>OY856187.1:267480443-267720410 GCA_963693315.1 Diogma glabrata | reverse complement strand
AAACGCAAAGGCCGAGTGCTAAACATTAATTTTGAGGGCTCATATTTTAGGAGGACGTTTTCTTGGGTATTTCCAACAAAATTTCGGTGGGGCACCAGAAAAAAAGAATTGTCACCCCAAAAAAAGCACCCTAATATATATATATATATATATATATATATATATATATATATATATATATATATATATATATATATATATATATATATATATATATATATATATATATATATATATATATATATATAATATTAACATAATATTAACTAAGATATACACTTCTACGTTTTAGTGAGAATGATGGGCTAGAGCCCCCACTGTGTAAGAGATTTCCCAGGTCGATATTCGTGTGGGGGTAACCCGGCATTTCGCGTAGTATATTTAGTTTTTTTTTGTTGAATAAGATGTTTATAGTGAATAGGTCCAACTAGTTTTCAAAGTGATTACTAACAAGTTGTTGAATCAATCTCGTAGTTCGATTCGCCATATCTGCCCGCACGGTGATGTTGAGACCAGGGCTGGAAACCGGTTTTTGAAAAACAAAACCAAAACCGCAAAACCACACCAAATCAGAAAAACCAAAACCGAAACCATAACCACATTCTAAAAATTGATCAAAACCGGAACCAAAACCACGTTTTAAAAATTATCAAAACCAAAACCATAACCGAAACCAAATTTTAAAAATCATCAAACCAAAACCGAACCAAAAACCAAATTTTAAAATAAACGAAACCAAAATCAAATCTAAAAATTTAGTCAAGTTCAATAATATTGTTGAAAAATTAAGACAACAATAAAATGCAACAACAAATACTGCCGTGCTAAACACAGAGGTGGTAGCTTACTTTATTGTCAAAAATCATACTAAGTTTACACCAGTATCTAATTTGCTACGTATCAAATTTGCTATCCATTTTCACCATCATACTTTTTAAATTTAATACGGTGATGTGAACTCTTATTAATTAGGTATGACATATTAATTTATAGCGCGTCCTTTTCATTGTTAATTTTTTGGTTAGGAAAAAATAATTTCCATATATATTTTTTATAAAAAACTGAAAACATTTATTATATTAATGCTAAAATTTATTTTACTTTTAATTTCAGCAAAAAAATCACATCAAACATAAATATATATTTATAAAATAAGTTGATTTATTTTTATTTTAAATGTCATACCTAATTTTAGTGTTCACACCGTAAAAATAATACCTATTTGCTACGTACCTACCCAGGCAAGAAACTGCAATCGAAATCGTTTTGTAATCGATAGTTTCGAATTGGAGAAAAAGAGGCATTCCTAATGTAAAGTGTCACCTCACTCTTATTAAAAAATATGGCGTTTTGACATTTAAAATTTCACATATCTTTCATTTACATATAGTCGCGGGTAACATGTATTTATTGATAAATCAAACAAATAAAAAGTTTTGTGAATAATATAATATATTTCAACGGTAAGTACATTTTAATGTTATAAATATGAGAAAATATGTATTCTGTCTAGAATTATTTTAATTTTATTTTCATCATATAACATAACCTATAATTAATTCAGTAAATTATTTGTGATACAACATCACCCCGATGGAAAATCTCCCATCAAGAATAATATAAGAACTGAATCTAAAAAATTATGGTGCAAATTATGAAACTTTTTGCAATCCATACAATTTTAGAGCGATCTAGTTTCGAACCAATGAGAAAATTTTAAACTTTAAAAAAGTTTATCCTTCTCATCAGGGCTAGCCGACTAGATAAACTCTACCAAAAAATGTCAACGCTAATGTATATAAACCAAAAATTAGGTTACAACACTAGCGAAGTGTAAAAACAAAAAATTTACATAAACATACATTTAATAAATTCAGGTTTAGTCAATTAATTTCTCTGGTGATCACTGTTTTGTTATACTCTAGACATTCTAGTATTGAATAACAAACTTGTATCTGTGAGAAGAAGATGACTAGTCTTCACTTGTGTCTATTGACACATGATCAACAATTAATTCAGTAAATTATTTGTGATATAACATCACCCCGATGGAAAATCTCCCATCAAGAATAATATAAGAACTGAATCTAAAAAATTATGGTGCAAATTATGAAACTTTTTGCAATCCATACAATTTTAGAGCGATCTAGTTTCGAACCAATGAGAAAATTTTAAACTTTAAAAAAGTTTATCCTTCTCATCAGGGCTAGCCGACTAGATAAACTCTACCAAAAAATGTCAACGCTAATGTATATAAACCAAAAATTAGGTTACAACACTAGCGAAGTGTAAAAACAAAAAATTTACATAAACATACATTTAATAAATTCAGGTTTAGTCAATTAATTTCTCTGGTGATCACTGTTTTGTTATACTCTAGACATTCTAGTATTGAATAACAAACTTGTATCTGTTAGAAGAAGATGACTAGTCTTCACTTGTGTCTATTGACACATGATCAACAATTAATTCAGTAAATTATTTGTGATATAACATCACCCCGATGGAAAATCTCCCATCAAGAATAATATAAGAACTGAATCTAAAAAATTATGGTGCAAATTATGAAACTTTTTGCAATCCATACAATTTTAGAGCGATCTAGTTTCGAACCAATGAGAAAATTTTAAACTTTAAAAAAGTTTATCCTTCTCATCAGGGCTAGCCGACTAGATAAACTCTACCAAAAAATGTCAACGCTAATGTATATAAACCAAAAATTAGGTTACAACACTAGCGAAGTGTAAAAACAAAAAATTTACATAAACATACATTTAATAAATTCAGGTTTAGTCAATTAATTTCTCTGGTGATCACTGTTTTGTTATACTCTAGACATTCTAGTATTGAATAACAAACTTGTATCTGTGAGAAGAAGATGACTAGTCTTCACTTGTGTCTATTGACACATGATCAACAATTAATTCAGTAAATTATTTGTGATATAACATCACCCCGATGGAAAATCTCCCATCAAGAATAATATAAGAACTGAATCTAAAAAATTATGGTGCAAATTATGAAACTTTTTGCAATCCATACAATTTTAGAGCGATCTAGTTTCGAACCAATGAGAAAATTTTAAACTTTAAAAAAGTTTATCCTTCTCATCAGGGCTAGCCGACTAGATAAACTCTACCAAAAAATGTCAACGCTAATGTATATAAACCAAAAATTAGGTTACAACACTAGCGAAGTGTAAAAACAAAAAATTTACATAAACATACATTTAATAAATTCAGATTTAGTCAATTAATTTCTCTGGTGATCACTGTTTTGTTATACTCTAGACATTCTAGTATTGAATAACAAACTTGTATCTGTGAGAAGAAGATGACTAGTCTTCACTTGTGTCTATTGACACATGATCAACAATTAATTCAGTAAATTATTCGTGATATAACATCACCCCGATGGAAAATCTCCCATCAAGAATAATATAAGAACTGAATCTAAAAAATTATGGTGCAAATTATGAAACTTTTTGCAATCCATACAATTTTAGAGCGATCTAGTTTCGAACCAATGAGAAAATTTTAAACTTTAAAAAAGTTTATCCTTCTCATCAGGGCTAGTCGACTAGATAAACTCTACCAAAAAATGTCAACGCTAATGTATATAAACCAAAAATTAGGTTACAACACTAGCGAAGTGTAAAAACAAAAAATTTACATAAACATACATTTAATAAATTCAGGTTTAGTCAATTAATTTCTCTGGTGATCACTGTTTTGTTATACTCTAGACATTCTAGTATTGAATAACAAACTTGTATCTGTGAGAAGAAGATGACTAGTCTTCACTTGTGTCTATTGACACATGATCAACAATTAATTCAGTAAATTATTTGTGATATAACATCACCCAGATGGAAAATCTCCCATCAAGAATAATATAAGAACTGAATCTAAAAAATTATGGTGCAAATTATGAAACTTTTTGCAATCCATACAATTTTAGAGCGATCTAGTTTCGAACCAATGAGAAAATTTTAAACTTTAAAAAAGTTTATCCTTCTCATCAGGGCTAGCCGACTAGATAAACTCTACCAAAAAATGTCAACGCTAATGTATATAAACCAAAAATTAGGTTACAACACTAGCGAAGTGTAAAAACAAAAAATGTTTATGTAAATTTTTTGTTTTTACACTTCGCTAGTGTTGTCACCTAATTTTTGGTTTATATACATTAGCGTTGACATTTTTTGGTAGAGTTTATCTAGTCGGCTAGCCCTGATGAGAAGGATAAACTTTTTTAAAGTTTAAAATTTTCTCATTGGTTCGAAACTAGATCGCTCTAAAATTGTATGGATTGCAAAAAGTTTCATAATTTGCACCATAATTTTTTAGATTCAGTTCTTATATTATTCTTGATGGGAGATTTTCCATCGGGGTGATGTTATATCACAAATAATTTACTGAATTAATTGTTGATCATGTGTCAATAGACACAAGTGAAGACTAGTCATCTTCTTCTCACAGATACAAGTTTGTTATTCAATACTAGAATGTCTAGAGTATAACAAAACAGTGATCACCAGAGAAATTAATTGACTAAACCTGAATTTATTAAATGTATGTTTATGTAAATTTTTTGTTTTTACACTTCGCTAGTGTTGTAACCTAATTTTTGGTTTATATACATTAGCGTTGACATTTTTTGGTAGAGTTTATCTAGTCGGCTAGCCCTGATGAGAAGGATAAACTTTTTTAAAGTTTAAAATTTTCTCATTGGTTCGAAACTAGATCGCTCTAAAATTGTATGGATTGCAAAAAGTTTCATAATTTGCACCATAATTTTTTAGATTCAGTTCTTATATTATTCTTGATGGGAGATTTTCCATCGGGGTGATGTTATATCACAAATAATTTACTGAATTAATTGTTGATCATGTGTCAATAGACACAAGTGAAGACTAATCATCTTCTTCTCACAGATACAAGTTTGTTATTCAATACTAGAATGTCTAGAGTATAACAAAACAGTGATCACCAGAGAAATTAATTGACTAAACCTGAATTTATTAAATGTATGTTTATGTAAATTTTTTGTTTTTACACTTCGCTAGTGTTGTAACCTAATTTTTGGTTTATATACATTAGCGTTGACATTTTTTGGTAGAGTTTATCTAGTCGGCTAGCCCTGATGAGAAGGATAAACTTTTTTAAAGTTTAAAATTTTCTCATTGGTTCGAAACTAGATCGCTCTAAAATTGTATGGATTGCAAAAAGTTTCATAATTTGCACCATAATTTTTTAGATTCAGTTCTTATATTATTCTTGATGGGAGATTTTCCATCGGGGTGATGTTATATCACAAATAATTTACTGAATTAATTGTTGATCATGTGTCAATAGACACAAGTGAAGACTAGTCATCTTCTTCTCACAGATACAAGTTTGTTATTCAATACTAGAATGTCTAGAGTATAACAAAACAGTGATCACCAGAGAAATTAATTGACTAAACCTGAATTTATTAAATGTATGTTTATGTAAATTTTTTGTTTTTACACTTCGCTAGTGTTGTAACCTAATTTTTGGTTTATATACATTAGCGTTGACATTTTTTGGTAGAGTTTATCTAGTCGGCTAGCCCTGATGAGAAGGATAAACTTTTTTAAAGTTTAAAATTTTCTCATTGGTTCGAAACTAGATCGCTCTAAAATTGTATGGATTGCAAAAAGTTTCATAATTTGCACCATAATTTTTTAGATTCAGTTCTTATATTATTCTTGATGGGAGATTTTCCATCGGGGTGATGTTATATCACAAATAATTTACTGAATTAATTGTTGATCATGTGTCAATAGACACAAGTGAAGACTAGTCATCTTCTCACAGATACAAGTTTGTTATTCAATACTAGAATGTCTAGAGTATAACAAAACAGTGATCACCAGAGAAATTAATTGACTAAACCTGAATTTATTAAATGTATGTTTATGTAAATTTTTTGTTTTTACACTTCGCTAGTGTTGTAACCTAATTTTTGGTTTATATACATTAGCGTTGACATTTTTTGGTAGAGTTTATCTAGTTGTAATGAAGCGCTTTCTCATTGGCGAACCAATGAGAAGGACATAGCAGGAAGCGTACCTAGCGAGATTGATTTTCAAGCCCCAAACTAGCTTCAGCCCATGGGAACGATAAAGTAACCCTGCTACTTCAGCACAAATACAGACATGTACGCTATTCACGAAAATTTGCAGAAATGGAAAGAAATACAAGTGGAAAAACGAAGGCTCTGGCGACCCCTGTTGCGAAAGACCCACGATCAACACGTCCAACCCCCACGTTCACTCACATACGCCCACACACACACACACACATTCACACCCCTTTATCATTATGACCGAAGTAATAAAATAAATTTACTCACCCCATGATTAAACCCCGTCCTCCTATTCTGCTTCCATCAGCCCTCCATCAGCACGTTGTTCAGGTTTGAAATCTCGCAAAAATGCTTTGTATGTCGCGAACGTTATGGAGAAACGATGAATCAATTGGCGATCAGCAGCGTTGCATAAACTTGTATTTAAAATCGTGAGTCAGTTTGTCCTTCAAAAGCGTTGACTCAATTTATAAACAATAACGTTGAAACAATTTGTAATCAATTGCGTTGATAAAATTAGTAAAAATAGTTGAATAAATTTGCAGTCAAAAGCGTTGACTAAACTTATAAACAATAACGTTGAACCAATTTGTAATCAATTGCGGTGATAAGAATAGTAATCCAAAGAGTTGAATAAATTTGCAGTCAAAAGCGTTGACTCAATTTATAAACAATGACGTTGAACCAATTTGTAATCAAATGCGTTGATAAAATTAGTAATCCAAATAGTTGAATAAATTTGTAGCCAAAAGCGTTGACTCAATTTATAAACAATAACGTTGAAACAATTTGTAATCAATTGCGTTGATAGAATTAGTAAAAATAGTTGAATAAATTTGCAGTCAAAAGCGTTGACTAAATTTATAAACAATAACGTTGAACCAATTTGTAATCAAATGCGTTGATAAAATTAGTAATCCAAATAGTTGAATAAATTTGTAGTCAAAAGCGTTGACTAAATTTATAAGCAATAACGTTGAAACGATTTGTAATCAATTGCGTTGATAAAATTAGTAATCCAAATAGTTGAATAAATTTGTAGTCAAAAGCGTTGACTAAATTTGTATTCAAAATCGGGAATCAGTTTGTCATCCAAAAGCGTTAAATGATTTTAAAGTCCACACCGTTGAATAAATTTGTAGTCAAATGCGTTGACTAAATTTGTATTCAAATTCATGGAACCCAATTGCAATCAAAATCGGTGAATAATTTTATAATCCAATTCGTTGAATAAACTATTTTTATTTAAGATATATTTGAACTATTCTTTAAATTACAGTTTAATCATTTAATAACAAGAACGACAAAAGTTATATAAACACGGTAATAATGATTTACAACTCATCACGCCAGTCTCGTACATTCTTGTATTTTATATTTACAGATAATGATTTTTTTGTTTTTTTTTGTATTTATATTTAATAAATTAGAAATATTCACTAGCCTAAAGTTCAATAATTTAATAACAAGGACGACACAATTTAACTAAACACGGTAATAATTATTTTAAATTGATCATGCCAGTCCCGTACATTTGTATAATTTATAGTTACAGATAATGATTTTTTTTGATATTTATATTTAATATATTAGAAATATTCGCTAGACTAAAGTTCAATAATTTAAGAACAATGACGACACAATTTAACTAAACACGGTAATAAATATTTTAAATTGATCATGCCAGTCCCGTACATTTGTATAATTTATAGTTACCGATAATGATTTTTTTTGATATTTATATTTAATATGTTTGAAATATTCACTCGATTAAAGATCAATAATTTAATAACAATGATGACACAATTTATCGGAACACGGAATAGGTATTTAGAACAGAAAGCTAATTCGTTAAGCGAATTATGCAGGTCCCTAATAAATTCTCACAGTTTTATAAAATTTTTGGTACCTTTACTAATCCTTTTTCGCGCTTATCCAAAATGTCAGCCATGCCCAAAAGTTTGACGTGGTATTTTTATCCAAATTGGCACAATTTCGCGAAATGCAGGACCAGACGTACATCAAAAGTAATATGTATCACAATCACTCACGATCGTCATCTTCATGGTGAATTTTATTCCATTGTTGAGAACTGCCGACGTAGTAAAAGAAAAACACTCCTCCAACAAAATCCAAACGTCCGAAAATCTCATGCACGACTGACAGCCGTCCAAACACCAAAAAACAAATGTAATAGAACTGCCCAACAACCTACAGGGTCATTTAAAATTTTTGTTTTAAGATTTTTTTTGTAACTTGGTTTTACCGCACAAAACATATATGATTTTTTTATTTATTATCTTGTTTTCAAAAAAACACAAACATATAAATAATTTTTTTTCCTAAATTACACTATCGGGACGCGAGACATTTAAAATAATTTAACTAATTGCACTAATTGAACTAAATTGATGCTAATTAAAAATTCCACTACTTAACTTTTTAACCTTAAATTTAATCGAAAATGCATGAATGCAAAATTTCCGTATTTTGTCATTCATGAGAGATAGGTTGCACAAGAGAATGAATCAATTTTACAGTGCTCATTATATAGTCAAATTTTTAGTCTCGCAATAACTCGAATATAGTGTTTAGATGGGAGATAATTAATTTACATCAGATTTTCAAATTATTGGGAACTTATTATAGTTCATAAAACCGTTTGTTATTTGATAATATTGTACTAAAATAAGGTTGGGACACAGGATATTTCCGACACATCCATAACACGTATAATTGAATTCAAAATGAATCAAATACAGATTCGATCAATGATATGATGTTTAGACATTTATTAACTACATTCTGCAATATCAGTACAGTGAAGTTCAGTTCAATAACGGAAGGATTGTTTAAAGCAAAACACGCATACGAAGACAAATCAAATGTTTAACAAAGCAAGAATAGTGATTCGTTGTATGTTGACGATTGGAAACAGAATACACGTAGCTGTTATGAGGTTTTGAGAATTTCGTTGTTTCATTACGGTTTGTGTTTTGAAAAAAAAGAAGAGTTTAAACTCAAGTAGTAAGGCGAGAACAATCGAATGGAAGTATAACGCGCGTCAATTTTAGTGCGTTGCAAGATTAAATTCTGATTACTTTTTAGTGGTTATACGAAAGATGATTAATGAAAACTATTAATTAATTCAAATTTTCGAATAATTAATTCAAATATTATGTTATATTAATGAATAGATAACTCAAGGTAATTAGTGCAATTTTCTTTCTCCTATACCTTTGTCCGGCTATTGCAGATTCAGTAGATTTCAAGAAACATAAGGAAACTATGGGTTAAGGAAACTAAACGAAATATGACTATTGATGATGAAGGGATGAGAATCCATTACAAGCGTTACAGATCAATATAAGGAACAACAACCAAGGAGACTGCGACTGTAACACACTACGTTCTGACATTAATCCAGACTATCCATTACAGAACAAGTGCTTTTTGGACGAACACTTACGACCAAAAAGAAGTTGAAACAGGTATAGGCTGGTCGCCAATAGACCTTGTATATACATATTAGTATGGTGAAGCACCTCGACGTACCACGGATTAGCAATCAATGCGATCGGTATTACAAACTCAGTCTTAGCAGAAACAAAGTAACAAAGTATCTATGAATATGCAAAAAAAAACTTTTGGGAGGGGTATCGATAAAATCAGTATTCTACTCTATTGCAAGCGGTGGATAACTAAAATCTTCCAGACCCAATTTCGGGCAGATCTGGGGGTTCCCGAGACTCTAAAGTCACAAAAAAATTGATTCAATCTGCTACAGATCGAACGGAAAAACACCGTAGGACCGACTTCTTTAATGAAACATCCGACACAATTTCGTTTTTACGTTATGCAGGCTCGCAACCCACACCTGAACTACCACGAGTCTCATGCGTCTCCGACTACTCTAGCCGGGCCACACTGTTGTACGCTTCCGTCCAAGTGACTCTGAAGGCTGAAAAAAAACTGTTCACATAGTTCAAAGTAACTAATTGAACCAAATTCAATACGTGCAATCTCGGAATTTTCGCGTGCAAATAGTCAAAAAAAAATTTTTGAAACAAGACCCGAACACCAAAGTTGATACACACTCGCTGAACTGTTAATTTAAAACGAAACCAATAATCTTGACCTGCAATGGCTGGGAAACACCAGCGAAATTCATTATCATACTGACAAAAAAAAATATAACTCATTACCGATGTTAGGCGCGAATGTCCTTGGAATGGTAAACACCTCTACGTTTAGAAGCCAGGTCCTCCAGTTCGTAAGCAGCGCTACCTACCAACCTTCAAACGTTGGCTTCGCAAACTTTTGTGAGAGCGATACCGAGGATTTTCTGCAGTTCCCCGCATCGCTCAAAATAATATTACGACAGAATTCAATGTTTTGTTTTTGGCTAAACCCCCAAGAGAGGAAGCTGGTGGACTGGGGGCCCTCGCAATACACTCGTCAGCGTATTCCTCGGGTAACCACAATCTCCATACCTCGCCCCTTGGAAGAATCTCAATATCTAAACCCCAAGCCAGCATTTCACCTGGCCTGAAATTAGGTTATCTGCGAATACAGGAATAGACAATGTCGGAGCTTATCGTCGGCAATAGAACTATCAATTATTTTCTTCAATTCCTTCATAGGTGATTCAATATACTTGCCACGGACAAAACTACTGGTTGTCAATTATTTGGGAATTTGGGGAATCGATTGATTCATTTCTACTATCATCAGCATCATAAATTTCATCATATTTTAACTTTTCCACATCGTAACAAAATCAACAACTTGATCTTTTGAACTTGGAAATTTGAACCTATCCAAGACGGTTTAAAACAAATGTTATTAAATGTATATTTTCTGCGTCAATTCTGCGTGACTGTGATTAGAATATGAAAGTTGAATTCTCTTATATTGTTCTAATAATTTAAGACGTTGTGTGTGCTCATGTGCGCCCTTTATCGTTGATCAATAATTTAAAATAGCGTTTAGCACGGGATTGAGAATTGGTAAACATTGAACATTGCTTACACGAAATCAACCGGATTATATTTTTCTATTTCTACAATCTACCACTTCATGTCATTGAAATTATTTTCTGGCTGTGGAATTGCGTAACCAAAATTTAAATTTTAATTTAATTATTTAATTATTACCAAAAAAATTATTCCATTACAACACTTGATTACTTCAAACATATTAGAGCAGAATTTAAAAAAATTATATGGAAATTTAGTGATTCAAACCTCAAACAGCTGCGCGATGTCTGACCAATTCGTCCATTAGATTAAATAGGATTTATTATTGGCTTGATATTATTTTACTACTATTTACAAATGTTTTCCAAGGTGCTGATATATGAACAGAACAAAAATAAACGGTGAGATTTGAGAGAAAATAAGTATGCTACAAATATGGCAGGAGATGGCAATTATGAAAATGTTCTGACCAATTCGACACAAGTATAAATTTTTTTTTTACTTTAAAAAAAAAATGTTAATCTGACAACAGCCGAGTGTGTAACACACAAAAAAAAACTATCTTGGCTGATGCTTGTATTTGATTTGACCAAACAAGGTAGAAATTGTACTGTGAGAGAAAATAAGTATACTACAACTATGGCAGAAGATGGGAATTATGAAACGTTTCCGGGACGCGAAGGTCACAAAATACATAAAGTGCGGATATATCCCTCCGGTGGGGGTAGTTAAACATGCAATTAACCAATAACACTAAGAATTTGAACTTTCTGAACAATAACAATTTAGGTCTAGCCCAAAATATAATTTATATCAAAAATTAACCTAACCTGCAAGCTTAATATTAAATCTGATAAGCAGATATCAGTTAGCTAACTTAATATTAATTAAAACTAGATGTACCAGTGATGTCCTCGGTGTTGATGACTTGTAATTTACTTCCTGATTTGTTTTATTTTATTTTTCCTTTTTGTATTGTTGTGTTTTAATTAATTTTCCTTTTGTATCGATTTTTTTTTTTATTGTTTA
The DNA here is from genome assembly GCA_963693315.1 of Diogma glabrata. Lineage (NCBI taxonomy): Eukaryota > Metazoa > Arthropoda > Insecta > Diptera > Cylindrotomidae > Diogma > Diogma glabrata. The sequence continues at coordinate 267,708,288 of OY856187.1, read as the reverse complement.
GATTTAATGGTCGGACCTAAAATTTATGAGAAAGAAAATTATTAGTAACCAAAAATATCAGCAGTTTTGCTATTTTACTAATTGTTAGTCAATTATTTCTGTATTTATTTATTTATTTATTTTAGTTTTTTATTTTATAAATAACTATTTATTTATATAATAACGACGGACGGACGGACCAATCACGGGGGGAGTCCACCACTCTGGGGTTGGAAGAGGTGATCGCCGGTCTTTCATTATTTATGTTGATTTTAATTGGTTTATAGTTTTTTTTTTTAATTTATTTTGTTTTGGGACCAAAGAAAAATTGAAACAAGCTACTCTACAGGATGGGAATAAGGTAGGGGAAAGGGAGCAAGAAGGGATGAATAAGGAAAGAAGGAGGTAAGGTGTGACAGGAATAAGGTGGGATATGTGTCGTCGGCCCGTCACCCGGATGACAAGTGCCGCCGGAATGGTCAGAGGATAAATCCTCTGCACCATTATTCAATCAACCGACACTCCTCATCCGCGATTGAGAACGACGAAACATACGGGGAGGTGCTATGATCTGAGTTAATCCAACTAACTCGCGACATGAAGGCTGGGCGAACATCTTCCCTCAGCAGTTGATATCAAACTGCTTTAGAAGATGTTCCCCAGTATCACTCGCGAGAACTGGACAACTCAGATCATAGGATGCTAACGCTCCTGGGAGGGGGCTCTAACGTTAAGGAAACGGTAGCTCGGATGAGAGTCCTGATGTCACAACGAACCCAGAGCATGCCCAGATGACCAGACTGGATGTAGTAGGCGTATACACCATTCTACAAAAAATCTAAGTCTGGCACCTGGTCACCCCTGGCATTCCCCGTGCCAACAAGAAACCCATCCGCTACTAGGGTACGTGGGATTGTAACCCCCATTGAGAATAATTCCGAAGAACTATTCTCACCCTTGCGTTACAGAAAAAATACCAAAAAAAAGGAGAACATTGCTGGAGGCGTAGGGACGCAACTCCCCATCAAAGTAAAGTCTGAGGACTCTCAGACTTCCTTTGCTCCTGCGCGTGTGAAGCAGGGAATTGCTTCCACGCCGCCAGAGTCTTTACTATTGTTTTAGTGGAAAATGAAATTAAATTTGAAGAAAAAAATTTTCAAAAAAAAAATTTTTCAAAATTTTTGAAAATATGGAGGGACTCCTCCAGAGTCCTACATTGCGGTAGGGACCCTTAGAGAAGCCCCACGTTGGGCGCCAATTTGTAATGAAGCGCTTTCTCATTGGCGAACCAATGAGAAGGACATAGCAGGAAGCGTACCTAGCGAGATTGATTTTCAAGCCCCAAACTAGCTTCAGCCCATGGGAACGATAAAGTAACCCTGCTACTTCAGCACAAATACAGACATGTACGCTATTCACGAAAATTTGCAGAAATGGAAAGAAATACAAGTGGAAAAACGAAGGCTCTGGCGACCCCTGTTGCGAAAGACCCACGATCAACACGTCCAACCCCCACGTTCACTCACATACGCCCACACACACACACACACATTCACACCCCTTTATCATTATGACCGAAGTAATAAAATAAATTTACTCACCCCATGATTAAACCCCGTCCTCCTATTCTGCTTCCATCAGCCCTCCATCAGCACGTTGTTCAGGTTTGAAATCTCGCAAAAATGCTTTGTATGTCGCGAACGTTATGGAGAAACGATGAATCAATTGGCGATCAGCAGCGTTGCATAAACTTGTATTTAAAATCGTGAGTCAGTTTGTCCTTCAAAAGCGTTGACTCAATTTATAAACAATAACGTTGAAACAATTTGTAATCAATTGCGTTGATAAAATTAGTAAAAATAGTTGAATAAATTTGCAGTCAAAAGCGTTGACTAAACTTATAAACAATAACGTTGAACCAATTTGTAATCAATTGCGGTGATAAGAATAGTAATCCAAAGAGTTGAATAAATTTGCAGTCAAAAGCGTTGACTCAATTTATAAACAATGACGTTGAACCAATTTGTAATCAAATGCGTTGATAAAATTAGTAATCCAAATAGTTGAATAAATTTGTAGCCAAAAGCGTTGACTCAATTTATAAACAATAACGTTGAAACAATTTGTAATCAATTGCGTTGATAGAATTAGTAAAAATAGTTGAATAAATTTGCAGTCAAAAGCGTTGACTAAATTTATAAACAATAACGTTGAACCAATTTGTAATCAAATGCGTTGATAAAATTAGTAATCCAAATAGTTGAATAAATTTGTAGTCAAAAGCGTTGACTAAATTTATAAGCAATAACGTTGAAACGATTTGTAATCAATTGCGTTGATAAAATTAGTAATCCAAATAGTTGAATAAATTTGTAGTCAAAAGCGTTGACTAAATTTGTATTCAAAATCGGGAATCAGTTTGTCATCCAAAAGCGTTGAATGATTTTAAAGTCCACACCGTTGAATAAATTTGTAGTCAAATGCGTTGACTAAATTTGTATTCAAATTCATGGAACCCAATTGCAATCAAAATCGGTGAATAATTTTATAATCCAATTCGTTGAATAAACTATTTTTATTTAAGATATATTTGAACTATTCTTTAAATTACAGTTTAATCATTTAATAACAAGAACGACAAAAGTTATATAAACACGGTAATAATGATTTACAACTCATCACGCCAGTCTCGTACATTCTTGTATTTTATATTTACAGATAATGATTTTTTTGTTTTTTTTTTGTATTTATATTTAATAAATTAGAAATATTCACTAGCCTAAAGTTCAATAATTTAATAACAAGGACGACACAATTTAACTAAACACGGTAATAATTATTTTAAATTGATCATGCCAGTCCCGTACATTTGTATAATTTATAGTTACAGATAATGATTTTTTTTGATATTTATATTTAATATATTAGAAATATTCGCTAGACTAAAGTTCAATAATTTAAGAACAATGACGACACAATTTAACTAAACACGGTAATAAATATTTTAAATTGATCATGCCAGTCCCGTACATTTGTATAATTTATAGTTACCGATAATGATTTTTTTTGATATTTATATTTAATATGTTTGAAATATTCACTCGATTAAAGATCAATAATTTAATAACAATGATGACACAATTTATCGGAACACGGAATAGGTATTTAGAACAGAAAGCTAATTCGTTAAGCGAATTATGCAGGTCCCTAATAAATTCTCACAGTTTTATAAAATTTTTGGTACCTTTACTAATCCTTTTTCGCGCTTATCCAAAATGTCAGCCATGCCCAAAAGTTTGACGTGGTATTTTTATCCAAATTGGCACAATTTCGCGAAATGCAGGACCAGACGTCCATCAAAAGTAATATGTATCACAATCACTCACGATTTATTCTGTAACGTCTTTTTTAAATAATTCTCTCACGAAAACCAAACGTCTACGTTGACTACGTTTTTCATGTCCTACTCATTTATAATGCTATACTAAACATATCGATATCATAATCAACAATTAATACATACACTTTAATTTATTAAATATCAGAAATAAATCTTACAAGCTAAAAATCGCAAGAAAACACAATGTTTACGAATTTCATAAAATGACATTTCACCTATAAAATAATAATTGCGTTTCACACCGTTGATATTATACTTTATTTCATAAGTATTATACAGTCGAAACTCGATTATCCGGCACGCTTGGGACCGAAGGCTTCCCGGAAAATCGAAATTCCCGGTTGATCGAATTTTTCAGTTTTATAAAGAAGTACACAATATTCAAAATAATTTTGAACATATCTATGTATTTTTAGTAATTCATATATAAATAATAATTCATAATTCACAAATATATGTACATATTTCATTATGGTTCTTGGTGACTTCATTATGGTTCTTGGTGACTTTAATGGACAGGTTGGAAGAGATATCTATTATGAAAATGTGGTGGGCCCCAACAGTCAACATTTGAATTCGAATGATAATGGTGAGAGAATGACTGAGTTTGCATTATCTAATAATTTGAGAATTGCCAGTACGTTCTTTTCGCACCGATCGATTCATAAGCAGACTTGGGTCTCACCGAACGGAAACACTCGAAATCAAATTGATCATGTGCTAGTTACAGCATGTTTCTTTTCGAGCGTTCTGGATGTGCGATCCTTTAGAGGTGAATACATTGGAAGTGACCACTTCCTTGTATGTGCTAAAATAAGGTTCCACTTCCCAAACCCAAGCATTCCGAAATTCAATCAACGGAAACGTTTTAACATCTCATCACTAAAGAATTCTGAAACAGAAGAGAGATATCAAAACCACATTGCTGAAACATTGGAGAAATCAGAAACCATTAATGGAGACGTCGATAAGTCATGGTATTTGCTCAAAGATGCTGTTTTAAGCACTGCTGAGGGAAGACTTGGACGACTACAAAACCATTCCCAGAAGCCATGGATGGATCAAGCATGTCTTGACGCTATTCAATACAAAAGAGATTGCTATCTCAAGTGTCTATAAGGACGCAACACCAGGTCCACGAAGGAGAACTATAAACTGGCAAGACAAGCCGTTACAAAGCTATGTAGACGAACGAAGCGAGAATGGTGGAAATGAAAGTGTGAGGAGATTGAAAGCTTCAATAAGGAACATCAATCGCGTAACTTGTTTCAACAGGTTAAAACCTTAAAGAAGGTACCTCAAACTAGATTGGCTGCTATTCAAAACGAAGATGCGAAGCTACAAGTAGACCTTAAAAATATTTTAGATACTTGGGCCGCTTATTTTGAAAATCTTTTCAACTTAAGTGACCAGCAGTAAGCCGGGCGACGAGCAAAGCTTACTCGTGCGTCAAAGGTATATGTAAACAAACCAACCAAAGAGGAATTCTAAGCGGCGCTGTCAAAATTAAAACGCAATAGAGCACCTGGTATTGACGATATAACATCCGAAATGATTGTACATGGTAAACTCTATTCTTAAGATTGTTTGAGCTTGTTCAAATGATCTGAAGGACTGAAACCATGCCACAGGACTGGAGCACAGCTATGCTGATACCAATCCATAAAAAATGTAATCGCCTTCAATGTGCAAACTACAGAGGAATCGCTCTACTCTGCACAGCATATAAGATCTTTTCCTACATTTTGCTATCCAAAATCAATCCTTTTGCTGAACAACTGTTTGGAGAATATCAGTGTGGCTTCCGGCTGGGCCAAAGTACCACCGATGCACTTTTCTCGATAAGGATGGTTTTGGAAAAGTGCCGAGAGTTCAACATACCTGTGCACCAACTCTTCATTGATTTCAGGCAGGCCTACGACTCTATCGAACGAGAGACTCTATGGTCTGCTCTGGTTTCAATGGGAATTACTGGTAATCTGGTATCACTATGCAAAATGACAGTACAGAACTCTCAATGCTGTGTACGAGTAGAGAACGAAATATCAAAGTTTTTAGAAGTCGACTCCGGTTTAAGACAAGGTGATGTTACCTCGCCTATACTTTTTAATCTAGCCTTGGAATATGTGTGCCCTCAAACGAAACTACCGACTAACACTAATATTTCGTCAATAAACTCAGTACAGATAATTGCTTACTCTGTTGATGTTGTTATCATCGGCCGAAGTGAAGCTGTTATGAGTGAGACTTTCAAGTCGTTTGCGAGTGGTGCTAGAAAAACTAGTCTTAAAATTAAATACATTAAAACCAAACATATGAATGTTTCAAGAGAGGCTGAGAAGAAAGATTTGATGTGCGGCGATGGAAGAATGGCGATGGACGATGGCGAGGTAGACCACGACTACAATCCGAGACTGACGTAATAAACGACCTTAAAAAAATCGGTTGCCATGGTAATTATGTCGCTGTTGCGAATGATCGTGGTGAATTTTCAAAATATTCAAAGCTAATTGGCCTGGCAACGCTCTTACATGGAGCATGAACGCCGTTAAAAAATAAAAAAAAATGTCTGCAATATTAACTATTACCAATATTTAACGGAAAAAGAATTAAAAATCGGGTTAATCAATCGGAACCCCGGTTGAAAAAGTTACCAACAAAAATCACGGATAACAGAGGTTTACGGATAATCGGATCCCGGATAATCGAGTTTCGACTGTATTTACTAGCTAGCAAAGGAAAATAGCAAATTTAAAATAATTGTTGTGATAGTTTGCTTTCACACCGTTGCTATTATACTTTATTAAACTATACTAGCTAGCAAATTGCTACGGTGGGAAACTAGTATCAGTTTCGAATCATGAACATGATATAAAAATAGCAGTGTTGCAAAACGTTACTCGAAACGTAAGGCAAAAACGAAATGAAATAGCGTTATTATTAATAATTACTTTCATAACGTTTTAAAAATTAAATTGCGTTACAATAACGCAAAACGTAACGACAACGTTAATATTTATTTCGTTTTTTTTGGTATACTTTTTGTATAATTATATGAAAATAAAAGCGCAAAAATCGGTTTTATAAAATCCAACTATTATCTGCCATTTTTCAATTTCTGTGGACGCTTGAACTGAAGGTTTTGGTAATTATAAAATTTTTGATATTTGTAACAAAATAATGAACATTTTGTAAAATTTTAAGTATATTTCAAGTAATTTCAAGACTGCACTAGCCGTTTCTGCATCACAAGTGTTTTGAATAATTTTAAGAAGGAATATTTTTATGCTGGATGTACATTTTTTTAATGTATTTAATGTTATTTTACTACGATTTACTACTTTTTGCATGCAAAATTTGAAAAATATTAATTTTATATTAATATTTTTCTAATTTTGCATGCAAAAAGTAACTGTTTATTAGAAATTTTCGATTTTTGTACATTTAAATAGGTTAGTTTTAAACATAACATTTAATTTTAAAATAACGTAACTATAACGTTATAACATAACGAAATATAATATTTTTCTGTTTGATAACGAAATAACGTACCGAAAAAATAAATATTTAATGTTATAAAAACGAAACGCATAACGTTACGAATTTTTTTTTCGTTTTGCAACACTGAAAAATAGTCGATGGATATTTTTTCATATAATTAAAACATTTACATATTTTCTTTTTTCATTAAAAAATTACTCTATAAAGATGTCGTATCTTAATATTTGTCAATTACTATAACAATTAGCTGTATCTATCAATTCCTAAGCTATTTCAATCGTAACTTTACTGTCTTACAGTTATTATACTGTCTTTCAATAACTTTCCAACCCAAAATATGACTTCCAGATCAGTTGGACAGTAAAAATGATTTAGTGATTATGTTTTTAGTGTGATTTTTCTTAAAATTTCATTAATTTGGCTTTGGAAATTATTGTTGTTAGAAATAACATTTCGAATATAAATTTAAAGTTCATGTTTTAAATTTATTTTAAATTCTTTTATTTGAATACCATTGAATAAAATAGTAAATAAATCACGGTAGCAAGTTCGCCTTGTCATATCTTGAAATGCTACGCAGAAATGAAACACTTTCCCCTGGGCATGTAATGTATCTTAAATTAGCTCATCATTTTTTACTGAGCATTGGCATTGGCATTGTTGGCAAATGTTGTAATTATTAATCAATTCTCTGATCAACTCAAACAAACATTTTTTAGCTATAAACCAAAACCGGAACCAAAACCAAATTTTGACGTTTAGAAAAACTAAAACCGAAACCAAAAACAAAATATGTTGCATAGTAAAACCAAAACCGAAACCAAAACCAAGATTTATTATCTAGAAAAACCAATACCGAAACCATAACCATAATTGGCCATTGAGAAAAACCAAAAACCAAACCATTACAAATAATTTTTGGTTTCCAGCCCTGGTTGAGACAACTGCATTTCGATTGGAAATAGGACATGTTTTTTTTAGAGTAAAAATCTTGAAAATGACGGTATAGATGTTATGAATTGTCGTTCCCAAAGTTATAATAATGCAGCTGTTATGAGTAGTATACATGGAGGAGTGCAAGCTATTATTAAAGCAAAAAATAACAAAGCAATTTTTGTCGGCTGCATAGATCATTCAATTAATTTATGTGGCCAATACTCATTTGCACAAAATGTAGCTTGTGTAACGTTTTTTGGAACAGCGGAAGCCATTTTTACATGTTTTTCTGCTTCGACTAGCCGCTGGGAAGTGCTTGTTAAAAGACTCTTAACAACGCATTGGAGTCCTCATTATGCTGCAGTAAAAGTATTGGCCGAAAATTTTGATGGGATTGTGGCTGTAATTGAGAAGTTAAGTGATCAACAAGAAAATGTAGACACTAGAGGCGCTGCACAGAACCTTATCCATGCAGCATGTGATTTTACGTTTCTTTGCTATCTTTTGTTTTGGAATGATATTGTAATGGAAATAATATCTGTGCTCAGATTGGATTGCAAACCAAACGCTTGAATATTGATCAATTAGTTACAAAAATAGAGTCAATTCGTAACAAAGCCCCTTCTACAAGAAGGGGCAATAGATCTTGCTGCGAAAAAATCGGAGGACTATGACATTCCAATGGAAAGCCAAATTCGTCGTAAAAACGTAAAAAACGAATGGCTGGTGAGTTTGCCTCTGATGTTGGACTGACACTGAGAGCTCAGCTTAAAAAGGACATGTTGGAATGTCTTGACCGATTCAGTGTTGAACTCCGTACTAGACTGAAGTCAGTTCAAGATTTAGCTTCATTGTTCGAGGTTGTACAGACAAACACAACTTTTGGTGAATAGATAAGAGCTGAAATTATCTGTATCAAAATTTACCGGTTTTTATGATAAGGTATCGGCAACAGAACTCCTCAGAGAGAAACTAAGGTTGAGGAGGCATTTAAAAGCGGCCAATGTTACAATTTCTAACTGGGTGTACCTAGATTTTTTGAAATTCATCGTAGAATGGGATTTTTCAGAACTTCTTCCAAATCTTACGGTCGCACTAAAGTTATTTATGACTATTTGCGTATCAGTGGTTTCGTGTGAGAGGAGTTTCAGCAAATTAAAATTAATTAAAAATTAATAAAATAATAAAATAATAATTCAAAAATTAATTAAAAAAATTTGTTTTTCACATATTATTTTGTTATTATTTCTTCATCTTATCATGAAATATTGGCATATGTCATATTTTGTTGTATGATAGGATTTTTTACTTAGTTATCCATTTTAAAATAAAACATAAAAAAATAAAATAAAATAAAACCCTTCTGATATATATATGGCAGTACAACCGAAAAAAAATAAGTCTGCAAGTGGTAAATCAAATTTGCGAAATCCACCCGCCCATAAAGCGGCACGTCCATGGAATTTGCAGGGACAAAACATATATGAATCAATAGAAAATTTTAAAATACATGTTCAAAACATCTGCGGATTGAACGCTAACCATGACCACGTGCAACATCATCTTGAGCACGACAAACCGAACATTCTATTCCTTACAGAAACACAAGTTTCTGAAAATTTTCTCTTTATAGAATCGCTTAATTCCAAATATAGGCTCGAATCAGCTTTCAAACTCCATCAGGGCGTATGCGCATTCATTCATGAGAGTGTTGCGTACACGCGCTTTCCAAATTTTGAACTACACGGTGACGGCTTCAATACAATGGTTTTAAAGATTTGTCTTGAAATGACTTTTTTTACAATAGCTCTATACCGGTCCCCCAACAAACGTAACCCAAACTTTTTCAATATACTGACAAAAATTGTGGACGAGATTAGAGCAAAGTCCCCTAATTGTGAAGTTATCGTTACCGGTGACTTCAACGTCCACAACAAATCATGGTTGGAATTCTCCAAATCGACAGACGATGTTGACAATAGTGGAAAACTGGCAGAAATTTTTGCCGCGTCTCAGGGCCTATTCCAAATTGTTAAAAGCCCGACTTTCACTCCCCGTAATGGCGGTGATAAGTTTTCTTTTAGATCTCTATCTTACCACAATGCCAGATATTACGAGTGTCGATGTCGCGAAAGGTAGTATTGGAAATTCTGATCATTATTTAATCTCATCAGTTATCAAAACCGATTTACTTAAAACTACAGCTCCCAAACCCCGTAAAATATTTCACTACTCAAAAATGGATAAGAGTGGTCTTCAAAATTTTTTCCATGGTTTCCCTTTCGACCGTCATTGTTTTTACACTGACAATGTAAATGTTTCTGCTCAAAACTTTACAGAAACCATCCAATTTGCTATCAATAAATTTGTCCCTTTCTCCATAGTAAAACCCAAACAAAAATACTTGTTTTCGAAAGCTGCCACTTAGAAACAAACGTAGATCATTTAATATATGGATTCATAACAAAACTCCCACAAATCGATCCCAATATCTAAAGGCCAACAAAATATCTAACCAGATTATCTCAAACGAAAAGTCTGAAATTGACAGAGCGAAAGCCTCAAAACTTACGTCTATGTCTGTTTCTGACAAGAGTTTCTACAGTGCCATTAATTCTTTAAATTCTGGTACAAAATTTTCTATTCCCCCTATTGTTGATGGTGATTTAATCGTCAATGATCCCGCAAGAAAAGCTAACTTGTTCGCTGAACGCTTTGCTCTGAACTCCACTGTTTTGGAAACTCCTAAAGAAATACCCCAAATCCAGTCTTCAGGAGTTAATATGAATGAACTTCACTTCAAACCCAAAATAGTCGCTAAACTTTTAAAGGGATTAAACATCAACAAAGCCTCAGGGCTGGACAATATTCCACCCATTATTTTAAAAACCTTTTCCAAAGAACTTGCACTAACTTTAACTAAAATATTCTACCAATCCTACAAATCTTGTATATTTCCCTCGTGCTGGAAGTTGGCAAATGTCCAGCCCGTCCCCAAAAAGGGACCAAAATCCGATATCTCAAATTATAGGCCAATAGCTTTACTATCGGTCCTATCCAAAGTCTACGAGCATTATATTAATATACATATTTCAAAATTTTTGGAAGAAAATCATTTAATATCCGACAGCCAATACGGTTTTCGAAACAAAAGATCAACTACCGATCTATTAAACTATGTAGCGCATTGTTGGAACAGCATACTTGATAAAGGTGGTGAAACATACGTTATCGCTTTAGACATCTCCAAGGCATTCGATCGAGTCTGGCATGCCAACTTAATCAACAAGCTCGTTGCGTACGGTTTTCATCCCAATGTTGTGAAGCTGATTCAAAATTTTCTATCCAACCGATACATTTCGGTAACCTTAGACGGATTTTCTTCTGAGTCTAAACTAATTAACGCTGGTGTACCCCAAGGCTCAGTATTGTCCCCAACCCTATTTTTGATTTATATCAACGAATTGTTGAAAATCACCAGCAACCCAATAAATAGTTTTGCAGATGATAGTACTCTGCACAAGTCGTTCGAGCCCCTTCCTTCAAAAGGTAAAATGCAAGAACGAATTAATCCTGCCCGGAGAGACGCTGCCATAAACGTGAACAAAGACCTGAATAAAGTCGCCGACTGGGGTGACCAAAACCTTGTCAATTTCAACTCTACCAAAACACAGCTATTGATTGTTTCCAGATTAAAGACCGAGTTCCCTAAAGATATTTTATTTAGTATGTGTGAATGGTGAATGTAAAAACATTCGTTTATTAGATGTCACAGTTTCAAATGACCTACTCTGGAACGATCATGTAATGGCGATGGCAAAAAGCGCGTCTAAAAAACTCGGCCTCCTAAATAGATGCAAAAATTTTTTCACTCCATACCAATTGCTCCATGTTTATAAGTTCTATATTCGTCCCTGTATGGAGTACTGCTGTCAAGTTTGGGGTGCTGCCTCTGTTTCCATCTTGGCCCTTTTGGACTCTGTTCAAAAGCGAGCTATACGAATTGTGGGTGATCGAACTTTAACATCAAAACTTGATTCCTTACAACATCGTCGCACTGTTGCTGACCTCGTTGTTTTTTACAAATATCGTCATCAGCAGTGTTCAGATGAAATCAGCGACATCATGTCTCAAACTTATTCTTACCCCCGTTCCACTCGGCAATCGGCTGCCGCAACCGGTGAAAAGGTAAAGATCCCGCGCTGTCATACTGGCAGATCGCAGAGAGACTTCTTTGTCCGAACTACGTACAAATGGAATAGTTTGCCGGAACACTTAGTCTCGGGTGGCTTCAGCCCGCAGATGTTTAAAAAAAAGCGTTAATCTACACCTTAGAACGCCAGTTGTTGTGGGACCCAGGTCTAGACCTAGGTCTTAAAAGGTATTTATGTGTTGTTGTGACACATATTCTAAACCCTATTACACAACACATTTTATTAAAAAAAAAAAAAAAAAAAATTAAAAATTACTTGCGGGCAACAATGACCCAATGTAGCTTATTAATAATAATGCTCGTTTGTATTAATTAAAAAAATTATAAATTACGTTTATCGGCTTTTTATTATTATTGACAGTTTTTATTTTTGGGGTGACACCACAACGCCCCGGGTGCCACCCATGCTAGCTACGCCACTGGCTTCGGCCTTTGTTCATTTGCATCTATAACCTTTTTGGCATTAGTTGAATCTTGATAAACTACCGAAAGTAATTTGTTTCCACAATCTTGAGACAAATAACTATGGTGGTGTTTAACACCATGATAAGTCAATATTAACTCTGAAATAGTTACTTCATCATGATTGGTTGCGCTCGAATTAATAAAAAAAGCTTAACAAAACTGTCGAGGTTGAAGAGTTTTGCGTTCGATTTTTATGTCGTTCACTCTGCATGTGGTTTTTGACTGCATAAACACCTCTGTATTTAATGGTAAATTTTATATTGCAAATTCTACAAAGCACAGAGTGCATTTCGTCCTTAACTTTAACAATCCAATGTTTAAAGTTTTCATCATGAAGCCAATAATGGTATTCACCTCTTGGATTTTATATTTTTTTTTCTTTCAGGCATCTTGTTTTTGTTTTCATAATCATCGCCTTCGGCCTCTGTGCTGGTACTACTATGACTACGAACGCTTAAATTTTTGGAATTTTCTTTTTCGAAAAATGTCATATTTAGAAGGAATATCTATAAAAATATTATTATACGTATGGTTAAATATAATAACAATGTATAGAGGAATTTTTTTACCAATGAATTTTTGACAGTTAGCACGCAGCAAGAGATAAAAGATGAGACAAAACGTAAAACAGAGATGTATTATTTATTTTGGGATAAATTTGTTTTGAAAACAATTAAATTAGTTAAATTTCTATTCCTAGTTCGTACCATTTGTTTGTTGTGACATAGGCGTCGTTATTTTATTATAATTATTTTTAATTATCAAAATTTTGTTATACTACATTTTTTTTTTTTTTAATAAAATGTGTTGTGTAGTAGGAATTACAATATGTGTCACAATAACACATAAAAACCTGGCCGCCAATTTTGTCAGTTGTGGACAAAAGAGCGATAGCGCGAAGGGCTAGGGCTAATCCCTCTGAAAGTGCAGTCAGAATAGCTGAGAAACTCACAGAAACATTAGGAGCAGGAGTAAGTGCCAGTACCGTTTGCCGTGCTCTGCATGAAAATGGGTTACATGGTGGAACTCCGAGAAAAAAATCAGTTAATTCTAAGAAAAACCAAAAAAAGCGTCTCGGATATGCAAAAAAGCATATATTTGAAGACATTACTATTTGGAATAAGTGTTTATTCAGTGACGAGTGTAAAATAGACATTTTGTAAAATAAAAATATGCTTTTTTGCATATTCGAGACGCTTTTTCGGTTTTTCTTAGAATTAACTGATTTTTTTCTCGGAGTTCCACCATGTAACCCATTTTCATGCATGGCACGGCAAACGGTACTGGCACTTATTCCTGCTCCTAATGTTTCTGTGAGTTTCTCAGCTATTCTGACTGCACTTTCAGAGGGATTAGCCCTAGCCCTTCGCACTATCGCTCTTTTGTCCACAACTGACAAAATTGGCGGCCTGCCAGAACGGGGAAAATCTTCTACACTTCTCAAATGTTTGAATTTGAATAGTATTTTTTTCACAATATTATGACTTCTGTCGATAATACTAGCAATTTCCCTCAGAGATTTGCCTTGAGATGCTAATTTCACCACTAAATTACGTGTTTCTATTGTAGTTTGTTTGGCCATGTTGAATAATATTAAATTATTATTATTGGGATAATAATAACTGCACGGATCTTTGACACGAAGGTATCGACAATGCAACAAAACAAAATAAAATTAGTTGAAAAAATCGGAAATCCCGTTATAACAAAAAACAATCAAACAATGTGAGAGTGTACACTTTTTTTTGACGCGTAAAATCAGAGCATTTTGCAATTTTTTTAAAATTACAAGGATAACAACAAATAATTGAATTTTTGTTTTTGTTAAAATAAACTGATACTTAATACACTTTTTAAAAATGAAATGTATTTTATTTTTCCATTCTTCTTTTAAGATCTCTTTCTCCGTAAATGTTGAACTATTTGCTGTACACTTTTTTTTGACGCTGACTGTATGTACAGAATTAAAATTTGGGATGGATGAAATGAAAAAAAAAGAATCATATTTTTATTTCGTATTTATTTTATACTTATAATTTGACGTTTTTGTTGTTGCCGTAGCTGTAATAGATAAATATTTATATAAAAAAGAACTATTTATAACAAAAAAAGCGTATATTTTTGAATATTTTCAAAATACGTACGTATTAATATTAACGTACGTACAAATATTTTTGATAAAAAAAACGTATTATACGCTCCAAAAACGCATAGGTGGCAAGTCTAACTATACGGAGGTACTCTACTAAGAGCAAAATAGAGAAAAAAAATGTCGTTACATCGCTTATTAAACAATTAGAGAAGTGTTTTGTGTTATACTAACCACCACCCTTGTTATCATTTTAAAAAGAAAACTAAAATATTAAACTTCTGTTCATAGGATAGGAATAAGGATTAGCACCATTACAATAAAACAATGTTTTGTTTGAGTTAAAAAAATAATTTATTTAGATCAAATCAGCAACATTCATTGGCATTTCATCAATTTGTGTTGAATAGTACTGTTCAATATCACGCAAAATTCGGATATCATCTGACTTCACAAAATTAATAGCCACACCCTTTCGTCCAAAACGACCAGAACGTCCAATACGATGGATGTACAACTCACGATTATTAGGCAAATCATAATTTATAACCAATGAAACTTGTTGAACATCTATACCACGTGCCCAGACATCAGTTGTGATTAATACTCGACTAGAAAAAAAAGTTATTTTATAAAAAAATGAAGTTGTAAGACTTAAAACTAAATGACTGCTAGAACTGGTTTGATTCAACTAATATTATTTATGGTGTGCATCACCTCGCACCATCGTATAAGGTTTTTGAATTATATAAAATTATTTTTAAATTAAGTACACGTACACACATTTAACGAAGAATCCAAAAATGGACGAAAAAATGTTTACCATCTGCCCAAAAACCCTAAAAAAAATAGTTTTTAAACAATATTTTCTCAAGGCCACATACAGGGTTAAATTTATAGAATGTGACCACAAAAACTCACTTCACAGAGCATACAAAGTGAAACAATACCGATTTTTTATTCTAAAAATTCAATTTGACTGAAGCTGGGTTTGAAGCTACGTTTTAACATGGGAACTGTGGACTGTGAAATTTTTTATTTACCAATCAGAGAAAAGAATTTTGTATTCACATCAAAATTCTTATTTTTGATTAGTCAATAACTCCATCGACAGTCCACAGTTCGCATGTTAAAACCCAGCTTTAACATGCGGACTGTGGATGGTGTTATTAGCCAATCAAATATAAGAATTCAGTGGTTGATATAAAATTGTCTTCTTTGATTGGTTAATATAAAATTTCACAGTCCACAGTATGTTAAAACGTAGCTAAAATCGAAATATCTATGGACGGATCCGATTGTTATAATAATGGTAGTGTTCGGTCGTGCAATATCATAATAAATATCACGATATTTTACGTCAAATTTTTCTGCTTCTAACTTCACTTCGTTGAATATTACGTCAAACCGGACCGAACAGTCAAAAGATAAAAGGATGGATTTATACGTCAAACTTTATAAATCACTTTTGTTTCAATTAATTTTATCACAAAAGATAATTTAGCCCGAAAGCCACAAACCAATTTTATCAAGAATAGTTATCACAAAAATGTAAACAAAACAAAACCAAAGGCGTAAACAATTAAAATAAAATATTTTTATTGTCACCTAAATTCAAAACATTTTCACATTTGAAACCAGCAAAAAATTTGATTTTTTTCGTGATAAATGGCTGCGTGTAGTAATTCGAAAAATCATGATTTTTTTATCACGTTGTCTCGACCGAACACTACCTAGGAATTTGTATTGTAATAATTTTATGAATATACTGTACGCAGCCAAATTATCAGTCATCTCTTGTTATAACTTTGAAATTTCCGAAATCATAAAACAATCTTTTATTGAGCTATGAGTTTTGTATGAGTTTTTTCCTCATGAGGTTTGAGCAACTTTTTATTCAGCCTCGTTGACACTAAGATGTTTACAATCTACTATCCAGCGAGTTTACTAGCAGCTTGTAAACTCGCCTAGTGTAATCATGTTTACAATCTAACTAGGAGATATACCGAAAAAGTTGATTGGCTGGCTACTTTACAATCTACTCGCCAGCTTTTAAACTCGCCAACTTGCAGCTTGTAAACAATCTTAGTGTCAACGAGGCTTTACAGAGCATGCACAATGTATGAGTTTTTTTACTCATGAGATTCGAGAAACTTTTTATTATTATTTTTTAATAGTAGCACAATGCTTTAAAATGTAGGTAACTTCATTCCCCTATTAAGAAATTTTTAACTTTTTCATTGAGAAAAATATATTTCAAAGATAATTTTTTTTTTCCTCAAAATAAATTTTCAAACAAACTTGGATCTCATGAGTGATTATTTTGCATTGTTTAGAACCTAAAATTTGTATTTTCATTGTGCATACCCTCTTACTAAACACGTATATGATTATTTTGCATTGTTTAGAACCTAAAATTTGTTTATAATAAAATGTATAAACATTTCTACTATGTTATATATAAAAAGCTTTATATTGAGTCCACAATTTTATTCGTTGATATTATTGTATATATTGGTTATTTGATCGCTAAAATGGGGAACATACATTAACAAAATACGCGCAAGGTTCCGTCTTCTTTGCATAAACTGCCAATACGACGCACAGTGGGATTTTTTGTGCAATAAGTAATTTTTTCGACACATAAAATTTAAAAATGTAATGATGCAGTTTTGTAGAAAATTGATTCAGTATGAAGAATCCATAAATTGTATCCCAAAAAAACGTTTATTTGTCTTTGAAATAATGAAGTAAAGTCATATGTAAATTTTGGTCCAAAATATTGAAAACTGTTTACGCACTTCTATAGTGTTTGTACGTAAGATAACTTTATTGCTCTAATTTAAATAGTGACTATTTTCAAATATAGCCTTTTCTGCGTATTTAAAAAAAAAATTATAAAGATCGCTCATATGGCTTAAAAGATATGATAGAATAAAATTTGTTCTATAATATGCCGTGATTGCTAACTTCCTTGGAAGAAAAAAAAGGTTGCTCGGTCGTGCTAGGTGCTCCCGCTGTAATAAAATGAGAAAGAGGTAAGACTCCATACTATCAATTAAAAAAAAAAAAAGTTTAAATAAATAATAATCTTTTATAAAATCATAAAATTTATAAAATCATAAAATCATGAAATGTTGGGTTCTATCGGCGGTGGGTAGTGGGCGTGACCAATTTTGATGAAAGTTTATTTTATTCTTAATTGAGGTAATAAAAGGCTCTGTGCCAAATTTCAAAAACTTTGGGCCAAAAAAACATTTTGGGTTCTATGGGCGGTGGGGTAGTGGGCGTGACCAATTTTGATGAAACTTTATATTTCTCTTAATTGAGCTAACCAAAGGCTCAGAGCAAAATTTCAACATTCTACGAGCACTCCTTATATTTTTTGCCAACATTGTATGAACAAATCCCACTGTGCGACGCACTTTCCACAAATATCATATTTTAATCAAACTGGAGTGCGTTCGAATACTAAATGAGGTCTCATTTTCATTAAATAGTTAATGAAACAATCAAAAGACGTGAGGTTCATTTAGTATTCGAAGGAATTTCATTTAGGGCCGATTGTATGAATGCGGATAGAAGATAAATCCTCGGATTAATCGTCGTTTGTATTGTATGAATCAGGATAGATTATAAAATCTATCCGAGGATTGTTGATCTATCCTTTGATCTTCTATTTTTCTTCTATAAAATAAAGGAAAAAAAAATTTGTTTTTTTTCTTGACATGCGCATAGCAGAAAAGTTTTGTTTTGAATTTGTGGTTATTTTTGAATTTAAATTTCTGCGTTTCAAAAATTTGTTTTTTGATATAAATTAATAGTAAAATAAATAACATTTTTAATATAATTTTAATATGTATATTCATTTTCAATTTTGAAATATTTTTTAATTTATAATTAAATTCATTTAATAGAAAAGTAAAAGAAAAAGTATTGCCACTAAAAAAATGCTATAAACTGCAATAAAAACAGAAATAAAAGTTAATCTATCCGTGTTCATACAATCGACGAAAAAAAGAATTCTCGGATGAAGATACAATTTTATCCTCGGATTTTTTCTATCCATCCTTGTCTGTAATGTCAAATTTGAAAATCTTAGACATTTCTTTGCAAAATATCTAATTATTAAATTACAGAAATGTTTTATTAACAAAAGTATATAAATAAATAAACGAAATGTTGGATTATAAAAGTTATAATCATTTTAAAATCTTATTGCCTGTTAATGCATTATTTTTCAATTACTTCCGTCATAATTCAATTTATTTTAAAAATTTTCAAAACAAAAATAATTTTATAAGATTATTAAATCGAAAACTTTAAGGAAGCAGTTGGAGACTGGTGATTGAATTGGTTGCAAGAACTTATTAATTAATTTTATTTTCAATCGTTGAATGTAGTTGGCTGTTGGTTTTATTTCTCACTATTTTAAAAATTTTCATCCATTTTTTTATATTTTTCAATTATGCATTTATTATTATATATAAAATTCATTAGTTTGTTAATTGGGCTATTATTTTGAAAACGTACATTTTTTTGTCGATTTTTAAATTTTTGATTTTTAAAAAATCTGAAATTTTTATATATTGTTGGTATTGTTAAAAGAAAAAAAGGAATTTCTGGTTTTATTTTTTGAGTACTCTGAATCGGAGTTATGCGCGGTTGAATTTTTGAGGCTTTTTCACGTAGTTTTGGTAATGGTGTCAATGTTTTGTTAATAGGTGCCACAAATTTTATGCGATTTACGTATATTTTTGCAAATAAAGAGAAAAATTGTTGAATAATTAAAATTAAGTTAAAAATTAATGATTTTTTCCTTTTCCGCTAGGCGGCGCGTTAGACCTTCGTTAGCTCATATCTCAAAAATCGTCCTTTTTTTTTGTTTTTCACAAATTTTAAAGTATACACATGCAGCTATGATATTAAAAAATAAAAAGTGAAAGATTCCTCCATTTGGATTTTTTTCTACGATTTTTAAAGTTTTTTTTTTTTTTTTTTTTTTTTAAGGCGTTCATATGCTCCATGTAGGAGCGTTGCCAGGTTAATCAGCTTTGAATATTCACCACGGTCATTCGCAACAGCGACATAATTACCATGGCAGCCGATTTTTTTAAGGTCGTTTATTACGTCAGTCTCCCATTGTAGTCGTGGTCTACCTCGCGGTCTACCACTCCCTGGTGTACTAACGTACATTTTTCTAATCATTCCAGACTGCGAATCGGCTCGTAGAACATGCCCAAACCAAGCAATCCTATTAGAACGGATACAACCTATTATATCAGGACCCTCAAGAAGGTCTCTGATCTCAAAGTTATACCGGGTTCTATACTCTCCATCGTCTGTCTTAAGTGGACCAAAAATGTAGCGTAGGATCTTACGCTCAAATACAGATAAATGCGATTCGTTACTTTGTGTAAGGGTCCACGTTTGTGACCCATACATCACAACCGGTCTAATCAATGTCTTGTATTACTTGAGCTTGGTGTTAGTTCATCCAAGGAGAGGTTTAATTGAGCAGAAAGTTCGATTACCTGCAGTGATTCGAGCTTTAATATCTGTAAGTATGCTGTTGTTTGAGTCAAGCATTGATCCCAAATATTTAAAAGATTCAACTCCCTCAATTCGTTCATCGCCGCACATCAAATCTTTCTTCTCAGCCTCTCTTGAAACATTCATATGTTTGGTTTTATTGTAGTTAATTTGCAGACCAATTTTCCTAGCACCACTCTCGAGCGACTTGAAAGTCTCACTCATAACAGCTTCACTTCGGCCGAGGATGACAACATCATCAGCGTAAGCAATCATCTGTACTGAGTTTATTGACAAGATATTGTTATTAGTGGGTAGTTTCTTTTGACGGCACACATATTCCAAGGCTAGATTAAAAAGTATAGGAGAGATAGCATCACCTTGTCTTAAACCGGAGTCGACTTTAAAAAACTTTGATATTTCGTTCTCTACTCGTACACAGCATTGAGAGTTCTGTACTGTCATTTTGCATAGTGATACCAGTTTACCAGGAATTCCCATTGACACCAGAGTAGACCATAGAGTCTCTCGTTCAAGAGAGTCGTAGGCATGCCTGAAATCAATGAAAAGTTGGTGCACAGGTATGTTGAACTCTCGACACTTTTCCAAAATCATCCTTATCGAGAAAAGTGCATCGGTGGTACCTCGGCCCCGCCGGAAACCACACTGATATTCTCCAAACAGTTGTTCAGCAAAAGGATTGATTTTGGATAGCAAAATGTAGGAAAAGATCTTATATGCTGTGCAGAGTAGAGCGATTCCCCTGTAGTTTGCACATTGTAGGCGATTACCTTTTTTATGGATTGGTATCGGCATAGCTGTGCTCCAGTCCTGTGGCATGGTTTCAGTCCTCCAGATCATTTGAACAAGTTCAAACAATCTTAAGGATAGAGTTTCGCCACCATGTACAATCATTTCGGATGTTATATCGTCGATACCAGGTGCTTTATTGCATTTTAATTTTGACAGCGCCGCATCGAATTCCTCTTTGGTGGGTTCGTCTACATGTACCTTTGACGCACGCATAAGCTTTGCTCGTCGCCCGACTTGTTGCTGGTCACTTAAGTTGAGAGAATTCTCAAAATAAGCGGCCCAAGTATCTAAAATATTTTTAAGGTCTACTTGTAGCTCCCCATCTTCATTTTGAATAGCAGTCAATCTAGTTTGAGGGCCCTTCTTTAAGGTTTTAACCTGTTGAAAGAAGTTACGCGATTGATGTTCCTTATTGAAGCTTTCAATCTCCTCACACTGTCTCTTCTACCATTCTCTCTTCGTTCGTCTACATAGCTTTGTAACGGCTTGTCTTGCCAGTTTAAAGTTCTCCTTCGTGGACCTGGGGTTGCGTCCTTGTAGACACTTCAGATAGCAATCTCTTTTGTATTGAATAGCGTCAAGGCATGCTTGATCCATCCATGGCTTCTGGGAGTGGTTCTGTGGTCGTCCAAGTATTCCCTTAGCAGCGCTTAAAACAGCATCTTTGAGCAAATACCATGACTTATCGACGTCTCCATTAATGGTTTCTGATTTATCCAATGTTTCGGCAATATGGATTTGATATCTCTCTTCTGTTTCAGCATTCTTTAATGATGAGATGTTAAAACGTTTCCGTTGATTGAATTTTGGAATGCCTGGATTTGGGAAGTGGAACCTTATCGTTGCACATACAAGGAAGTGATCACTTCCAATGTATGCACCTCTAAAGGATCGCACATCCCGAACGCTCGAAAAGAAACCTGCTGTTACTAGAACGTGATCAATTTGATTTCGAGTGTTTCCATTCGGTGAGACCCAAGTCTGTTTATGAATCGATCGATGCGGAAAGAACGTACTGGTAATTCTCAAATTATTTGATAATGCAAACTCAGTCATTCTCTCACCATTATCATTCGAATTCAAATGCAGGCTGTTGGACCCACCACATTTCCATAAGAGATATCTCTTCCAACCTGTCCATTAAAGTCACCAAGTACCATAATGAAGTCGCGTGTTGGTGTTTGTTTCATAACCTCTTCCAGTACTATGTAGAAATTATCCTTCTCGTCGACGGTCTTAGCTTCAGTAGGTGCATGCACGGCAATAAGAGAAATATTGTTATATGTACCACGTACACGTAGGTAGCAGATCCTCTCACTGACCGGGATGAATTTCATCACGGCTTCTTGTTCATCTATGCGTGCACCTACAAGAAAGCCAGTACCGAATTCTCTTCGAGAAAGTTGACCACTACAGTATAGAGAGTGACTATCCAAATCTTGTTTTCCGATTATCGGCTGTCTAATTTCTTGTAGAGCAATAATATCCATCCTATACCTCTCAGCCTCTGTTTCCAGACTTATAAGAGCATCAGGAGCGCTCAGGCTGCGCACGTTCCACGTTCCGATTCGGTAGTCTGGTCCCTTTTCACGTCCAGGTAAAATTATGTTTTTTTGTCCGGGTCTGTTATTCTCTTTCTGATAACCAAATTTAACATATTAGTTTTTTTCCTTTATTAATACACCAACCTAATTCTGTCAGCATTACCCAGGTAGCACGGCGTGGACGTCGAATTTCGGATTTCGCTACCCTTGAACATTTTAAATTTTAACATTTGTACTAAATATTGAATCATATTCTGTGTATTACCATAGAGTGCATTCTGTGCGTTACTCAATGAAAAACAGGTTTTATTGAGAATAAGAATTGGAGATTCCAACGATCGAAGATTGTGATTTACTTTCAACATCTTAACACTAACATAAGCATGAGTTTTTTTTATCTATAAAAATCATAATTTAATGAAACAATAATAATATTACAAACAAATATACATTAAAAAATTAATTTATATATTTTTTTGCCTCTGAATTGAAATATTTTTGATTGGCGGAAGAGGGAAACATTTTGGCAATTATTTTATCGCGTGTAGTGTTATCCCGTCAAAAATACTGAGTTCCTTGAGTGAGGTCCACTAATTGTTTTAATGTCCGAAAACCACGAAAGAAATTGCTCCTGTAGCTCGATATCTCCTAAAGACACATATGAAAATTTCATACGTTGATTTTTTTCGACAAAATTTGTCATTTCAAATGATTCCCTTGCTGTTGATATTTTTTCTCCTTTAAACGATGTTCTCCGGGCTTCTCTTTTAAGTGTGCTTCCAATCTCATCCGATGGACCATTTCCATGAGCAGTTGCAAAGAAATGCCATGCTGCAGGTATTTTAAAATCAGCAATATGTTTGCAAAGATTTATAACATTCTTCCTATTTTTATATTGAGTTTCTGAGCCATCCGTAAATTATAAAAGTATTTTGATACTTAGAATGGACTTTGCAGTACTGGCAAGTGGCAACCACGAATGGACCATTAAAAAACATATAAAATATTATTATAAGTAAATTAAAATAAATTAATTACAAAATAATTAAAATAAAATTGAAATGTCTAATGAAAAAAATTTAAAACTCATACCAACATTATCAATAATATCCTAGTATTTCAGCTGAGAAACGATAACTAAACTATAGGTAAAATTTTTCAACTTATTTATTTCTAAAATGGATATTACTATAGTAAATTTAACCGAATGACATAGATCGGGCAATTTATGTTTGCTTTACTGGCCCAATAACAATATCCAATTAATGCAAAACATAGACCATATAAAGTAAAGTGTACTTGCTATTTTCTATAAACCGTAGATCCGTCGATTTATGGTTCCAGAATGGCCCAATAAAAATATCCAAGTACTGTTAAGGCCAATGCTTGGCCATTCAAAGGTAACTGTATACTGGCTTGGCTCTTCTCTGTAAACCATAGATCGGTCGAGGAATAGTTCTAGTGCCGGCCCAATAACAATAGTCATGTACTGTTAACCATTAATGGGTCAGTGCTTTGATCATATTTTAAAGTCTAGCAAACTCTGCTTGGGTTTTTACCGCATAACACTACACGCGATAAAATAATTGCCAAAATGTTTTCCTTTTCCGATCAAAAATATTTCAATTCAGAGGCAAAAAAGTATATAAATAAATTTGTTTATGTATTTGTTTATGTAATATTATTATTGTTTCATTAAATTATGATTTTTATAGAAAAAATATTTATTTATAGTCTCATGCTTATGTTAGTGTTAAGACGTTGAAAGTAAATCACAATCTTCGATCGTTGGAATCTCCAATTCTTATTCTCAATAAAACCTGTTTTTCAATGAGTAATGCACAGAATATGTTTCAATATTTAGTACAAATGTTAAAATATAAAATTTTCAATATATTAGATTCACATTTAGTAAAGCATAATTAATTTGATGTAAAAACACATGTGAATTTTTCATATACTAATCTTTAAAAAATCATATGAAAAAATCCATATGGAATCTCTCACTTTTTATTTTTTAATTTCATAGCTGCATTTGTTTACTTTAAAATTTGTGAAAAACAAAAAAAAAAGGACGATTTTTGAGATATGAGCTTTGAAGTAAACCAAGGTTTAACGCGCCGCCAAGCAGAAAAGAGAAAAATAATCTTTAACTTACACATTTCAATTATTCAACATTTTCTCTTTATTTGCAAAAATATACGTAAATCGCATGAAATTTGTGGCACCTATTAACAAAACTTTGACACCATTACCAAAACTACGTGAAAAAGCCTCAAAAATTCAACCGCGCATAACTCCGATTCAGAGTACTCAAAAAATAAAACCTGTAGCCCTATTCCGGTACATCGTGAAATACGAATTGAGAAATAAATTATAGCAATTTTTTCATAACTAATATTCCGTGTCGCGGGAAATAACAAATTCGTATTAGAAAATAATTCATTATTTCATTTATTGCACTTTTTTCTCAATTCCCAATTCCCAGGGAAATACCGGAATAGGCGTACAGAAATTGCTTTTTTTCTTTCACCAACAATATATCAAAATTTCAGATTTTTTAAAAACAGCCGATTTTTTTTTCGATGTACGTTTTCAAAATAATAGCCCAATTATATTAGAATTAATTCGGTAAATTAATAAAAAATTATAAAACAAAATTTTACGGTTTTCAATTTGAAATTTTTTTGAATAAAAATCTTCATTAAAATTTAAATGAGCTTATACTAGAGTGCGTTCGAATACTTAATAAGATATTAACCACTTAATGAATGGATAGATGACAGCGTTCGAGAACTCGAACATTTAATTTAATTTTAAATGCAGTAAGAATATTTAAGTTTTAATGAAGTTTTTTATTCAAAAAAATTTCAAATCGAAAACCGTAAAAATTTGTTTTATAATTTTTAATTAATTTAGTAAACTAGGTATTACGAATTAATTGTTAATATATTGAATTAAGTAATTAATTTTATATATAATAATTAATTCTCAATTGAAAAATATAAAAAAATGGATGAAAATGAAATTAGTGAGAGATAAAACCAACAGCTATTTCATTTTGAAAATGGAAATAAAACCAACAGCTCCAATTACCAATTATGTACATTTAACGATTGAAAATCAAATTAATTAATAAGTTTTTGCAACCAATTCAATAATCAGTCTCAAACTGTTGCCTTAAAGTTTTCGAGGTAATTATTAAATCTTAAAATTCAATTTGTTTTTGAAAATTTTTAAAATAAATTTAATTACGAAGTAATTGAAAAATAATGCGTTAACAGGAAATAAGATTTTAAATTGATTTTAACTTTTATAATCCAACATTTTGTTTATTTATTTATATATTTTAGTTAATAACACATTTCTGTAATTTAATAATTAGATATTTTGCATAAAAGTGTCTAATTTCCTGCCTGGATGAATGTATTGGTTCCGCATCTCCATTAGACTGATTCTTACATTCTAAAAAGTTAATACCGCTTAGAATCTCTTGAAATTGAGCTAAACCATAATCGAATTGAGAATTTGCATCTTTACGATTTAACTGAGGAGTTATTTTGATATTTGCTATATATCGTATCGAGTTGTTAAATTCTCGAACTGAAGGATACTTATTATAACCTTCGTTACCTCTAGTTTAAAGCGAACACATTTTCTATAATGTCTTGATTTTATTTAGCAGTTAATATAAAATTGATATTTTCATTATATTTAAAAATTTCATCGGATACAGATAAATTCAGGGCTGCGGAGTCGGAGTCGGGACGAATTTTCTAGTAACTAGAGTCGGAGTCGGAAAAATAATCAAAAAATTTGTCGACTCCGACTCCTATTTGAAAATTATATTCTGTTATGTTTTGTTTTTATTTTCTTCTGTATAGTTTATATTTTTTTTTCGCGTTAGCTCCCTAGCAAATATTTTCAGAATAATTGGAGGAATACCATCCGGCCCAGATGCTTTATTAGTATTTATTTGGAAGATCATTTTCCGAATGATATTTTTACGAAAAATTAAAGGTCCCATTATGTATGAAACTCTTGAAATCGGTTTGGGTGAAAAATTGGGGTCAATTGGTGTAGAATTTTAAGAGAAATAATTTCCCAAAAGGTTAGATTTTTCTTTTGGGTCAATGAGCGGCATATCTCTATCAATTAAGGGAAGTAGAGGTCTTAGAAAAATTTCCTTGGACAGCCTCAACCGCTTTATAGAAATTACGTGAACCAGCAGGGTGTTCAGCAAATTTAGATGCTTTTTTCCTATTAAACAGATTTTTTCTGCATCTATTATTTTTCTACATATATTTCTCTCACAAAGCATGCCCACCTATATGACAACGCTCGACCAGGTCTGAATTATGTTAAACTATTTCTATTGCTAACTATCCAAGTTAGAGAATTATGAAAAAGACCTCACCAACGCTTTTACTAAATTTTTAAATAACTTATAATAAATAATAATAATAAAATAATAATAAAATAAATAATAATAATAATAATAACATACCATTCGTCACATGGGTCTAAAATTTCAGAGAAGTCGCTACAGTTTCCATGGCGCAGTAAAACACACAAACGACATTCATCTTTGCAGGTTCGTCAAAACTTAAGGACTCAAATATTAATAAAAAGCTTTGTTCCTTGGAAAAATTAACCTTTCACGTAACACCCATCTGAAAGGCGTCAAAATCGTTTTTTTGTTTACATATACGATTTTAAGATCCTTAAAAACAAATCCAGTAAATGTAAATTTTGTGCTTTCTTTGAAGTAGATCACTTTTATGACCAATCAATATTTCAGTTCAAAAGGACTTAATAGTTTCCAAGAAAATCGCTTGTGAATTTATTTAGTATACACTAAAATCTTCTTCGTTTTCTCGTTTTACTATTCAAAATACGATACTATAAAATTGATTCAATTTTCAAATTTTACTGTTTGTTTGTATCAAAGTGAATCTCTTCGCTCATTTCGCTCAGTGTAGAAGAGGGTAATGGAAGTTGGTGATATCAATCATGTCCAGTTTTGTAAATTTGAAGAGTTGGTTGGTCTACTAGAAGAATTTATAAAAAATCATATATAATATGTAGGAGAGTAGAGCAATTCCCTGTAATTTTCATATAGGTTGCGTTTATCATTTTTGTAAATAGGTGTCAGCGTAGCTGAATTCCAGTCCTGTGGCATACTTTCAGTCCTATACAGATCATTTAACTAGTTGAAACAATCTTGAAGATAGAGTTTCACCACCCTGAACAATCATTTCGGATATGTTATATCGTAGTCGATACCATAGATGCTTTATTACGTTTTGTAGAATTTATTGTTCCAAAATGAAATTTGAATAGTTTCTATTATATGTATAAATCGGAGTCGGAGTCAGGGCTGGGGTCGGAGTCGGATTTAAAAACTTGGAGTCGGAGTCGCTTAATTTTGGCACCGACTCCGCACCCCTGTAAAGTAACGCCGACATATTTTGAAGAAACCCGTAAATACGTATATTGCATATATGTACGTATATTGTTTCTATTTCTTTAAAAGTTTCTTTATTGTTTCTTTTAAATAAAAAGTGTTGTGTTATACGGTTTAGAATATGTGTCACAACAACACATAAATACCTTTTAAGGTATTGATGAACGCTTTTTTTAAACCTCTGCGGATTGAAGTCACCTGAGAGTATGGATTCCGGCAAACTATTCAATTTGTATGCAGTTCGGACAAAGAAGTCCCTCTGCGATCTGCCAGTATGACAGCGTGGGATCTCGACCGTTTGACTGGTTGCGGTAGCCGATTGCCGAGTGAAATGGGAGTAAGAATAAGTTTGAGGTATGATGCTGCTGATCTCATCTGAGCACTGTTGATGACGATATTTGTAAAAAACAAAGAGGTCAGCAACAGTGCGACGATGTTGTAGGGAATCAAGTTTTGATGTCAAAGCTCGATCACCCACAATTCGTATAGCTCGCTTTTGAACAGAGTCCAAGAGAGCCAAGATGGAAATAGAAGCAGCACCCCAAACTTGACAACAGTACTCCATACAGGGAAGAATATAGGACTTATAAACATGGAGCAATTGGTATGGAGTGAAAAATTTTTTGCATCTATTTAGGAGGCCGAGTTTTTAGACGCGCTTTTTGCCATCGCCATTACATGGTCGTTCCAGAGTAGGTCATTTGAAACTGTGACACACAATAACGAAACTGTGACACACAACGAATAAACTGAATAAAATATTTTGGGAAAACTCAGTCTTTGATCTGGAAACCATCAACAGCTGTGTTTTGGTAGAGTTGAAATTGACCAGGTTTTGGTCACCCCAATCGGCGACTTTTTTTAAGGTCTTTATTCACGCTTATGGCAGCGTCTCTCCGGGCAGGATTAATTCGTTCTTGTATTTTACCTTTTGAAGGAAGGGCTCGAACGACTTGTGCAGAGTACTATCATCTGCAAAACTATTTATTGGGTTGCTGGTGATTTTCAACAATTCGTTGATATAAATCAAAAATAGGGTTGGGTACAATACTGAGCCTTGAGGTACCCCAGCATTAATTAGTTTAGACTCAGAAGAAAATTCGTCTAAGCAGACCGAAATGTATCGGTTGGATAGAAAATTTTGAATCAGCTTCACAACATTGGGATGAAAACCATACGCAACGAGCTTGCATACCAGACTCGATCGAATACCTTGGAGATGTCTAAAGCGATAACGTATGTTTCACCACCTTTATCAAGTATGCTGTTCCAACAATGCGCTACATAATTTAATAGATCGGTAGCTGATCTTTTGTTCCGAAAACCGTATTGGCTGTCGGCTATTAAATGATTTGCCTCCAGAAATTTTGAAATGTGTGTATTAATATAATGCTCGTAGACTTTGGATAGGACCGATAGTAAAGCTATTGGCCTATAATTTGAGATATCGGATTTTGGTCCCTTTTTGGGGACGGGCTGGGGCTGGACATCTGCCAACTTCCAGCACGAAGGCAATATACCAGATTTGCAGGATTGGTAGAATATTTTAGTCGAAGTTGGTGCAAGTTCTTTAGAAAAGGTTTTTAAAATGTTGGATGGAATATTGTCCATTCCTGAGGCTTTGTTGATGTTTAACCCCTTTAAAAGTTTAGCGACTATTTTGGGTTTGAAGTGAAGTTCGTTCATATTAACTCCTTAAGACGCATTTCTTTAGGAGTTTCCAAAACAGTGGAGTTCAGAGCAAGGCGTTCAGCGAACAAGTTAGCTTTTCTTGCGGGATCTTTGACGATTAAATCACCATCAATAATAGGGGGAATAGAAGATTTTGTACCAGAATTTAAAGAATTAATGGCACTGTAGAAACTCTTGTCAGAAATATACATAGACGTAAGTTTTGAAGCTTTCGCTCTGTCAATTTCAGACTTTTCGTTCGAGATAATCTGGTTAGATATTTTGTTGGCCTTTAGATATTGGGATCGATTGATCATATGTCAATGGCAAGGACTGGAGTACGCAGGGTAGTGTCAGACACGTAGATCAACATTGATCATAATCTATCAAAATCGACCCCTCCTGCGGGGGTCATTTCTGTTAAAAAATTTATTTGTTGAATATTATTTCTTGAATATGGTGATTTATAGATATCAGAAACATCTATGAAACGACTGTTTCAAATGTCAAATAGCTTATCAAATTTTTTAATTAAATTTGCTGTTGCTTCAGCGTTTGCTTCATACGTTTCCGTACAGATTTTATGAGATTGTCGCGCAATTAAAACTTAATAGTTCAAAACAATAGTTTGTTTTGTATTTGTGAGTAAAATATGGTGTATCTATAGTAACCCCTAAGTTAGAAGCTTGATCGGTAACACCATTTACATTCAATTCAACCCCAAGTAACAATTTCAGTTTTATATAGGCTTTGGTAGTGCTCTAGAACTATAATTTACAGCTGGTTGCTTTATATTTTGCTGATGCAGCGCTGCCACAGCTCTTATAGAGCTGTTGTAGTGCTAAATTTGCTACTTTTACAGCATTATTTCCTCTAAAAAAGTTGTTTAATAATATTAAATAGAGCTCTATTGGCTGTATAACGATTGACTGTTTTAAGAATTACTAATTTTTAAGAGTTTTTAAGAGTTGCTATTACTTTTTGAATACAAATACAAATAATTTTTTCAATGAAATTTTATGTTAAAAGTTTAAAGAAAAAAAATTTTTTTACCACGCTACCCGCACTTTCACCATTTTTAAAGTATGTATATATTTTAGACTAATTAAAAAAAAACAACTACAATTTGTCTATCGCCATCCTCGCTTGCCCACGGTGCACCCTGCTGGTTAACTGACGAGGCTCGACGACCGATTAACGTTGGTATAACCGATCATCGAGGACTTAGTAAATAAAGTTATTGATTATCTAATTTGCTTGTAATAATTATTTCTATATAATGATTTTAACGCACCTAGTCTTGCTGGTTAAGTTAACAAATTGATTTAGCGTTACCGCAAACTTAACGACGGACTATTTTCAATTTTTACTATTTTAATAATAGTATTAATATTCAGATAAATTCGCTAATAATTTATTAATTTATTCTCCTCAATTGTAATAAGAGTTGAGGGACATTTGTTCGTACTACCGTGAACATTTTTTTTGTTGACGATTTTAGTTACGTCACTCGTATCAATAAAACATGTTTTACCTATTGATTGTTTAATTAGCAAAAAAATTACAATTGATGTTTGTATTAGTGGAAATTGATTGGAAGGGGAAACAGAAAATTGATGATATGATATATAAACGATCAAATTGTTTAGATCGAGTCAATTAGTATATAAATTTAAATCGAAGCATTATATGAGTTTTAATCAAAAAGATAAGTGACATTATGTATGTAAATTTAAATCGTTAGAAAAAATATCTATTTTTAATAAAAGTTGTGAACTTTTAAATGTGTAATAAAAAAACAAAACAATACAAGTTAAAATTTATAAGTTGTGGATTGTGGTTCGAACAACATAAAATGCTAATAAATTAAAATGCATTGAAGGGTTGGCTGACAGCTGTATTGGAGAATGGGAATAATTAACGAGAATGGGAATTTACAGAGGGAACAATGGCTGATAGTTATGAGTATGGAGGGTTTGGGATTGCTTCTGTCAGTGGACTGTCAATATGATTATACTAAGATGCTAGACATGTACATGTGAAGTGGATCAATATTCAACAAATTATTAATGTAAGCTCTTTTGATTTGATTTATGTAATGTTTGTTGATTTATTTTTATATGATAAATTATTTTCTATGTTAGCTAATTAATAGTTTTTTATATTATTCAAAGTGATTCATGACAAGAGATTTGCAAGTTTAAATTTGGTTTGTCATAGATTCAGTTTTCATATATTTTTTTGAGCTTTCCGTGTAAAATAATATTATAATTCGTGTGGAAAGTACGATTTCGTAACAAGTTTGACTATGGTTAACTATAACAGGATCACCAATTCATGAGATCTGCTAGTGCTTCCAACTCATTTTTCAAAAATTGTTATTTTTTATTATAAAAAACAATTAAACACTAAACTCAAAATATTTCCGTTATGCTATAACCTTGTATCGATAGTTGATATTATTTAAATCTAATAAAATTTTATCCGAAAATTATTCTAAATAATTCAAACAAAACCAAAAACCGATTATATTTTTTATTCAGCAAAATCATAAATAACAATTTTTCTAAATTTTCTCTAATTTTTCGATATAAAATTAAAATCTTTATCATAATTAAATTACTCTTCAAAACAAATTGAGAGAAAAAAATTTTCTTCATAAACTAAATAATTAAATTAAAACGAACAAAACAAAATATGCAATACAAAAATTCAAATCGTTTTTGCCCTTTTTCAATCAATAGTAGATTGTATATTAATAGCAGAATGTACTACATTGCATGCACGAGCAGCAATGTTACTTTCTGCTCAAAGTATACATACTATTTTTTTAACGACTACCGGCAAATGCGATCAAAGTTGCCAAGGAGGCATTTATTTGTTGTTTAAAAAACATATCGGACGTCAAGTTAAAATTTTAAATTAATAAATTTAAAATTTATACAGAGTTTATATCTACTTTTAAATAAAAATAATTTAAAATGAGCAGTAGTGATGAAAGTGATATAATTAGCACTTCACCTCATATAAAAGTAGCAGCCAACAATTTAACTATTTATCAATGTAAGAACAAAAAAACAGGAAATTTTTATTCTGAAGATGTGTTTTTGGTATATTTTGGTGAACTATCGCAGACAAAAAAGTCTTCAACAATGTGGTCAAATTATTCAATGTTAAAATCAACATTCATCGTTAAAGAAAATTTGGATATTAGTAAATATAAAAGATTTATGCCTTTTTTCAATCATTTCCAATTTGTTTGCAAATTTTTTCAGTTTAGCATTTTCAGAAAATACCTCTGAACCTGATGAAGACTACTTCAGTTATTTAAGCAACTCTCCTCAAACTTCTTTAATGGCAATTAATATCGACTGCGAATCAGTTCGAGATAAAATCAATAATTTAAGGGACGACTTTTCTTCAGGTCCCGATGGGCTACCTGGAATAGTTTTAAAAAAATGCATTGATGGTTTGGCACAGCCTTTAACCTTGCTTTTTCAAAGATCCATTTCTTCTGGCATTTTTCCTTCTTTGTGGAAGAGTTCTTTTATAGTACCCGTTCATAAAAAGGGTAGCAAAGCTGACATTGTAAACTATAGGCCCATTGCCAAACTATCGTCTATTCCAAAATTATTTGAAAGTGTAATTTTTGATTATCTTTATTCTTGTTGTAAACCGATTTTTTCATTGCATCGGCACGGATTTCTTCGAGGGAAATCTACAACCACTAACCTCACCGAGTTTGTCTCTAGCACCATAAAGTCCATGGAATTAGGTCTTGAAGTAGATACTATTGCTACTGACTTAACTAAAGCTTTTGATCGGATTTTTCCGCTTTCCGAAAATCCGCTTCCACGCTTGTCGGTGGAATCGAAAACAGAAAATTATACACTCTCTCGAGTTCCGGACCTCTGATCCCATTAGATTTGAACTGGGTCAACTCACGACGAACCTTCGTGTTTAGACTAATATAATTTTCGTCTTTTTCCTGTGGTTGAACCAGTTTTGTTTTCATCTCATTTTTTGTGAATACGTAATGTATAATTAGGCAAATTTTTTTGAGTGCTATTGATCGAAGGTCTGCAGGGTCGCAGAAGCCAGTGAAAAATAAAATAATATATCATAAATAATATATCTTTTAACTTAAATAAATAATTAAAAATAAAAAAAAAATTTTATAAATAGCTCCTAAAGTAATGTTTTCCGCGCACTATTTTCAAGGTCATCGGAAGTGACGGAAGAATTATATATAATTACCGAAAAGAATTATAGATACCGAAATAGCAAAGATACTTAAAGAAAAAAATTTCGGAGCAATACTAAATATTAGTCAAGCAGGAAACGGCGCAATAAAAGTAAGCACAAGAGAACTAACAACTGCTAACAAAATACTTAATAATAAAGAATTTAAAGAGAAATATAAAATAAATTCATGTACATATACCCAATTATATAATAGGAACCGTGGGATTGTCCTTTAGAATCCCATTAAATATAGATCTGGATATGCTGTACAAGGACTAGGACATTACATCCAAATATTAAATAAATAAAATGGAAAGAATGACAAAATGGAATCCTAATATGTACTAGGACGGTGGAAAATATCCACAGTGGTACAGATCAATTTCAGTTCGGCAAAAATTCATTTTATGAGTGATTCTTATGTAGTTTTTAACGCTGAATCCGAATCTGCCATCGATTTTTCCCCCAGGTCAGCCATTTCCCCGAAAAACTCGAATTTTCGGAGTTAAGGTGCAAAGTGTTTTTTTATGATTCCCTTGGTTTTATATAGTCATTTTATGCAGAAAAATGAGTTTTTAAATTTACCTGGTTTTTTTTTCGATCCGAATTTTTGGTTTTTCGGGTTTCCATGATAGATAGGTAAAAAATAACTTCAGATTCGGATTCAGCGACCAAAAGTATGGTAGAAACGATATAAAACTTTACTAGTTTGTTAACTTTAAATTTGACCTCACGTGACCTTTGAGAGGTTACATCTTAATTTCCGCAAAAGTCCTCACTAATTTATGATTGTCCAATTGAAGCCTGGTACTTTCTCTACAAGCTCCAAAAGAAAAAATGAGTGGGCACCTTTGGGAGCAAATGTTATAGCCAGTTGAATCTCGAATAAAAAAGCCCGGGCATTATGGGGGGATAATAATGTCAAAATCTTAAATATATAATTAAAAGATATATTATCAAAATTAAATATTAAGATGTCTAGTATAGCTTAATATTTGATTTTGTTAATATATCTTTTAATTATATATTTTAAGATTTTGACATTATTATCCCCCCATAATGCCCGGGCTTTTTTATTCGAGATTCAACTGACTATAACATTTGCTCCCAAAGGTGCCCACTCATTTTTTCTTTTGGAGCTTGTAGAGAAAGTACCAGGCTTCAATTGGACAATCATAAATTAGTGAGGACTTTTGCGGAAATTAAGATGTGACCTCTCAAAGGTCACGTGAGGTCAAATTTAAAGTTAACAAACTAGTAAAGTTTTATATCGTTTCTACCATACTTTTGGTCGCTGAATCCGAATCTGAAGTTATTTTTTACCTATCTATCATGGAAACCCGAAAAACCGAAAATTCGGATCGAAAAAAAACCCGGGTAAATTTAAAAACTCATTTTTCTGCATAAAATGACTATATAAAACCAAGGGAATCATAAAGAAAACACTTTGCACCTTAACTCCGAAAATTCGGTTTTTTCGGTTTTTCGGAGAAATGGCTGACCTGGGGAAAAAACTGATGGCAGATTCGGATTCAGCGTTAAAAAATACATAAGAATCACTCATAAAATGAATTTTTGCCGAATTAAAATTGATCTGTACCACTGTGCTATCCCAGCATTAAAAATTAAATTCAGGTCAAGTATTCTACCAGAAAAAATTAAAATATTAAACGTTAACAATTCAACCCGAATCCTTTATTATATAAAAATGCATAAGATATGGGCATATAGCCAAGTTCTGTAAGGGAAACGAAAGATGTATTAGTGTTCCGATAGTAATCATGTAGGCAACAATTGTGAGAATCGAACATTATGTTATCACTGCAAAGGGTCTCACCAAGCAAACGATTACAAATATGAGGAATATAGAAGGCAAAAGGAAATTATATAGAAAATGGCAACAAAAAAAATCTCCTTCATAGAAGCATGTAAAGAGATTAACGAAGATGAACTTTATTATGATAAAGAGAACTTCCCACCTGGGGAAGAATTATATAAAGGATCCAAAGGAAAAAGAGAAGCATTTGATAAAACTTATGGTAGAAGAAATGCAGGCGTTTTTTATTATTATTACTTGGCGTTAAAAAAAAGCATGTAGAGCTTAAAAAAGGAATACGATCAATAAGAAATAGAATTGGAAAATATGAATGACATAAGGCATGAACTAGATGCTCTTAGAGATGAAAACGAGAGGCTCAAAGAAGAGAATGGAGGAAGAAAAAATATACATAGAAAATTGAAGGAAGAACTAACGCAAATGAAAGCGAATATAGAACTAATGAAAAATGATAACACATATAAAGAAAAAAAAATAGATAAAAAGCCGCAAAAGAGAGGTCCTGAAGCTAAAAAATGAAATTAACATCGAAATCAATCAGAAAAATGAAAACAGTTTAAAAGATCTTAAGGATCTGGAATCCGCTAGTATAACTATTCAAAACCTTTGTAAGAATTCTAGCGAACATGACAAACAAAGATCGCAGTAAGGTTGAGAAGTGCGAGTAAAGAAGAGGAGAGGCTAAAGGATTATAATTCAATAACTGATAAAAATAATTTAAGTTATTATTCAATATATTAATTCTTCCGACTTATTTCTAATTATAAAGTAATTTTTTTTTTTTTTTTTTTTTTTTTTAAGGCGTTCATGCTCCATGTAGGAGCGTTGCCAGGCTAATCAGCTTTGAATATTCACCACGGTCATTTGCAACAGCGACATAATTACCATGACAGCCGATTTTTTTAAGGTCGTTTATTACGTCAGTCTCCCATTGTAGTCGTGGTCTTCCTCGCAGTCTACCACTCCCTGGGGTACTAACGTACATTTTTCTAATCATTCCAGACTGTGAATCGGCTCGTAGAACATGCCCAAACCAAGCAATCCTATTAGAACGGATACAACCTATTATATCAGGACCCTCAAGAAGGTCTCGGATCTCAAAGTTATACCGGGTTCTATACTCTCCATCGTCTGTCTTAAGTGGACCAAAAATGTAGCGTAGGATCTTACGCTCAAATACAGATAAATGCGATTCGTCATTTTGTGTAAGGGTCCATGTTTGTGACCCATACATCACAACCGGTCTAATCAATGTCTTGTATAACTTGAGCTTGGTGTTAGTTGATACATACGGTGATCCAAGGAGAGGTTTAATTGAGTAGAAAGTTCGATTACCTGCAGCGATTCGAGCTTTAATATCTGTAAGTATGCTGTTGTTTGAGTCAAGCATTGAGCCCAAATATTTAAAAGATTCAACTCCCTCAATTCGTTCATCGCCGCACATCAAATCTTTCTTCTCAGCCTCTCTTGAAACATTCATATGTTTGGTTTTATTGTAGTTAATTTGCAGACCAATTTTCCTAGCACCACTCTCAAGCGACTTAAACGTCTCACTCATAACAGCTTCACTTCGGCCGAAGATGACAACATCATCAGCGTAAGCAATCATCTGTACTGAGTTTATTGACAAGATATTGTTATTAGTGGGTAGTTTCTTTTGACGGCACACATATTCCAAGGCTAGATTAAAAAGTATAGGAGAGATAGCATCACCTTGTCTTAAACCGGAGTCGACTTTAAAAAACTTTGATATTGCGTTCTCTACTCGTACACAGCATTGAGAGTTCTGTACTGTCATTTTACATAGTGATACCAGTTTACCAGGAATTCCCATTGACACCAGAGCAGACCATAGAGTCTCTCGTTCGAGAGAGTCGTAGGCCTGCCTGAAATCAATGAAAAGTTGGTGCACAGGTATGTTGAACTCTCGACACTTTTCCAAAATCATCCTTATCGAGAAAAGTGCATCGGTGGTACCTCGACCCCGCCGGAAACCACACTGATATTCTCCAAAAAGTTGTTCAAAAGGATTGATTTTGGATAGCAAAATGTAGGAAAAGATCTTATATGCTGTGCAGGGGAGAGCAATTCCTCTGTAGTTTGCACATTGTAGGCGATTACCTTTTTTATGGATTGGTATCAGCATAGCTGTGCTCCAGTCCTGTGGCATGGTTTCAGTCCTCCAGATCATTTGAACAAGTTCAAACAATCTTAAGGATAGAGTTTCACCACCATGTACAATCATTTCGGATGTTATATCGTCGATACCAGGTGCTTTATTGCATTTTAATTTTGACAGCGCCGCATCGAATTCCTCTTTGGTGGGTTCGTCTACATGTACCTTTGACGCACGAATAAGCTTTGCTCGTCGCCCGACTTGTTGCTGGTCACTTAAGTTGAGAGAATTCTCAAAATAAGCGGCCCAAGTATCTAAAATATTTTTAAGGTCTACTTGTAGCTCCCCATCTTCGTTTTGAATAGCAGTCGATCTAGTTTGAGGGCCTTTCTTTAAGGTTTTAACCTGTTGAAAGAAGTTACGCGATTGATGTTCATTATTGAAGCTTTCAATCTCCTCACAATATCTTTTCCACCATTCTCTCTTCGTTCGTCTACATAGCTTTGTAACGGCTTGTCTTGCCAGTTTATAGTTCTCCTTCGAGGACCTGGTATTGCGTCCTTGTAGACACTTCAGATAGCAATCTCTTTTGTATTGAATAGCGTCAAGGCATGCTTGATCCATCCATGGCTTCTGGGAGTGGTTCTGTGGTCGTCCAAGTATTCCCTCAGCAGCGCTTAAAACAGCATCTTTGAGCAAATACCATGACTTATCGACGTCTCCATTAATGGTTTCTGATTTATCCAATGTTTCGGCAATATGGATTTGATATCTCTCTTCTGTTTCAGCATTCTTTAATGATGAGATGTTAAAACGTTTCCGTTGATTGAATTTTGGAATGCCTGGATTTGGGAAGTGGAACCTTATCGTTGCACATACAAGGAAGTGATCACTTCCAATGTATGCACCTCTAAAGGATCGCACATCCCGAACGCTCGAAAAGAAACGTGCTGTTACTAGAACGTGATCAATTTGATTTCGAGTGTTTCCATTCGGTGAGACCCAAGTCTGTTTATGAATCGATCGATGCGGAAAGAACGTACTGGCAATTCTCAAATTATTTGATGATGCAAACTCAGTCATTCTCTCACCATTATCATTCGAATTCAAATGCAGGCTGTTGGGACCCACCACATTTCCATAAGAGATATCTCTTCCAACCTGTCCATTAAAGTCACCAAGAACCATAATGAAGTCGCGTGTGGGTGTTTGTTTCATAACCTCTTCCAGTGCTATGTAGAAATTATCCTTCTCGTCGACGGTCTTAGCTTCAGTAGGTGCATGCACGGCAATAAGAGAAATATTGTTATATGTACCACGTACACGTAGGTAGCAGATCCTCTCACTGACCGGGATGAATTTCATCACGGCTTCTTGTATGCGTGCACCAACAAGAAAGCCAGTTCCAAATTCTCTTCGAGAAGGATGACCACTACAGTATAGAGAGTGACTATCCAAATCTTGTTTTCCGATTATCAGCTATCTAATTTCTTGCAGAGCAATAATATCCATCCTATACCTCTCAGCCTCTGTTTCCAGACTTATAAGAGCATCAGGAGCGCTCAGGCTGCGCACGTTCCACGTTCCGATTCGGTAGTCTGGTCCTTTTTCACGTCCAGGTAAAATTCTGTTGTTTTGTCCGGGTCTGTTATTCTTTTTCTGATAACCAAATTTAACAAATTAGTTTTTTTTCGGGGTTAGGGTGTTAACCTTAGGCCCAACCCAAATTGTCGTGAATGGGTCCGTTCTGCATATTAAGGTCACCAGAAACAACCTTTTTACACGTTTATATAGCGAGCCGCTTGATTCAAGACAGACGCCCGCTCCAAGCCGCCCCTGACATGGAGAACAGACGCTTGAGTCGCATTGGTTGTAAGGCGCCAATTCGCCGTGATGTAGCGTCATTGACTAAGCAGTTTTTACTCTGCTTGTCTCCAATACACCAACCTAATTCTGTCAGCATTACCCAGGCAGCACGGCGTGGACGTCGAATTTCGGATTTTCGCTACCTTTATAAAGTATATGTATATATAAATGATTAGCAATCATTAAAGAATAACATTAGTTTAATTTTGGTTACGATTAAAAAAACGGATTACAGAAAAATAAAGAGGATTATAAGAAAATTAAAGACATTCAGTAACTCGCTAGTAACATTATGTTTTATCAAAGGAAAATACAATAAATTTGTAAAAAAATATTCAGGAAGTTATATTAAGAACAGGTACATTTATATTTTAAATTATGAATTCAAATATTATCTATTGTGCATAAGGAAAAAAGTAGGATAAATAAAGCAAATAATCAAAATAAAATTCAACTAAAGCTAAGGAAATAGGAATGGATTATAAAAGTTGAAGAAAGAAACAAGTACAGGAACAAAATAAAAAGG
The DNA here is from genome assembly GCA_963693315.1 of Diogma glabrata. Taxonomy (NCBI): domain Eukaryota; kingdom Metazoa; phylum Arthropoda; class Insecta; order Diptera; family Cylindrotomidae; genus Diogma; species Diogma glabrata. The sequence continues at coordinate 267,668,088 of OY856187.1, read as the reverse complement.
ATAATAAAGAATTTCTAGAAAATAAAAGAGAAAAATGTCTTCTCAATTTCTTCCCAAATATCATATATAATAATAAAAAGGAAGTAAAAATGTCACAGTTGGTACCTATCAAGAAACAAAAATATAAAAGTGTTACAAAAAAACATAAGGAGTTTCAAAGCCAATAGAGACGAATTAGAATACTACATGATTAATAACAAAATTGATATTTGTGGAATAAGCGAAACGTGGATGAAAGATTCAGAAATGATTAAAATTAAAAACTACGATATAATCTTGAACAATAGGAATGATGGATAAGGAGGGGTATGGTTTATAATTAGCAAGAGGTATAGAGTAGAAAGTATTAACCAAGATAATAATTATGAGCCAATGGAATGCACAGTAGTAGATAGTAACAATAATAAGCTGAAGTTGGTGGAAATTTATATTCCACCAACAATAGGTATTAATGTATTAAAGAATAAATTGGGAAACATAATTGAAAAAATAACTACTCAAATTAAACTATATTGATGGAGGATGTTAATGCCCAAAACAGTTTATGGGAAAATAATGGAGTAAGTAAATAACCACATAGGAAATTTTGTAGCAAAATTGATAACCAATTCGAACTTTTCAATACTAAACGGGAAATACGCTAGAAATGGAAGGAATTTTGGAAACTCTGCGATAGATTTAACACTAACGACTACAGATCTAATAAATAAGACTTTTTGGTTCAGAGATTTGGCCATTATATGTAACTCTGACCATTTCCCTATAATAATTGACATAAGTGGCAGGGTTGTGCCGTAGACAAAATAGATTACTTTACATGTATAGATTACGTGTAAATTACGCGAGATATTTTCGTGTAATCTATAATGTAAACTATAATGTAATCTATTTAATTGATATGTGAATTCTTAAATTTTTTAGCAATAAATTAACTTTTTTCAAGATCGCAAGATCTTGTTTTTGACAATATTATTGATCATGTATTTTGCGAAAAAATTTTCAGTAGGGATAATACAATATTTCCACATATTTCTTCTTAAATCAAAATAAATAGATTACGCCAAATTTACATAGATGATCTATGTCATACATAGATTACATGTAATGTAATCTATTTTAGATTACGCGTAAAGGAACAACCCTGATAAGTGGTCATATAAAAACAAACATAAAAGAAAAACAGATTCTAAACTTTGCTAAATGCGTTGAAAATATAAATAACTTGAATCCATATCATACATTCGACTTAGTAGATTATGAGGAGGTAATCAATATCATAAGGGATAATACAACAACAACGAAGACTAACAATAAATATGTTCTAAGGTTTGGTGGTTAGAAAAGATCAAAAGACTTTCGGAGAGCAAAGATAATAGGTATGCTAAAATAGGATTAAATAGAAGTATAGCGAAGCTTAAAAGGGAAATTAGATGGCAAAAAAGATATCATTTAATAATTTCATAAACAATCTAAATCCAGCAACAAGTTCCAGAGATATATGGAAAATGATTAATGCATTCAAAAACAACGTGCGGATTAGTTCAAGTATTTTTGAAGATTTTAGTAACGTTAAGGAGCCTGTAAACGAGCAACTTTTTACGGCAATGTGTGGCCGGGCAATATTGCCGGGCAATATTGCCCAAATTCAAAAACATTCCCAGCAATTTTTTCGTATTGCCCGGCAATATATTTGTATAGCTCGGCAATATTGCCGGTATTGCAACTAATGGCTGTTGATTTTTTTCATCGATCGAAAATATTAAACATTGCCCGGCAACTATTTCGATTTTTGTTGTTGTTTTTTTTATTGAATATGAAAATGTAGTACGTTTTGAAGATTTGTTAATGTGAAAACAAAATTATTTCATATAAAAATTTGTTTGAATTAAATTAAATGGTTGGTAAAAAAAGGGATACTGAATTCGGAAATTGTTTTGGTTGTTGTAAAATAAGAAAAAAGGTAATTTCTTTCTATTCAGATGTTATGGTTAATTAATGATTGATGAAAGGTGGGTTAATAATATTTTTTGTTGTTTTTATAATGATTGTGATTCTGTTTTGAGAATGAGTGCACTTATTTTTGTTTATAAATCGTTTAGTATTTTGAATGGAATAAATATGATGGTTTTTTAGTAAAAATTTGTAAGACTACTGCAATGGAAAGCATTTCGGCTTGATGAATTAATTATTAAAGTAATTAAATTATTATTCTTTTAATGTTTAAAACACCCAAGGTTTTATAAATATTTTTTTATAAATAATTTCGTTTGAGGGATAATGAGTTGATAAACGAGCATGCTGAAAGTTTCCATATAAGTGGAAAGACAAGAAGTTGTTTTTTTAAATTGGCTTGTAGGATAAACATGGAGCAATTGGTATGGAGTGAAAATTTTTTTGCATCTATTTAGGAGGCCAAGTTTTCTATACGCGATTTTTGCCATTGCCATTACATGATCGTTCCAGAGTCAGTCATTTGAAACTGTGACACCCAATGTTTTTACATTCACCTATAGGCTCATCACACATGCTGAATAAAATATCTTTGGGGAACTCGGTCTTTGATCTGGAAATAATCAATAGCTGTGTTTTGGCAGAGTTGAAATTGATCAGGTTTTGATCACCTCGATCGGCGACTTTTTTAGGTCGTTATTGACGTTTATGGCAGCGTCTCTCCGGGCGGGATTAATTCGTTCGTGCATTTTAATTTTTAAGGGAAGATCTCGAATGAGTTGTGCAGAGTACTATCATTTGCAAAACTATTTATTGGGTTGCTGGTGATTTTCAACAATTCGTTGATATAAATCAAAAATAGTGTTGGGGACGATACTGAGCCTTGAGGCTCATTAACCAGCCTTAATTAGTTTAGACTCAGATGATAAGCCGTCTCAGGAGACTGAATTGTATCGGTTGGAAAATTTTGAATCAGCTTCACAAAAGTGGGAAGAAACCCATACGCAACGAGCTTGTTGATTAAGTTGGCATGCCAGACTCGATCGAATGCCTTGGAGATTTCTAAAGCGATAACGTATGTTTCACAACCTTTATCAAGCCTTTATCATAACAGATCGGTAGTTGATCTTTTGTTTCGAAAACCGTATTGGCTGTCGGCTATTAAATGATTTACTTCCAAAAATTTTGAAATGCTATAGGCCTATAATTTGAGATATCGGATTTTGGTCCCTTTTTGGGGGCGGGCTGGACATTTGCCAACTTTCAGCACGAGGGAAATATACCAGATTTGTAGGATTGGTAGAATATTTTAGTCAAAGTTGGTGCAAGGTCTTTAGAAAAGGTTTTTAAAATAATGCGTGGAATGTTTTACCATTCCTAAGGCTTTGTTAGTGTTTAACCCCCTTAGAAGTTTAGCGACTATTTTGGGTTTGAAGTGGAGTTCGTTCATATTAACTCCTGAACACTGTATTTGGAGTATTTCTTTAGAAGTTTCCAAAACAGTGGAGTTCAGAGCAAAGCGTTCAGCGAACAAGTTAAATTTTTTTGCGGGATCATTGACGATTGAATCACCATCAATAATAGGAAGATTTTGTACCAAAATCTAAGGAATTAATGGCACTGTAGAAACTCTTGTCAGAAATAGACATAGACTGAAGTTTTGAAGCTTTCGCTCTGTCAATTTCAGACTTTTCGTTTGAGATTATCTGGTTAGATATTTTGTTGGCCTTTAGATATTGGGATCGATTAGTGGGAGTTTTGTTATAAATCCAAATATTAAATGATCTACGTTTGTTTCTTAGTGCCGTTTTGGCAGCTTTTGAATGCAAGTATGTATTTTTGTTTGGGTTTTACTATGGAAAAAGGGGTAAATCAGTTTTGATAACTGATGACATTAAATAATGATCAGAATTTCCAATGCTACCTTTCGCGACATTGACACTCGTAATATCTTGCATTGTGGTAAGATAGAGATCTAAAAGAAAACTATTATCACCGCCATTAAGGGGAGTGAAATTTGGGTTTTTAACAATTTGGGATAGACGCAGCAAAATGTTTGCCTGTTTTCCACTATTGTCAATATCGTCGGTCGATTTGAAGAATTCCAACCATGATTTGTTGTGAAAGTTGAAGTCACCGGTAATGATAACCTCACAATTATAGGACTTTGCTCTAATCTCGTTTTCAAAGTTTACAGAAACTTGTGTTTCTGTAAGGAAAAGAAAGTTCAGTATGTCGTGCTCATAATAATGTTGCACGTGGTCATGGTTAGCGTTTAATCCGCAGATGTTTTGAACATGTATTCTAAATTTTTTTTTCATTCATATATGTGTTGTCCCTGCAAATACCGTGGACATGCCGCTTTATGGGCGGGTGGATTGCGCATATTTACTTTACTACTTGCTGACGTATATCGTTTCTGTTGTATCAAAAGGTTTATTTTTTTATGTTTTATTAAAGAATGGATAACTAAGCAAAAAACCTTATCATGCAATAAAATACGACATATGCCAATATTTCATGATAAGATGAAGAAATAATAACAAAACTATAAGTGAAAAGCAAATTGTTAGAAATTTGCAGAAAAAATAACGAAACTAATTGCCAATAATCCAGCTGATACAGCGCACCCCAGATGCACCTTTCACCACCCCAATCGAGGCACAAAGCCCACAGAACTTTATTTTATTCTGATTCCTCGGAAGAGCTAATGAGCCATACTACTACGGAACGCTGCCTAGCTAAGACTGGGAGTGGTGCCGTTGACTAATTAAAGTTCGTCCGCCAGTACCGTAAGATATCATCTTGGCTAATGATATCTCCTGCCATTGCCAGTGGTATGTGATATCTCACGCTAACTCAAATGTCAATGGCAGGGACAGAAGTACGCGGGGTAGTCAGACCCGTAGATCAACATTGATCATAATCGATCAAAATCGACCCTTCCCGCTAGAGGAAGCCTGGCATCAATAATGTTTTCCTTACTTCCGGTTCGGTTACAGTGCTTGTATTTTACCTGCCATCGAAGTTTCGACTATGCGTCATCATTTCCATGAGCACTTCAAAATCATAAGCCTGCAAGCGTTTAATCCATCGTACCAATCACCTTAATGCTCCATGATCAGTTCTCAAATGGAAATTTTTAACTGTACAGGTATTTGTGGAAATATGTTTCACACATTCCATTATAGCCAACAATTTTTTACAGGTTAAACAATAATTCCTTTCTGGCTTGGACAGTTTCTTCTATTAATATGGGCCATTACTCTTTTCCCCATCCATTTCTTGAAATAACACTCCTCCTGTAACATCAGTGCTAGCTTTAGTTTCAAATATGAATTTAAAATCTGGTAAGCCAGATCTGGTGCAGAGCACAATCTTTTTTAAATTTCCACTAACGCATCTTCTAGCTTTTTTGTTCATTTAAATGCTTTATCCGTCCTTGTTAGCTTACGTAGAGCCTTTTTATTCCTGTTAACTAATGTTGGTACAAAACATTGGTAGTAAGTGCAAAATCCTAGACAACTACAAAGCTCTGGGTGGGCATTTGGGTGTTCACCATTTGTTGTCACTTTGCGCCCCAAGTATTGTACTTTCTCTCTAAACAGTGTATATTTCTTTGGACTTATTACGAGTCCTGCTGCTTGAATTCTTTCGAAGGTTTCTCTATTTTTTTTTTCAAATGATCTTTCAAGTCTATGACCGTTACAATAATATCGTTCAATAACGCAAGACACGTTCCATTAAACTTTCAAATGCTGCTGGGGCATTACACAACCCTGGGAAATTACGCAGCCCTCCCCTCACACATTCCTATTACACAACCCACTACCCATACTAAACGCTGTCAATTATCGGTCCTCTTCCTGGATTTCTACGTGCCATGAAGCACTTTGCAGATCTATTGTTGAGAACAATTTGGCACCTGCAAATTTATCCAGGGTATCATCAGTTTGAGGTAATGGGTAACTATTTTTTATTACTGCATTCAGTTTTCTGTAATCAATGCAGAAATTAATAATTTCATCCTTCTTACCGACTAAAACTACAGGGACTCTATGAACTATCCGATTTTGTTTTTTATATAAAGTGTTTTGTTATAGGAATAACAATGTGTGTCAGAATAACACATACATAGATACCTTTTAAGACCTAGGTCCTACAACAACATGCGTTCTGAAGATTTAGTGGACGCAATTTTATTTTTGTGTGGATTGAACGCCCCCGAAACTATTGATTCGAGCAAAGCATTCCATTGTACGATGTACGAACAAAGAGGTCCCTTTGCATTTTTTTACTATGACGGTGAGTGATCTCAACAGTTTGACTGTTTGTACAAATCAATTGAAATAATAAAGTTAATTCAATTACGTTCAATTCTTACCGACAAAAATACATCATTTTGCAAAATATCGTTTTCTATAATATAAGCTCTCGAGCGATAATCATCAATCAATTTGTGCATATTATTATTAAATTATTTTCAAATTATATTACGAGATTATTGAATTTTATTTAAGCAACGTTTATAAACCTTAATATATTGAATCAAATAAAAATATTTGTTGATTCACATTCCACTACTTAATCCAGCTGATACGTATATTGAAACAATTTTGTTTATTTAATCAAACAATAAATTGACAATCTCCAAGTAACATTTTATTTTTAAATTAAATTATCAAATCCAATCAACAATCTAAAATAATATACACACTATATAATAATATACGTACATATATAATATGTTTGATTTGATTTTTCGTCATCGTTTATCATAAAAAGATAGTAGCTCATAAACTGACAAGAAAATTTTTGGGAATTCCCGTGATGACGCATGTTAATTACAAAAAGTAAATTTTTATATGAAATCTAGCTCAAATACAATACCCAATGAAGGTTACTGACCATTTTTCCAAACATCTTTTTAAATAGAAACAACAGATAATAAAATAGGTAGATCTTTATATGAAATCTACCTAAAAAGAATAGCAATTATCAATAGTAACACTTTGAAACAATAAAAATGTAAAAGGATTTAATTTAGGCGCCAAAATTATTATTTTGCTAAAAATATTTTTTATTAGGTTAATCCTCTTTTAATTTTTTTCTAGTTTTTGCATTCTTTATAAAAAAATAAAAACAATAGTAATATAATAAATACATGTATGTAGTAAGAAAATCGAAGATACATATGAAGAAAAAGATTTTAGCTGGGACCTTTTTAAAAACACATTATTCGGTCAGTTATGGTTGATCGTTATTACTGTTTCAATTTAATTAGTCATCGGGTGTCATTGAATAAAAATTTAAATGTTGTTTTTGTGAATATTAAGTATTTTTTTGTGTGAATCTCTTTTAGACTACGCAAATTTATAAATTGTTTGTGATTTTAAAGTAAGAAAAAATTAATTTTATTTTTAAATAAATATAAAATACAAAACAATATTTTTAAAGTTTAGTTAAATAAAAAAGTGTGAGCTTGGCCATTTCAGCTAGATCAAGGACAAAAAAGATTGGCAAATTTTTAAAACAGCTGATTTTGCAGGAACCTGGAACGTCAAAGTTGTCATTTGGATAAAAATGATAGAAATATGTTCAAATATTCAATATTTATAAATTTTATTAAAATATTATGATTCAAACGGAAGTTATAGCGCCCTAGATTATTCGACATTTTAGGCTCTAGCCGCTTAACTGGTACCCGGATATGGCCAGTTCACGAACTTGTCCAAGACATTATTTGCCGGAACACACACAAAAATTATTTTGGTGTAGGTCGAAAGAAAAATACAAATAATTTTGATTTTCCGTCTCCGCTTATCATATATTGGCACCAAAATTTTTCCGAAATTCCGAGATGAAGCACATACCAATAGGTAGATTTTTATATGAAATATACCTAAAAATGAAGTGCGTAATCTTTACACGCTGTTGAAGTAAAACTTCTTTGGCAACTGCAGCAGGTATTACTAAAAATATTAAATATAAAATAAAATAGATATCTTATATTGAAATTTAGAGTTTCTTTTGTAATATTCTTGACAACTCAACTCACTAAATAAAGTTTCAATAAGGTCCAATAAAAACGCTTCATTTACTATTTTTGAGCAAATCAAAACGATTTGTTTCGATTATTTTTTTCTGGTAGGAAGGAACAGCGAATATTTTCGAATATTTTCCGCCTACTTAATATATTAATTTAAAACATAAATTCACATACAAAATTATGTGAAAATGCAATTTGCAAATAGTAAAAATGTCCGTTTTCATTCATAAATGATTGCATGTTTATGTTTATTTGTCAAAAATAAATTACAAATTTATAACATTTATGCGCCTACTAAGATGAAATAATATTTTACTATGTATGATTATGTTGTATGAAATAATGTTACTATTTCTGTTCGTTAAACTGTCTGCTAAATACAACTCGTCACCAAATTATTAGTCGATTATTTTTCAACATTACCACTCATGCCATTTGAGGTTAAATATTTTCCTCGTGCGCTACGCGCACTCGGGACCTCAAATGACATTCGTAATAATGATTATGAAAAATAATCGACTATTATTTGACGACTCGTGATATTATATATGATAATATAGTTTATAACAATGTGTAATAAAAGCCATATTTACATGTTTTATAAAGTCTTACAACGTATTACAAATTAAATTTCACGACGAATACATGTCCACTTAATTTAACAATTGGTACAACAATTGATGCATTTTTCAATAAATTAAGCAAATTTGTCATAAACCTCTAATTTCATATTTCAATTATGCTAATAAATTGAATTGACTTTGTAATACATTATGTAAATGTTACATTTTATTACACAGTAAATTATATTATCAAGAAATGCAACTCTAAATTGCAATATGACATATTTATTTTATATTTCATCTTTTTATTAATACCTGCCACAGTAGCCAAAGAAATTTATTTCAACCGCGTGCAAAGATTACACGCACTCATTTTCTATTTAACAAAACAAATTTAATCAACACAAATATTTTTTCCCGCACGAGAAAGCCCTGGATGCAAACTCTCAACACCATGATCCCCGTGACACCACCATGACCATCATGACCACGGTGAACACCATGACCACCATGACCACGTGACCACCATTACCACCATGACTACCATGACCACTTTGATCACCATGACCGCTATGACCGCCATGACCAACATGACCATCATGACCACCGTGAACACTATGACCATCATGAACCCTGTGAACACCATGACCACCGTGACCACCATAACCACCATTACCACTATGACTACCATGACCACCATGACCACCATGACCACCATGACCACGATGACCACCATGAACACCATGACCACCTAACCACCATGACCACCCTGACCACCATGACCACCGTGAACACCATGACCATCATGACCACCATTACCACCATGACCACCATAACCACTATGACCACCTTGACCACCATGACCATCATGACCACCGTGAACACCATGACCACCGTGACCACCATGACCACCATAACCATCATCACCACTATGACCACCATGACCACCATGACCACTATGACCACCATGACTACTATGACCACAATGAACACCATGACCACTACGATCACCGTGACCACCGTGACCACCATAACTATCATGACCACCGTGAACACCGTGATCACCATTACCACTATGACCACCATGACCACCATGACCACAATGACTACCATGACCACCATGACCACCATGACCACCATCTACAATCGACACATCCAACTCATACAACATTTAGGACAAGACTGCATAAGTGAATAAAAAATATAATAACAAATGAACAAATGAATAACTTTACCATACAAACCAAAAAGATCCACCAAACATGCTCCAACCAGTTATTCGATTTTGCTCAAATTTCAAAACGGAGCTTTTTGTCATCTTATATTTCATTATATATGCCTGCTATTTACCAAGATTTGCGACAACTTATTTTTCTGCCTTTAAAAAAGCCAAATATGCTGCCATTTTTATTAATTTACGAGTCTAAGCATCCATTGTAAACAAAACTGGAACAGACATATAATATTTTGAAAACTGATATTAAATTAAATGAAAATACTCCAAAAATTCGGATTGAAAATCATTAAATTTAATTCAAAATTATGTTTTTTGAATTGAATTTCTGTTAAATTTTTAAGCATCGAAAAATACAATAAACTATTTCTATAATGCACCAAAAACCAGTGAATATTTAAAATATGTGTGTCATAATCGAATTGTATCGTATATTTGCCGAATATTATATTCCGTTTTTATACTTCCGTTGCACAATTCTTAAAACACTAAAGAAGTTTTACTTCAAAAAATATTTATAAAACCTTGGGTGTTTTATACATTAAAAGAATAATAATTTAATTACTTTAATAATTAATTCATCGAGCCGAAATGCTTTCCATTGCAGTAGTCTTACAAATTTTTACTAAAAAACCATCATATTTATTCCATTCAAAATACTAAACGATTTATAAACAAAAATAAGTGCACTCATTCTCAAAACAGAATCACAATCATTATAAAAACAACAAAAAATATTATTAACCCACCTTTCATCAATCATTAATTAACCATAACATCTGAATAGAAAGAAATTACCTTTTTTCTTATTTTACAACAACCAAAACAATTTCCGAATTCAGTATCCCTTTTTTTACCAACCATTTAATTTAATTCAAACAAATTTTTATATGAAATAATTTTGTTTTCACATTAACAAATCTTCAAAACAAACAACATTCTCAATTTCAATAAAAACATCAACAAAAATCGAAATAGTTGCCGGGCAATGTTTAATATTTTCGCTCGATGAGCGATATCAACAGCAACATGCCAGCCATTAGTTGCAATACTGGCCATATTGCCGAAATATACAGATATATTGCCGGGCAATACGAAAATATTGCCGAGAATGTTTTTGAATTTGGGCAATATTGCCCGGCAATGATTGCCAGCCACACATTGCCGTAAAAAGTTGCTAGTTTACATGCTATTTTACAAGAGTTTTGTTAAAACATTGCCGGGCAATATTGCTGAAAATATTGCCCGGCAATATTTTCGGCAACACATTGCCGAAAATATTGCCGGGCAATATTTTCAGCAATATTGCCCGGCAATAGTTGCTCGTTTACAGGCTCCTTTAAAAAATTTATGGAAAAAAATATATCAAAAGGGATCACATCAAGTAAAGACATTATCAGGTTTGCCAACCTAGAACCGTTTATAGATGAGTTTAGTACAGAAGAAGTGAAGGCAATAATAAAGAACAGTAAAAATACGTCACCAGGAATAAATAAAATAACATAAATTAAAATTATTAAAGGAACTAGAGGACAATCCTATTTACAAAACATTATAATAAGCTGTTGCTCCAGGGAATAGTACCTCCGGATTGGAAGGTCAAAATTATACCTGTACTAAAAACGGGAAAGGTTCCAACATTGATGGAAAGCTATAGGCTGATACAGTTGGCAAATGTATTACTACACCAAATTCTAAATAAAATGTTAAAAACCAGAATTGACAAAATTTAAAAAAAAAACCAGAGAATTCTTACGGCTTTAGAAGGAAAAGATCAACCAAAGACATAATTTTTAAACTGGTTAGTTTGGTGGAGAACAATAATAAAAATAATTGGATCACCATAATTGTAGCTGCTGATATAATACAGGCCTTTGTCAATGTAGACATAAATAAATTAGTATGCATACTAAAAGAAGTCAGTATTCCCGAAGAGATAATAAATTATACGAGGTAAAGAAGTCGACGAACAATCTGCCATATTAAAAAAGTTGCAACAGGCAGCCTGTACCCATCCTAAACAAGATGAATGCTTCTTTCTTCGCATGTTATTGGTAAATTGACTTTCCAGCAAATGATAATTGTCAACGGCATTACACATGCCATTTTCTGCAGTGGATGTCAAACTTTGAATTTATTCTAGAACCACCGACACTGGTATGTATGTTTTAATGACACGTGCCACACGCCACCTCCAAGCAAGGTTGGCATGATATATATCAATGATATATATCCGATATATATCATTGATATATATCACGATATTTATTCCCTGATATATATCATGATATTTATAAAAAAATAAATAATTAATTATTCCTATCTTAAAGTTAGAAAATCTGTTAATAGTCGCAGCACTGCTTGCAAAACGCATGCCAAATCGAGGTAACCTGGTGCAGCTATGCCAAGACCATAAAGCTGACATAGATTCTGACAAAACTAATCTTATGACAAACATTGTAATGAATGCTAAACATATGCCTTGTTATCCAAAGACAAAAGCAGTCGCTTTAGACAGATTCGAAGAGATAAAACAACTATTGCCGTTTTAGTTGAAATTTCGCATAACCTATACAAGGTTGTACAAGTGGTTCAGTAATGGTCCAGTTATGGAAACCAGTAACGCAGCAATGGCAGAGTACTGGCAACCGTGCCTTGGCCATTAACATAATTATTCTGGATGATAACTTAGGGCTGCCATTCATAGGTCAGAGAAAAACACAGCAATGGCCCATACAAGGTTGAATAGTGGGGCCAGTATTGCAGCAATGGCCCATGGTATCATAGGCAAATTTAAATAAATTAAATACAAATGGATTTCATAATTTAAAATAAAATAAAAATGTCTAATGAAAAACATTATAAAACTTATACCAACCTTCTCAATATTACCATAGTCTTTTAGTTGAGAAGCGAATAGTAACTATAGATAAAAAATTTTCAAATATGTATTTCTAAAATGAATTTTAGTCTAGTAAATTTTAACCAACTGACATCGATCGGCCAATTCATGACTGTAGTACTGCCCTAATAACAATAGCCAATTAATGTTAGCCATTAACGGGCCATTGCTTGGCCATTTAAACTAAAGTGTACTGGTTATTTTCTATAAACCTAATATCGGCCGATTTATGGTTCCAGTAATGGCCCAATAACAATAGCCAAGTATTGTTTACCATTAATGGGCCAGTTCTTGGCCATTTAAAGGTAACTATATACTGACTCTATTCTGTAAAGTGTAAACCATAGATCGGTCGAAGAATGTTTCTAGTACTGGCCCAATAACAATAGCAAAGCACTGTTTACCATTAATGGGCCAGTGCTCGACCGTATTTAAGGGTCAGGCAAATCCTGCTTGGGAAACTGGAAGTCGATCTTAAACTAGAGCAGCCTTTCGAAGTTAAGAAGCTTTATCGAAGAAGATTTATGCTTGGCCATCGATTTTTAGGTAAGTAAACGTTACAACAACCACCAAAGAGAAGAAGCATATATTTTCTTAATTATATATAACTATTTCAGTCTTCATTTCATTTGTAATGGCGCTTTTAACTGAATCTACACCATTTTCATAATAAGTATTTCATTCTTAGTGCAGAAATACACCACCAATGGTGTGGTGGAATGGAATGACTACCCAAGCAGGGGACTCCAGAATTTGAAAACGACCAAGCACTAGTCCATTAATAGTTAACAGGACTTGACTTTTGTTATTAGGCCAGTACTAAAACCATTCATACGCCGATCTATGGTTAACAAAAAATAGCCAGTATTTAGTTACCTTTGAATGGTTAAGCACTAGCCCATGAATGGTAAACAATACATGGCTATTGTTTTGTTATTGGGCCATTGCTGGAACCATGAACCATCCGATCTACGGTTTATAGAAAATTACCAGTTTACTTTAAATGCCTAAGTAATGGCACGTTAATAGTTAACATCAATTGGCTATTCTTATTGAACCAGTACTGGACCATAAATTGGCCGATCTTTGTCATTTGGTTAAAATACGCTAGAGTGTTATCCATTTTAGACATATACTTATAGTTTGAAAAATTTCACCTATAGTTTAATTATCGCATCTCTGCTGAAAGACTGATATGTTATGTTAAAATTGGTATGTTTTAAATTTTTTTTCTCAGAACACTTACTTTATTTTAATTATTTTGTATTGAATTTATTAAAATTTACGTATGATATTTTATTTTTAATATGACCCTGCCATTGTTGCCAGTATTCGGTCATTGCTGCAATACTGGTCATCATTATTGGTTCGTTACTGGGTCAGTTGTACACCCTTGTATGGACCATTGCTGTTTTTCTCTCCGGCAAATAAATGGCAGTCATTTATTGTTGAATTACTGGTCGCCAGTAATTGACCATTACTGGACCAGTTGTATAACCTTATATGGGCATGGCAGCTATTTATTATTCGAAGTTATCATACAGTTACATGATGTTTATGGTCCAGTTATGGTTACCAGAACTCTATCATTGCTGCATTGCTGGTCGCCAGCAATGGACCATTACTGGACCAGTTGTACAATCTTGTATAGGTATTGATGATGCAATTTGGCCAAATAAACAAGCCAAAGCAAAGCAAGTAAGCGTATTCGTCATATAGACTTGTGCAATTGAAGATAGACGAATAGGCTTGATAAATTGCCGATAAACTCAATTGGAGTTGCCATATTTGAATTTAGTTTATAGGCAAAGAGGTAAGAAACGAGGAAGTGATGCGCTGCACTGAATACAAGTGTGAAAAGGGCCATATATTGAAAAATATTTAAGATAAACAACTTATTCAAAAATAAATATCAGAACATGATATATATCGGATATATATCTGATATATATCGGATATTTTGATATTTATATAAATATCATGATATTTGCCAACCTTGCCTCCAAGCGCCAAGTCCGGGCTTTGTTTGCAATTATACTGTTGGTTTGCTCTTTTTCATCTACAACAAAAGTTTGGAAAAAATATAAATTGCATATGGCTGAAGATATTTCCTGTCGAACATGGAAGGAATATTCAAATATAAACATGGATTTCACAAAAAAATGTATAAGGCGTTGATAATGATTAAAGATTTGTGCTTAGTAATCGCGAATTTAGTTCTCAATCAATTATGAATGCTACCGCCAAATCGATTTTTTGCTGCTGCTTCGTTGAATGTAGAATTGTGTCGTTAATATAAAAACACTACGGATGATATGCTATTTCAATTTTAAAGATTACAATTCTCAATTCGATTGGCATTAGCAATCACCATCAACCAAGCTCAGGTTCAATCATTAGAAGTGTGCGGTTCAGATCTAGAACGGATTGCTTCTCACATGGACAATTATATTTTGCGTGTTCTATAGAGGTGGCAAACTAGAGAATCTCTATATCTTTACAGACAATAGACCGTATACAAATATTGTATACCCTGAAGCATCGTGAAATTAAACATATTCGAAACATGTACGTTCTCTTTTCTTCATTTTAATCATTCAACCAAACTGAGCCACAGCAACGCGTGGCCGGTTTCAGCTTGTGAAACATAAATTAAAATTTTTTGGTTGTTTGATAAATTATTACAATAATAATTCATCCAATCACTAGATCAAATTTTTTTAATTTAGTAATACTTATTTTAACTTTATTTTGATATTTCGACCCTTATTTGGGGTTCTCATCAGTCATCAGCACTACAATATTAAAATAATTAAAATTTTAATTGTTTTAATATTGTAGTGCTGATGAGGACCCCAAATAAGGGTCGAAATATCAAAATAAAGTTAAAATAAGTATAACATAATTAAAAAAATTTGATCTATTGATTGGATGAATTATTATTGTAATCATTCATCAAACAACCAAAAAATTATTAAATGGATCATATGAATGTAATGTACTCATATCATTACATTCTAAAAAACTTATAAAATAAATTCAAATATTTTTATTGAAATTAAACTTGAATAAATTTCAACGTTGTCTCTTTTGGCGTGAGATGAGGATTGCTAATTAACTGACCGCTATGTACTGTCAAATTAAAAAAATTAAGGTTCAATTTGGCGAATTTTGACAAGGAAAGCTTCAAGTTTGTGCAACATGTTGTCGAATAACTTCATGTCAGTGAATCGGGTGTTTACAGTCACATTCAGAAAAGCAACAATGTTAAAGGACTAATATACCTAAAAGTCTAAAAGTGGTCTCTTCATTTTGATGGCAAACATACATAGAAAAGACTGAAAACCAGATTTCTCTACTTCGCTTTACACATTTACCTTTCGAATTAGAAGAGACATTGGTTAGGTGAGACTAAGGATAGTACATGTTTAAACTCTTAAAATTCTGTACTGAGTTCACTTAAAAACAAAAATGGTCACTCTATGCATTTTATATGCTCATAAAGATATTGCACTCGTCCCTACATGGCTCCGTTCGCAATATTTTCCCTCGCATGTAAAACGTTATTTACAACTCTTCTGTTTGACTGAAAGTTTAAAAAAAAAATGAGAGAAAAGAGATCAAATTCAATCAAATATATATATATAATATATATAATTTTATAATATATATTATATTATAATATATAATATTATAATATATTTTATAATATATATATATATTTTATAATATATATATATATTTTATAATATATATATATATATATATATATATATATATATATATATATATATATATATATATATATAATATTATAATATTTATAATATATACATAATTTTTTGTTTTTCCGTCTCCGCTTATCATATATAGTCGTTTGGCACCAAAATTTTTCCGAAATTCCGAGATGAGGCACATACCAATAGGTAGATTTTTATATGAAATCTACCTAATAGACAATGATGTTTGTTATGCTTGTAATGTGACAGCGATATAAGACATATGATAGAAATATGTACTAAACATAATAATAATAGAGCAAAATACAAAAGTTTAAGAATTAAAACAGTTTCAGATATACTGAAGGATGGCGATCTCAAGGAATATAAAGCAGGCTACAGACCTTCAATCAATTTGTCAACCAATTGAAAACGAAAATAAACGAAATAAAATTTAGGGGATTTTTACACTAAATTTAATTTCGTTTATTTTCGTTTTCGAATTGATTGACAAATTGTTTGAAGGTCTGTAGTCTGCTTAAAGAGATAATCAACTTCCTTCAAGATAATCAAAATAATTTCCTCAAAGAATGATGAGTAGAGTGGAAAGACTATTATAAAATAATAGAGTGTGGTTCAGCGTTGTCACTCAAAAAAATTAAAATGTATCCTGTTTTATAAAAAAAACAGTATCCAAATGTATCCACTTTTTAAAAAAAAATGAAACATGATTATTTGATATTGCTAAAGGAATAATGACGATATTTTACGATACTGCATACCATAACCCCATACTTATTTCAGCCAATGGTACATATATAGTTTTCTTCATTTTTGAATCTTAGTCCATTTACATTCCTCAGGTTTAGGAAGCAATGAGGGTTTATAAAATTGTTTAAAATGACTTTTAAATTGTTAACAAAAAATGTGATCGTTTTTCAAATACTGTTTCCATGTTCGCCAATTTCTAATACTTTTTCTTTTACTAAAAGAGAATAGACGAACAATGCAACAAATTTTATAAAAAATTTCAAAGTTTTTGGAAAACCAACACAGCTAAAATGCATATGTATTAAAAAAAAAATATATTCCTTGCGAATAAATTGTATCGATTTTAGCAGTTTTGCGATTTTTTTGTATCCAATACCCATTTAATAAATTTTTTAAATAATATATCCAAATGGATACAAATGTATCCAAGTGGCAACGCTGGTGTGGTTAGTGTTAAATGGATGGTGTATGGATGATGAAGTATCGGATATAGACAATGTATTAAAAAAAAATAGAATTGATATTAGAATAATGATTTAAAATGAAAATAAAAAAAAATTTTTTAAGTAAAAATAGAAAATAAAGAGAAATATAAATTGATTAAATTAAATGAAAATATAGTTATAATTAAGGTATTGAAATTTAAATAATATATAGATCAAAAGAGGAAAGATCAATAAATAAATGAATTACATAATAAATTGGAATAAACTATAATATACATGAAAGGATAAAGTAATAAGAAATAATTCAAGCAAAATCTTGAGAATATATATTAAGGAAAAAACATTAAATATCATTGAAATATATTTAACTATAGTAAAGTTTTTGAGAGTACCCCGGGTTTGCAAAACAACTTAAAAAAAAAAAAAAAAGAAACACGATTATCTTGAAACCATTATAATAGTGTAGTGAAAGACTGAAAAAAATAAGATAATCGGGAATTTTCGATTATCAAGTTTGTGTCTTATATGGGTATAAGGGGGGCAAAAAATTAAATATTAAATAAACTTACCTCTGACCAGATCTAAACTCCTTCATTATTTCATCCCTCTCTTTTTGTGGCATGTCACCATGCATAGAACTAACTGTAAAATTTGATTCTCTCATTTTTTCTGTTAACCAATCAACTTTGCGTTTTGTGTTGCAAAATATAACAGCTTGTGTAATTGTCAAGGTATCATATAAATCACATAACGTATCAAATTTCCAATCTTCACGTTCAACAGCAACGAAAAACTGTTTAATACCTTCCAATGTCAATTCATCACGTTTTACCAGTATACGAATTGGATCTGTCATAAACTTTGATGTCATTTCTAGTATTTCATGTGGTAAAGTAGCAGAAATTAAACAAACTTGTGTTGCTGGTGGCAAATAACGATAAACATCGTAAATTTGTTCCTTAAACCCTTTGTTTAACATCTCATCGGCTTCATCAAGAACCAACATTTTGATGGAACGAGTTCTCAACACACGTCTTCGAATCATATCAAATACACGCCCTGGAGTTCCACTTACGATATGTTGTCCATAGTCTAACTTACGGATATCTTCCCCTAAATTCGTCCCTCCAATACATGAATGACATTGAACATTCATAAAATCACCAAGCGCAAGAATAACTTTTTGAATTTGGGCTGCCAATTCTCTTGTCGGCGATAAACATAGTACTTGTGTCTCTCTAAGTGTTGTATCCAAAGATTGTAAAATAGCGATTGAAAATGTTGCAGTTTTACCCGTCCCAGATTGAGCTTGTGCTATTACATCACGTCCTTTAACAATTGGTAAAATACTTCTTTGCTGAATTGCAGAAGGTTTTTCAAAACCTAAAAAATTTTTTTAAATTAGGTTAATGTAATAAAATTGACAACAGTGTATTGTGAAAGTCTATGGAACAAAACAATATCAAGTTCAATTACCGTACGCGTATATTCCACGTAACAATTCTTCCCGCAATCCCATAGTATTAAAAGTCGGTACAACTTCAACATCTTCACTCGTTTCGAATTCAACATTCGACAAATCTTCCAGATTTCCACCACCGCGCCTACCTGCCATTTTTATGTATTTTTGAATGTGTAGTGAAAATTTTTATCTTAATTTTGACGTTAACGCTCACGTTGTTTTTTTATAATGAATTCTGTTCTGTTCTGTGTGATGGTGGTATCGTATTATGAAAACCGATGACAATAAGATTTTTGACAAAATCATTCGGCTGTAATAAAAACAAATACCCAATAAGTTTTTTGTTACTAGTAACACGTCTTTAGTTTGTTATCATTCGTAAGAGTGCATTAGTGGAAGCGAGATGGACTATGCACGCACGATTTTTTTTACGAATTGTGTTTTTTCAAAGAATTAAAAGTGTATTCGTTTCGACTGTACTGAACAATTTCCCACTCCGAATTATCGAAATTTGTATTCTTTTGGGTTGCACTAGTGAGCCTACATGTAGGCTCACTAGGTTGCACCAACACAGAATTATGATTTCGATCATGATACAAAGAATAATAAGATTCACTAAATAATTGTAATCAAGCAATCGAAACATATTTTGATTTAGTTTCGATACTATATCGATTACATTTAGAACAACGTGTTCGCCTCCGAAATCGAAATTGTAATCGATACCAAATCAAAACTGTAATCGATACCAAATCGAAACATGTAATCGAAACCTGTTTCGATACAAAATCGAAACTGCTAGTTACTGTAATCGAAAGTTTAGAGTATTGTATTTTTAGTTTTGGTGTTTTAAAATATTTGTAAATACTTACTACGTTTCCATGACAGAGTTAACTCGAATTAAGAGTTTCGTTGAGTTAAAAACATGGCGGCGATAATCCGTATCGTTTCCATGATGATATAAAAATTCTTGGAGTTAGTAAAAATTGTGTATTTAAATACATTAAGTGATGACATTAAATGAAAAATACAAAAAATGATTTGGTTACGACGGAAAAATTGGACATTTTACTAATGTTTTTTATTATTAATTTACTACTTTTTTTCTTGGATAATTTCAATTAAAATTTTATTTTCCTCTTCACTCCAAAACATTCGCGAGGCCATTTTTACTTTTTGTTTTTTGTTAACCTTCTCTAATCGCGCTACTTTCGTTGAGTTAAGGTGAGTTAAGAAATTTAACGAAAACTCCGTTTCCATGACGAGATAATCTGAGATAATCCCGGTTAACTCGGTCATGGAAACATAGTAACTGTTAGTTTTGGTGTTTTAAAATATTTATTTATTATAATATAAAACACATTATACAAATTTTTATTAAAACTATAAATACAAAAACTTAAAAAAAAATATTCATAAATGTGAATGTGAACCTGAAGGTCGATTCTGTTCGGTTTTAACATCTTTTAAATCAAATTTTAACCTATTTTTAAAACTTTTTTAACAATTCTCCAAAACATATTTTTCCACCTGGCAACATTTTCGTTAAGTTTTGGTTAAATTTAGATTTCTCTACAATTTAAACAATATTTTAATAATTATTTAACCAAATTTTAATTCAACCAAAATAGGACGAGTTAAATTATTTGTTTACAAAATTCGTATTGTTAACCTTACTTATTGTTAACTAAAATTTTTATTTTAAGTGAAATTAATTGGTGAATTTGTGAAATAAAGTGAAATTATAATTTAAAAACTATATAAACTATATTTTAAGTGAAATTAATTGGTGAAATAAAGTGAAATTATAATATAAAAACTGTATAAAAAAATTAAGTGTTTTCACTTTATTTATAATTAATAATAATTAATAATTTCCCTTTATTTATAATAAATTAATTAATTTCAAAATATTTAAATTGTATGAAATTATTTCAGACAAACGTTTTTCGTTTAGTTTTTGTGTGGTGCGAATCAAGTAAAGACAAATTTTATTTTAACCTGATTTTAACCGAGTTTTAAATAACAGTTGTCAAAACCGATCAGAATCGACCCCCTGAAATGAGAAAAATGTCATTAAAAGAAATAGTTTTTAAAATTATAGTTGTATATATCAAAATGTGAACCTGAAATGAGAAAAAATATCATTAAAAGAAATAGTTTATAGAAATATATTGATGTATGTATCAAATCAATAAATGTTGAAACGTTATGCTGAAAATATAAAATTAAAATAATTCTAGACAGAACACATATGCATAAGTACATAACATTTAAAATGTACTTAGGGTGCTTTCCAAACGACGACTTATTTGTGGAACGTAACTTATTCTAAACTTATTCGGATAAGTATGCTGACAAGGTGACTTATTTTGTATCTCTTTTTCCTTAAAAATATATTCTGATATGTCAAATATACTTTTTATTTAATTTATTTAATATCTCTCACTAAATTGATCAAACGTTTTTATAAATCAGATTTAAATTGGCATAATTATAGATGTTATTGTCTTGAATGATTTTTTTGACATTTTTAATATGGCGGCAAATAAGTAATAAGTATCAAATAAGTCGTCGTTTGGAAAGCACCCTTACTGTTGAAATATATTATATTATACACAAGATTTTGACTTTATATTGTTTGATTTATCAACGATTTATATTTGATTTATCAAATATATGTTACGCGCAACTATGTAAATGAAAAATGTGCAATTTTAAATGTCAAAGCGAAATATTTTTTAATTAGAGTGAGATGACAATATATAATAGGTATGCGCCTCTTTTTCTCCAATTCGAAACTATCGATTACAAAACGATTTCGATTACAGTTTCTTGCCTGGGAAGATATGCTCTCAACTTTTTTTCTTTATTTTCTCCCACTAAAAGTGTTATACCAGGGGGTCAATTCTAACTTGATGAGGTGACTAATACTAGTTTCCCACCGTAGCAATTTGCTAGCTAGTATAGTTTAATAAAGTATAATAGCAACGGTGTGAAAGCAAACTATAACAACAATTATTTTAAATTTGCTATTTTCATTTGCTAGCTAGTAAATATAATACTTATCAAATAAAGTATAATATCGACGGTGTGAAACGTAATTATTATTTTATAGGTGAAATGTCATTTTATGAAATTCGTAAACATTGTGTTTTCTTGAGATTTTTAGCTTGTAAGATTCATTTCTGATATTTAATAAATTAAAGTGTATGTATTAATTGTTGATTATGATATGGATATGTTTAGTATAGCATTATAAAGGAATAGGACATGAAAAACGTAGTCAACGTAGACGTTTGGTTTTCGTGAGAGAATTATTTAAAAAAGACGTTATAGAATAAAACTTATATGTATTTTATGCTGTTCAAAAACAGTGGCAGGGGTGGTCTAAATCTAGTTTGATTTTCTCTGGGTTGTAAATTTCATTTTAAAAACTATAACGCTAATATCAAATATAAAATTGACAGTACGGTATTTTGATATATGAATTTTATTCTATTGTCAAGTTGGATTTGGTTTCCCACCGAAACATTATCTTAATATAATATGAACGGTGAGAAATCAAACTAATATCAAATATTTGCTATACTACATAGTAAATTTCTGCGGTGGGAAACTAGTATCAGTCATATGACTGTTAAAAAAATTCAACTCAAAGAGAGTCACTCATTTATTCGAACTCAAAATTCTATGTTTTGCGATTCTAAGTCAAAAAGTGAGTGACTTCAAATCAATTTTCATAGAATGACTGTGTGACATTTAAAGAATTCAATTACTGTCAGTTTTATGTAAATTTGTGTTTCTTTATAATACATAATTTTAAGTTTCATACAAAATAAATATTTTAAAAAGTCGTTTTCGATGTTATAATTTCGAATATGATGGCCAGGAATTCTCTCGATTTGAATAGATACACTTAGTTATTATTATTTGTTTTTAGAACACATTCTTTATTCAATCACAAACGTCTTACAAGTTATTTCAACAATCGCAAGATGCATCATGTTTTTTTTGTCAGAACATAATAATTCGATGTTATATAAAGGCTCGTTTACATTTTTATCATTATAATTAACCGTAGCTAGCTTCATATTATTGCAATCCATTTTGAAGACTACAGTTCGGCCAACCTGACCTCTATCGTCTCGATAGATCACATTCAAAGCTAATACAAATTATTTTCCCTCACATAAAATTAATGAACTTCGTTAAAAATAATATTCCTTAATTAACTAATTAATCCTCATTATAAAACGAAACAAAATAATATTATCTTCCAAATAATTTTTTTTTTTTGAAATCTAAAACAATCATTATTTCAATTTTTTTTTTTTAACATAAATCATTATCTCAACTAAATTCATCGAAAGAGTTTTACAAAAATTTAATTAACATTCAAATTATATATTTTTTTTTTTTTTTTTTTAAATTCATTAAAATCCTCGAATTGATAATTATAGGCTTTTCTTTTCTTTTTACCAAAGTTCTTCGTCCAAAAACTCCACCTCTTCATATTCGCTCTCCATTTCGGAATGCGAATCATTACTCAAGTTCTCCCTAATATCCATCCACGGTTTCATGTTTTGCGGTCCTAATATTCCCTGAAATCTAGCACCTGATACCTGATAATCTTCGAGATCCGACAGTACATATCGATCCTTTTCTAACACTTTTTTAACTATATATGGACCTTTGAATTTCCTTTTCAATTTTTTCCGTTCCCCTACTGCAGCTATATTTCTAATAACTACATAGTCTCCCTCGTTATACTTTTTAACCTTTCCGCATTTCATGTCATGTCTTTCTTTATTATATTTTTGTTGATTTTTTAGATTCTCACAAGCCCTATCTCTCATTTTCCTTAATTCTACTTCCTCTTGATCATTCACCGAGTTTAAGTATTTGATTAAACCGGGTTCTATTCTATAGTTTTGTACAATTCCGAATAATAACTTTGACGGAAGTTCTTTAGTAGCTCTATTTGCGGTATTATTTAATAAAAATTCTGCAGTCACCAGTAATGTATCCCAGTCTTGGTTTTTTTCTTCTACTAACTTACTTAGAAGCGGTATTAAGGTTCTATTGTACCTCTCTATTTGCCCGTTAGCTTGCGGACAAGCTGTGGCATTCAATATGATCTGAAATGATTCTTCTTGGCGATGAATAGGTAAGTATGTATGATTTCACATGTTTAATTACTTCCTTAGTGTTGGCTGTTTTCGTTGCATATAAACGAATGTATTTTGTGAATCCATTTATTACGGCTAAAATATAATTATTTTTTCCTCACGTAGTTTCTAAAGGACCTAAATGGTCAATATGTATCGTATCGAACGGTACATTACCTTTATCTATATTATTCAATAAAGTTTTATCTAATCGCGGCTTTGGGTTATACATTATGCATGTAACACAGTTTTTTATGTGTTTTAAGACATTTTCTCTCATATGGCTAAAATAAAATAATCTTTTAATCATTTCGCAAACCTTATCGGTACCAAAATGTCCCAAGTCGTTATGATATTTGTAAATAACCGACTCAATCATATTTTCCGGTACAAGTAATAGTAACTTTTGTTTCTCCGATTTATAAACTAACCCATCTCTAAGCTCGTATCCTTTGCAATTCTGATTATTCAATAATCTCTCTTTTATGCTAGCAATATTTTTGTCTAGTCCTTGATTAATTTGAATTGTTTCATTAAACACACTCGTACTCTCAAATTCTAATTTGTAAATCCTCACTCGACTTAAGGCGTCGACGTGCCTCATATTCTCGCTACGTCGATGAACTAATTCAAAATTGAATTGCTCTAAGAACAATGACCATCTCTCAATTTTGGCATTTATATCTCGTTTGTTTAAAGTCATTTTAATGGCGTTGCAATCCGTAATAATTTCAAATTTTATCCCATACAAATAAGTTCGAAAACGTTGAACACTATATACAATCGCTAGTGTTTCTAACTCAAAACTATGCAATTTTTCTTCACCGGTAGTAGTTTTTCTACTATAATACATAATTGGATGAAATTGGTTATCATCAGTTTGTCGTTGCATCAATATGCTACCAAAACCTAATGATGACGCATCAGTGTGTAATTGAGTTTCGGCATAAGGAGAATACAATCGTAAAACAGGGTTTGAAATTAATTTATTTCTCAATAGATTGCAAGAATTTAAATGTATCTCCTCAAATTTAAAGTCTTCCTTTGATTTTAATAAATCATATAAGGGGTTCGCAAGATTACCGAAATTAAAAACGAATTTTCTAAAGTAACTAATCAATCCAATAAAACGGTGTAAAGATTTCTCGTCCGTTTGGATTGGATAATCTCTAATAGCACTAATGTGTTTGTCACTCAATGTTATCTTATTGCATTCTATATTGTACCCCAAATACTCAATTTTTGTTTTTAAAAACTGACATTTCTTCAGTTGTAACTTCACATGATTATTTGATAATGTACGTAACAACTTTTTTAAAACTATCAAATGTTCCTCAATGGTTTTTGTTGCCACTAAAATGTCGTCTATAAAAACTACAACCGATCTCTCCTTAATTAACTCCTTTAATATTTTATGAATATACCTCGAAAAAGCTGCGGGAGAGTTGGCGAATCCAAACGGTAATTTGTTAAACTCGAACTGTCCATCTTCCGTGACAAACGACGTAAATTTTTTTGAACTTTCCTCAATATCTACGTGGTAAAAACCATTTTTGAGATCTAATGAACTAAAATATTTTTTTCCATATAATTTTTCTATTTGGTCCTCTATGATCTGTAAAGGATAATGATTACGCTCAACTAGTTTGTTTAAAGGTCGGTAATTAACGCACATTCTTAGACTGTCATCTTTTTTTTTCACTAATACTACTCTACTCGAATAAGGTGACTCACTTTCCCGAATAATTCCTTTTTTCAACATTTTGTCCACTATTTTATTTAACTCGATTCTTTCGGTATGACTAAACCGCTTTGGTGTTACGTCAAAATATTTATCTCCTTTGAGTTTTATGTCCACCAAATATTTTGTTAATGGCTCTGTCGGCCATTGACTTTGTAAATAATTCTCCACAAAAATATGTTCTACCTCTACTTTATATTCTGTGGTTTCGTTGTTATCTCCCACGTCTAATTCACACTCATTTTTGTCTATGAAATACGATTCATCTACCGCAATGATTTCTTTCATCATATTCAAACAAAAATTTCCTGTATTTTCTTCGCTATTTTGTAATGACTCGAGTTCCGAAATTGGATGTGTTATGCCGTCTCGCAAAATATTTAATTTTTTAAATTTATTAAAGTTTAAGAAATCCCTACCAATAATCGCGTCATTTTTCATTGTTTCATTAGGAACAATCAAAAATTTCACCGGAAATAATATTTTATTAATCGACACTAACGCGGAAACATAACCTTCAATTATCAACTCAGAATTATTTATCCCTAAAACATTTATATTTAAATCATTATTTTTAATTATTACTATGCTACTATCATCTATTTTATTTTGTTTAAGAATACTCACACCGCTGCCTGAATCAATTAAAATATTGAGATTTGAAATTTTGTTTCCAAGAATAACTTCGGTTTCCAGCATTCCGTCTTCGTCCACTGATATAGTTCCATTTTCTTGGCTTTTTTTCTAAATTAAATGTTGTTGTATTCCGTTTTTCTTTTTCATAACAATTCTCGGTGCTATGCTTTGTGCTCTTACAATGCAAACATCGTTTTACACGAGGAGGCTCCTTACAGTTGATCGATCTGTGTCCCGGTTGATAGCAGTTAAAACATTTTATAGGTTGATCGCAGTTTTCCGCACGATGTGAAACCGAATTACAATTATAACATCTTTTACTTGGATTTGGTCTCCCACTAAAACGATTTTCATTTCTATTTCCCTCATATTTGTTGTGACTGGAAACTTCTCGATTGCTGGAACTTTTCAGCTTGATCTTTATATTTGACTCTGCCCATTTTATTTTCTCAATTAGTTGTAAAATTGTTGTATATGAGAAATGTGCGATCCCATCATAAATAGGATCTCTCGACAGTCCTCTCATTACGTACTTAACAATTGCCCCTTCTGACAATTCCACTGACTTTCCAACTGCAAACACTTTCATTACGAAACTTTCATACGAAATACTCTTTTCATACACCATTTCAGATAAGGTGAAATGAACTTCTGTTTCGTCTACTTTTCTGCTGAAATTTGACTCTATTCTTCTTCTGAACTCTTCAAAAGAGTCTATCTCTTCTTCCACTGCTTCGAACCATAATTTCGGTGTTCCACTTAACCTTGAAATCGCGTAAAGCAACGTGGCTTCATCTTTCCATTGGTATAGTTTTTGGTATTTGATGATTTTTATTAATCCATCGATTTAATGCTAAATTACATCCATCGAAAGTTGGAATTAGGTTTTTT
Organism: Diogma glabrata; assembly: GCA_963693315.1. Lineage (NCBI taxonomy): Eukaryota > Metazoa > Arthropoda > Insecta > Diptera > Cylindrotomidae > Diogma > Diogma glabrata. The sequence continues at coordinate 267,640,553 of OY856187.1, read as the reverse complement.
ATATCATCAGGATGCATCAACGTTTGATATTGCACGTCTTTATTCTCCTCCATCTCATATTCTTTTACTCGATTTTTCTTAGGCGGCATTTTGATATTAATAATTATACGTGATAACTCAATCTCGTTCACTATTCTCGAAAATTATTAATTTATTAATATCCCTCGATTCAAATCCCACTTCTGAACTATAATTTCGAATATGATGGCCAGGAATTCTCTCGATTTGAATAGATACACTTAGTTATTATTATTTGTTTTTAGAACACATTCTTTATTCAATCACAAACGTCTTACAAGTTATTTCAACAATCGCAAGTTGCATCATGTTTTTTTTGTCAGAACATAATCCCAGCGAATAAAATGCTATCGATTCGTTCATGAATCGTTGAAGAAACTTCTTTTCTGAGCAGTAGAATCATGATAGAAACGGTATGGAAATTTGTATGCAAAAAAATAAAATGTCCGCCAGATTCGTGAACGAATGCTCTACTACAATTCATCATGTAATACTACCACTTGAATCGCTATGGAATATTCCCCAACGATTCTATAGTGAAATTTAGGCAAATTTCTTTAACGATTCTTTATCGAAATTTTGTCAGTTTTCACCTACGATTCTATAGGTAGAAATCGGAGAAGAAATTGAATAAAGCATATTGAAATAATTAAAACATATTTTTATACATAGTAACATGTTTAATATTTTTTTTTACTTGTACATATATTTATATTGTTAACAATTTTCGCTTAATTGTAATCAAAAGTTAGGTAAACTAAAACATTTAAACTAGCTTTAGTAATGTTTTTAAAACATATTGTTGTAGTTTATTTATCATTTAGTTTTAAGCTTTTTTGCTATGTATCTGAAAATATAAAAATAATTTATTAAAATAAATTTTAAAATTATTTTAGTTTAATGGTGCGTTCGATTTGACTGATACAACTGAAAAAACAACAACAATTTTTCAGCATTTAATTTTTCAGTTGCTTCAGTTGTTTCAGTCAAATCGAACACGGCTATATAATATCGAACAGAACTGAATTAAGTATTTATACATGCCTGCTTTGATGAATACGCCTTCCACCTTAAATCTTATCAATCGTTTCGTTTTTTTTAGCCATCATTATTGTTGAATATCTGTAAAAATTTGGAAGAAATATTATTATTTTAAACGTAAATTTTAATCAAAATAGCGTAATTACATAAATTGAAATTAAAAAGCAAAATAACTACCTATAGTTTTACTAAACTTTGTTTAGGGAAATGCGTTTACATAAATATGATTGAAACCAATTTTCTCACGTTTAAACTATACTAAACTATAATTATTTATATAATGTTGATTGTTGCATTGTTCTTGTTTTAGTTCAGTTTCGTAAATTTAGTTTATAGATGGCAGTTTGCTCTGAGATTTAACCAATTAAAAGTCTTTAAAATTTTATAGATGGAATCGAGATAGAATCGTAGTGTAGCCTTCCTATGGAAAAGGTGTAGAAACTTTCTCCTGTAGAAATGAAATTTGTTGGGATAATTCGATGTTATATAAAGGCTCGTTTACATTTTTATCATTATAATTAACCGTAGCTAGCTTCATATTATTGCAATCCATTTTGAAGACTACAATGTCTCTCTCGTCATAGAATTTTAAAGTATACTCTTCAACGATCCGGCAGTATAATTAATGGATGCGCTATCATCCATAATATTATGTTGACAGAAAATTATACTTTGCCGTCAGATAACGAAATTTCAATGAAGTGGATGACGAAGAGGATGGTATTAGTGCTTAAATGTTCTAATCAACTAATTTAGCTTACCGCAAATCGTCCCAATATTTTTTCCAAGTTAGTCCAGTCTTATGAGCCCCTCCCATTGCATTTATAAGGCATGCTACATCCTGCCATTGCTCTGCAAGTTTACATTTTCCATCCTCTGCAGATGAAAATTGGTTTCGAGCCAACTCTAAATGTTCCTCTAAATAATCAACTAGAGTAACCTTTTCGCTGTTTGTTGGTGCTTTAGCTAGTTTTTTTTTAAATTTATCATTCGAAATTTTTAATACATAACGGTAGTCACAGTTTTTTTTTAATGACTTTTTTGACATTTCAAATGAGTTTGGAAAAACCAAAGAATTAAGAGACTATAAGGAAATGAAACTACTGTATATATACACAAAAATATTTGAAATATTCTCTTTTCTTCTCTCTTTTTTATCTTCAATAAGTTGGTCTAAGTTGTCAAAAACAAAATTTGTGAACATTACTTAGCTTGGTTATAATTTGGTTTTAATAAAATTGTTTTTCATATTTATCGTGGTGATATTTTGACGAATTTATAATAAATATAAGAAATACTAGTGATTTTATTATAATTTAAAAATAATTTTACAGAAAAATTAAATATGTTAAGTGAAAATTTTGAATGAAACATTAAATATGAAGATTGTGATAATGTAAAAATTACCAAAAACACATACAGGATGGGATTTCTTATCGTAAGTAATAATATTAATATTATAATTTACTTTTCGATTAATAAGTGTTGAGTTTTTTAAACATTTTCGAGAAAAAAATGTAATCTAAAATCAATGTAAACAATAATAGAATGCTTCGGGTCTACGATGTCAAAATTTTTTTATGTTGTTTTTCTATTTGTTGTTCTTCTTTTCTATGTAATGGCGTCTCTTTTTTTATATTAATTTTGGGGGCAAAAATACGCTTAAATTTGGAATTAAATGCAATTATAGAAATATTTACGGCACCTCTACTAAAACGCAAGTGTGTTAGTAACAATTTATTGGTGTGCAAAAATTGCTTCAACTTTTAAAATCAATTTCACTTCCTCTATTCTCTTAATTCTTTGGGAAAAACTCATACGACCCAGACAGAATCGATATTTATGACTTCGATTTCGAAATTTCGAAATTCAAGTCATATGACTTGAAGTCATCAAGTTAGAATTGACCCCCAGATTTACTAGTATTAACTTACTATTAACGCGTTATTTATTTATTTGGCTACGTGAAGTTGACACACCAATTACACTTTTCTTTAATTATTTTGATGCAGATCGTTTGTGATTCGTTTGGAGAAGATACGGAGTTCAAAATTAACGTTTGTTAGTAATTAGTTTAATTGTTATTAGCAAATCAAAATTTGAATGTGAAGTTGGCACACCAAAATTTTTTATCGTTGAAATTAATAACTATTTGTCTTTATCGATAGATTGAGATATGGAAATGATACGGAGTTTTATTTTACCGTTTGTTAGTAATTAGTTTACTAATTAAAACGAAAATATATGAGCCGAAAGAGGTTATATTCCCCACCGACTGAATTCACCATATTTACCCTAAAGGCAATAAAGCTCACCAAAATATATTTTTTTTTTAACAGTGTATATAATTCGCTATCAAAGAATTAAGAGACTAAGGAAATGAAACTACTGTATATATACACAAAAATATTTGAAGCCGTTTTTCTCTTTTCTCCTCTCTTTTTTATCTTCAATAAGTTGGTCTAAGTTGTCAAAAACAACATTTGTGAACATTACTTAGCTTGGTTATAATTTGGTTTTAATAAAATTGTTTTTAATATTTATCGTGGTGATATTTTGACGAATTTATAATATAAGAAATACTAGTGATTTTATTATAATTTAAAAATAATTTTACAGAAAAATTAAATATGTTAAGTGAAAATTTTGAATGAAACATTAAATATGAAGATTGTGATAATGACGTGTAAAAATTACCAAAAACACATACAGGATGGGTTCTTATCATAAATAATAATATTAATATTATAATTTACTTTTCGATTAATTAATAATTTAATTAGGTAGCGAAATCCTAAATTCGACGTCCACGCCGTGCTGCCTGGGTAATGCTGACAGAATTAGGTTGGTGTATTGGAGACAAGCAGAGTAAAAACTGCTTAGTCAATGACGCTACATCACGGCGAATTGGCGCCTTACAACCAATGCGACTCAAGCGTCTGTTCTCTATGTCAGGGGCGGCTTGGAGCGGGCGTCTGTCTTGAATCAAGCGGCTCGCTATATAAACGTGTAAAAAGGTTGTTTCTGGTGACCTTAATATGCAGAACGGACCCATTCACGACAATTTGGGTTGGGCCTAAGGTTAACACCCTAACCCCGGAAAAAAACTAATATGTTAAATTTGGTGATCAGAAAAAGAAAAACAGACCCGGACAACAAAACAGAATTTTACCTGGACGTGAAAAAGGACCAGACTACCGAATCGGAACGTGGAACGTGCGCAGCCTGAGCGCTCCTGATGCTCTTATAAGTCTGGAAACAGAGGCTGAGAGGTATAGGATGGATATTATTGCTCTACAAGAAATTAGACAGCCGATAATCGGAAAACAAGATTTGGATAGTCACTCTCTATACTGTAGTGGTCATCCTTCTCGAAGAGAATTTGGTACTGGCTTTCTTGTTGGTGCACGTATACAAGAAGCCGTGATGAAATTCATCCCGGTCAGTGAGAGGATCTGCTACCTACGTGTACGTGGTACATATAACAATATTTCTCTTATTGCCGTGCATGCACCTACTGAAGCTAAGACCGTCGACGAGAAGGATAATTTCTACATAGCACTGGAAGAGGTTATGAAACAAACACCAACACGCGACTTCATTATGGTTCTTGGTGACTTTAATGGACAGGTTGGAGGAGATATCTCTTATGGAAATGTGGTGGGTCCCAACAGCCTGCATTTGAATTCGAATGATAATGGTGAGAGAATGACTGAGTTTGCATTATCAAATAATTTGAGAATTGCCAGTACGTTCTTTCCGCATCGATCGATTCATAAACAGACTTGGGTCTCACCGAATGGAAACACTCGAAATCAAATTGATCACGTTCTAGTAACAGCACGTTTCTTTTCGAGCGTTCGGGATGTGCGATCCTTTAGAGGTGCATACATTGGAAGTGACCACTTCCTTGTATGTGCAACGATAAGGTTCCACTTCCCAAATCCAGGCATTCCAAAATTCAATCAACGGAATCGTTTTAACATCTCATCATTAAAGAATGCTGAAACAGAAGAGAGATATCAAATCCATATTGCCGAAACATTGGAGAAATCAGAAACCATTAATGGAGACGTCGATAAGTCATGGTATTTGCTCAAAGATGCTGTTTTAAGCGCTGCTGAGGGAATACTTGGACGACCACAGAACCACTCCCAGAAGCCATGGATGGATCAAGCATGTCTTGACGCTATTCAATACAAAAGAGATTGCTATCTGAAGTGTCTACAAGGACGCAATACCAGGTCCACGAAGGAGAACTATAAACTGGCAAGACAAGCCGTTACAAAGCTATGTAGACGAACGAAGAGAGAATGGTGGAAGAGACAGTGTGAGGAGATTGAAAGCTTCAATAAGGAACATCAATCGCGTAACTTCTTTCAACAGGTTAAAACCTTAAGGAAGGGCCCTCAAACTAGATCGACTGCTATTCAAAACGAAGATGGGGAGCTACAAGTAGACCTTAAAAATATTTTAGATACTTGGGCCGCTTATTTTGAGAATCTTCTCAACTTAAGTGACCAGCAACAAGTCGGGCGACGAGCAAAGCTTATTCGTGCGTCAAAGGTACATGTAGACGAACCCACCAAAGAGGAATTCGATGCGGCGCTGTCAAAATTAAAATGCAATAAAGCACCTGGTATCGACGATATAACATCCGAAATGATTGTACATGGTGGCGAAACTCTATCCTCAAGATTGTTTGAACTTGGTCAAATGATCTGGAGGACTGAAACCATGCCACAGGACTGGAACAAAGCTATGCTGATACCAATCCATAAAAAAGGTAATCGCCTACAATGTGCAAACTACAGAGGAATCGCTCTCCTCTGCACAGCATATAAGATCTTTTCCTACATTTTGCTATCCAAAATCAATCCTTTTGCTGAACAACTGTTTGGAGAATATCAGTGTGGTTTCCGGCGGGGCCGAGGTACCACCGATGCACTTTTCTCGATAAGGATGATTTTGGAAAAGTGTCGAGAGTTCAACATACCTGTGCACCAACTTTTCATTGATTTCAGGCAGGCCTACGACTCTCTCGAACGAGAGACTCTATGGTCTGCTCTGGTGTCAATGGGAATTCCTGGTAAACTGGTATCACTATGCAAAATGACAGTACAGAACTCTCAATGCTGTGTGCGAGTAGAGAACGAAATATCAAAATTTTTTAAAGTCGACTCCGGATTAAGACAAGGTGATGCTATCTCTCCTATACTTTTTAATCTAGCCTTGGAATATGTGTGCCGTCAAAAGAAACTACCGACTAATAACAATATCTTGTCAATAAACTCAGTACAGATGATTGCTTACGCTGATGATGTTGTCATCCTCGGCCGAAGTGAAGCTGTTATGAGTGAGACTTTCAAGTCGCTTGAGAGTGGTGCTAGGAAAATTGGTCTGCAAATTAACTACAATAAAACCAAACATATGAATGTTTCAAGAGAGGCTGAGAAGAAAGATTTGATGTGCGGCGATGAACGAATTGAGGGAGTTGAATCTTTTAAATATTTGGGATCAATGCTTGACTCAAACAACAGCATACTTACAGATATTAAAGCTCGAATCGCTGCAGGTAATCGAACTTTCTACTCAATTTGTAACGATCGCAATAATCGCGAAACAATAATAAAACCAAATTCATCTTCGTTTTCAATTCAATAAAAATGCATTTCATTAGTTTCCGTTCATTCTTACATTAATAATAATTTTAAAATTTTCTAAAACTTAACTGCTAGTTAAATTTTGAACATACTATAAAAAGCAAACGAACGTACTAAATTTTTATTTCCAATGCTAATGAACAGACGTCGTTGTTAATCATTACTGAATTTTCGGAGATTGCCCGATTTTGTTTTGACATCATAAGATGGCAAAATCAAAATCACATTTTGCAATTTCATAATTTAAAAATTATTCATTCCATTTTTGCTTTTCAAAAGGATTACAACATCCAATAATCTCTTTTAATTAATTGATAGTATTATTTAACTTTGATGTGATAAATCAATAATATTGTAATTCAAAAGTGATGTATTTAATTGCAATCAAGCAAATAAAAAAGAAGTGTAAACAAAGAAAAATTCCAAGGTCGTTTTGTTTAATTGTTAAAATTGATTTCTAATTTTAATAACTTTTTTGTGAAAGCATTATTTATTGGCTGTAATTACAATGGAAGATTACACCCCGCTAAGTAGTTTACAGTGATTTGTGTTTTTGTTTGTTCATCAAAAAGCTGATAATTTGGATGACAATTTCAATTATATTTTCTTATTTTATTTCATAGAAGGATAATTGTTGTCATTAATTGTTAAATCTGCTTTATAAATTGTGGCAGTACATGAAGATAAAGTATCCACTGATGTTATCGAAAGTATGAATAGCAAGGATAACAGTGATCGAAGCTATTACCACAGTTAGAGACAATCGTTTATTTGATGGTTGTTCCGGTTGTTAAAACCGCATGGATTCAAAGGCAGATATATAAATGGGAAGTTAGAAGGTCAAACGCTAGTCAAGGGATATTGGAAAATCAAACAAATAAATTAAAACAACAGAATATTGATGACATCAATCAACAGTTACAACTTAAGGTATTTATTATTAATATTTATGTTAATTTTAATTTAGACATTACTTTTGTAATGTCGAGATAAACTAAGGAAAAAGATAATAAGAGATTCCCAAATCTCGGATTCGAATGGGAACGGTCTGTTCACTCCGAATTCCTTTAAGTACCGTAACATTACTATTAATTTCTTTGTGTGATTATATTAAAGGTCCAAATATAATAAATTGGCACCGTAACAGGGCCAACAATGCAAATATAATACATTGGCGTTCGAAACAAAGACCAGTAGGAGTCTGGTGTATTCGACCCTTGGATTTGGTTTTTTTTAAAGAACCGTAATGATTTTTTGTAATAACTAGGGCGTTGCCAACTGGTTATTTTGCGTAAAATAAATTGTCTTTCCGGTTATAACCAGTTTGGGTTGTTTTACATATATTTTTTTTTCTTCTTTTGTCAAACCAGTTTATGGTTTTGTTTTTTTAATATTGTAAAAATATTTTATATACATTTGGAAGTTGAATATTTTATATAAAATTTGCAATAACCTTTGTTATTGGATTTCGTATTATATATTTTGAATTTTGTTAAGAATGTATACAATTATGAGGGGTCAGGGGTTATTAAGGAGGTGTCGGCCAGGTGGGTTTGAGCCCTGGATGAATGAGGTGGATGGGAGAGCGAATGAAGAGAGAAAAGAGAGAATGGTTGAGGCGAGGAATGTGGTGGATGAAATGATAAATGTGATTCTGGATGGAGTAAAACATAAAATATTTTTGGAATTAATGGATGATATTTATGAAGAAAAATATGATGAGTTTCTGGATAAATTGATTTGTGAGATAGTGAATGAGGAGTTGAATGGGGTGAATGAGGAAGCGGATGAGATGGATGAAGTGACTGAGGAAGTGAATGTGGGCTGGCGTGAGAGAAGGAGGATAAATAGAAATAGGAGCTCTCACCTGAAGAGGAAGGAGAGGAGAAGAAGGGAGAAGGAGAGTCGCTTGGTCGTGGAGCTGGGAGCTTCCTCGACCAAGAGTACTCAAATAGAGGAGCTGGTTGAGGTGGTTCCCATCTCACCGACCATGCGACAGGTAGAGGAGTGGACTGGTCCACAGGAGGCCCCTGTTCCTCATTGTATAATTAGTTAAGACTAATTTTTTTTTAATTTTGAAAAAAACCGTTTTGGGACAGCAATTTTTTTGGAGATAGTTTTTTGTGCTGTCATTTGCTTTAGTAATACTAATTGTTTTTTTATTTTTTTTTTTGGAAAAAAGAAAACCGTTTTGGGGAAGCAGTTTTTTTTTGAATGTTTTTTATGCTACCACGTACATATTGTACATAATCCTGTACATATTTTTTTTATATATACATAGTACAATTTGTTTTTGTACATAATGTATATATTGTATATTTTTTGTGAATAAATTTTTGTATATAGATAATTTGTAAATATTTTCTTTTGCCATGCCATTGTACATATTTTTGCACTACCTGCAAATAATTTTTTTAATAAGTACTATTTGTGCTAGTACTTTATTTTGAGTAAATGGTTTTTTTTTCTTGAATTGATTTATGTTTATTAGGTTTATTGATTCACTTTTCCCAGCGGTAGGCCTAACAAGCCATCCATGGGGCTTATCCCCTTAACATTGATGTCGTTCTTAGATCGCCTATGACCACCGGGGTTATGCGATCGAAGAACATTGGTTTCTTCTCTTCATTCGGCGAGGAAGTCCTCAGGGACGAGGAGTGGTGTTGCTGTGTTTGTACTTAGGTGCAAACCAGTAGTACCATTCTTTGCTCAGAGGCTTCTTCGGTGTAATGAAGAGAAGAACCAATTGTACTTTTGCTTTCAGGATCAGAGGCTTCACCTCATACAAATTCAAAAAACTTTTCCATTTTTCCACTTAGCTTTTACAATAGAACAATTTTTCATAGAGTTTAAGATTTGAAGTCTGGTGCTCGGGAGCGTTCTACAACTTTCGCATTAGGTTTAGTTGTAATTTATTTGTAGGTTAAACAAGCACAACTGGGTCAGTAGAAATGGACCTAGTGTCTAATCGTGACAGTTGTGATTGTTTTATTAGGTTGGGGAGAATCTGTTCTGTAGAATCTGGTCGTTAGGGGCTTTTCTAGTCAGTTCTCACATGCATTGTTGGAGTGGGCTCGCGAACGCGGGAATTCAAATTTGAACAAAATGGATATTGTAACCATACTTACTTTTTAAATTGTCTCCAGACGAGTCTTGATTTTGGGAATCTCTTATCTTATTAAATAAAAATAAAATAAATCAAACAAATTTTTCAAAAAATTAAATAAATAAAATTTTTATTAAATAAATAATTTTTTTTAAAATTTAAGTTAATTTTAGGTAACTAAATAAATAAATTTTTTTTAACTAAGCTTTACGTCAAGATATAAATAAATATTTTTATTTTTTTAAAAATAAATCAATATTTCAAAGTTAGGACGGTGCATCCAATAAATAAACATTCTTCTAGATATTTTTATTTTTCAATTTTCTTTTAAAAATAAATAAATATTTTTAGGGGTGCTATCGTCAATAACTAATTTTAGGTATATATATATATTTCAGTATATCTGAAATTGAATAAATAAATTATATTTTTACATATACAATATTACAATATTTTGGGAGCTTTTGTAAAAGATTCAGTAAAGATTAGCGGCGACAGCGGTTTTTTTTGTTCTTATACAAGGTTGTTTTTACAAAAAGGTTTTTGTGTTTTGTTGAATTGGGGCGTTCGTTGTTTTTTTTCTCATTTCTTTGCGTTTTACAACTTCCATCGGACGAATTTTTCCGGACGAATTAACTCCACCTTTTTTTCTAGTTGGAATTGGTTTTATTATTGGTGTTGACGTTTTTTTTTGTGAATTCGGGATTTTATAGATTTTACCATCAAAATGTCAAGTCACATTGGCGTGGACCATCCGTTCTATGGTTTGGAATCCAGTGAACTGCAGATCGAATGTCTGGTTCGGGGTGTGGATTTTAGAGGGGTCAATTGGGCAGAGGAACTGCGAAACCACGTAAATCATGGTGCAGTTCCAGTAACGGTATCTCATGCGAGAGACTTGGTAGCTGAGTCTCAAACGGTGGTGCAGGCAGCACAAGTTGTTTTAGATCAGGTACGTCGACTTCAACCACCGGTTAATCAGATCTTCTTAGATGGTTTGGCGAATCGTGTGTTGCATTATACAGGTAGGATGAATAGGTTGGGTCCTCGCAATGACTTGCAAGAAGCCCGCACCTACGCTATCTCGCAATTGTCACGCGCTTGGGATATAATAGGATCACTGTCAACACGTCCAATTATACAAAATAAACCAGGAGTATCATCTGCTCCATCTGTTTCACCTGCTTTTCGACCAGGTGAGAGATCCACACCGATCCCAGTACAGCCAATAACTGAGACAATAAATAGTCTGAATCGTACAGACCATCAACAACAGAGACGGTCGGAACAATTACCACCGGCTTATCTTCAGCAATCAGGTTTAAGAGCGGAGGACTTCGCATTACCACAACTGGGTTCATCGTTCCAAGCTGAACAAAGATACATCAATCCGGCATTGGTACAGCAGCCTCTGAATTATCAACCGATACCACAGGAGCAGTTACAACAATTTCAAACAAATTATCCACAAGCTCCATTAACAGCACCACCACCATACAACCCACTTCCTCAGGTATCTCGTGTCGCGGCTCCAGCATTGTCACCGGGAGCATACCGAGAGGTACGTAGGAACAATTTGAGTCGTTATGACTCAAATTGGGTTCCGAACTTCACAGGGGATGGTCACTCTCCTGATGTTCATGAGTTTATCCATCGAGTGGAGGCGGCTGCAAGGAGGGACCGTGTGTCCTGGGACGACCTGAGGTCGATCGTTCCACGGTACCTCAAGGCAGCTGCCGATAGATATTATTTGAATTTGACTCATGAATATGAGGAAGTGACCTACTCAGTGCTTAGGGAAGGACTCCTACGCACCTTCGGTACGCTCACCGATGATAAAGCGGTATTACGTGTTCTTTTGAACCGTAAACAGAAAGTCAAAGAGAGCGTTTATGAGTATTTAGTTGAAGTGGGTTCGTTAAATCGGAGATTAGTTCGACCATTTGCTGCAGCTGAATTATTAGAAATCGCTAGGGAAGGACTGAGTGTAGAACTGAAGAACGCTACACTTGCAGCAACAATTACAACTATGGACGAGCTTCGGACATTGTGTCAGAAGTTCGAACGTTTGTGGTCTACACCAGTCCCAACCAGAATGTCAAACTTAAGGATTAGCGAACTACAGCAAGTGGACGACTATGAATCAGAAATAGATCCAGAACAAGATGGATATATTGAAGCTGTGGATACACAACCTAGAAGAATTCTGCAACGACCTGCGATATCATCTGGTAATACTAATCAACCTGATCCATCAATGTCCAGACAACCAATTGTCTGTTTTAGATGCGGGGTAAATGGACATCGAGCTCCTGATTGTTCTAAAAACAGAATAAAATTGCACTGCTGGAAATGTAATAAGCCGGACGTTATATATGCAAATTGTTCATATTGTCACCCGTCGGTAAACTTCCGTCCGAGAGTACATGCTTCGGGGATGGTACCCTCGGTTCAACATCCAACGAGCCCGAAGAAAGCGACGAGAGATGTAGCAACGCAGGACGATCGATCACCACTCAGGAAACCAGAATAAAATCACCCAGTACATTTAATTTCCCATCATTACATCACACATATTTTAGACGTCTGGAACGTAACATCAGATATTGGAGGATGAGGAAATTATTTCGTAAAGCTTGTATTTCATCTATCCTTTCAGAAACAAAGGATCCTCGGCCGCGATTGACAATCAAGATTTTGGACAAACATATTTCAGGTCTATTGGATAGTGGAGCGTCAATCACAATACTTGGAAGAAATTCCTTGGAATTATTGGAATCAGCAGGTACAACTTACCGTAAGTACACTTCGTGTATTCGTACGGCAGATGGTACTGCAACAAAAATTTTGGGTTACATCGAAATTCCAATAACCGTGAATGGCTCCACTAAACCAATGCGGTTCCATATAGTCCCTGGTTTACGAGAAGAGCTCTACCTGGGCATAGATTTCTGGGAGAAATTTGGTATTGTTCCTTCATTTGTTAGTGAACTGACTCGCACAGAGCCACAAAATTTAAATATACATAACCTCACCACTGATCAGCAACATGAACTGGATATGATCAAGGATTCTTTCCCGTCATTTGAAGTGTCTGGACTCGGAAAGACTTCTTTGGTTGAACATGTCATCGATGTTGGTGATAGTGCACCTGTTAAACAGAGACACTATCCCACATCGCCGGCTGTTCAACTAAAGGTCTATGCCGAACTTGACCGAATGCTTCAAATGGGCGTGATCGAAGAGTCTAACAGTTCTTGGTGCTCGCCAGTGGTTTTGGTACAAAAAGAATCTGGTAAAAACAGATTATGTATTGATAGCCGTCGTGTCAATTCACTAACTAAAAAGGACGCTTACCCACTTCCCTTGATTGATGGCTTACTAGGTCGTCTAAATAGCACAAAGTACATTTCAAGTATTGATCTCAAAGATGCTTTCTGGCAGATTCCTCTGGCAGAAGCATCTAGAGACAAGACAGCCTTCACAGTGCCTGGTCGTCCATTGTATCAATTCCGGGTTATGCCCTTTGGATTGTGCAATGCTCCCCAGACAATGTGTCGGCTAATGCACAAAGTGATACCACATCAATATCACGAAAATGTCTTTGTTTATTTAGATGATCTATTGGTAGTCTCTTCCACGTTCCAGGAACATATGGAATTGCTGTCCAAAGTCTCTTCATTGTTAAGAGCGGCTGGGTTAACAATAAACCTCAAGAAAAGTAAATTTGTTCTGAGAGAGGTGAAATACTTAGGATTTTTGGTTGGTGAAGATGGTCTTCGAACAGACCCTGACAAGGTAAGAGCTGTAGCAGAGTACCCAGCTCCATCTACAGTTAAACAAATTCGGCGGTTATTAGGTATGGCCGGTTGGTACCAACGTTTCATACCAAACTATGCAAGCGTGGTATCACCGATCACAGACCTATTAAAGAAAAGTTCTGGAAAATTAAAATGGACAGTGGAAGCGCAGACAGCTTTTGAAAATCTAAAAAAATTGCTGACTACAGCACCGGTATTAGTGAACCCTGACTATAATAAAGAGTTCTTTATTAGATGCGATGCGAGTCTGACAGGGATAGGTAGTGTGTTGTATCAGGTTGATACAGACGGACAAGAGTGTCCGATAGCCTTCATGTCGAAAAAACTTAATAAAGCTCAACGAAACTATTCTGTTTCTGAGCTTGAATGTCTTGCGGCAATTCTGAGTGTGAAGAAATTCAGGGGCTATGTTGAAGGTCACCGATTTACAATTGTGACTGATCACTCAAGTCTGAAGTGGCTTATGTCACAGAAGGACTTGAGTGGTCGTCTGGCTAGGTGGAGCCTAAAACTCCAACATATGGATTTTACCATTGTCCACCAAAAAGGTACCCAAAATATAGTCCCTGATGCTCTATCTCGTCTTTATGACGATACACACGAAGAATTGATGGAAGCATTAACACATCACATTAACGACATTAAAATCGACAATGAAGGTTATCGGCACAACGAATATACGGATATGATAGCTAAAGTTCAATCATCACCCAAGGACTTTCCATCTGTTAAAGTCGTGGATGATAAGCTATACATACGTATTGAGCCAAGACCTGATGCAATACCTAACGATGTTCCTGTGTGGAAACTCTGGGTACCAAAACCGATGACTTCAAACATGATTCAGAAACATCATGATGATAGTACTGCTGCTCATGGAGGTGTTAAAAAGACTTTAGAATTACTTCGACGTCTTTATTATTGGCCGGGCATGGCGTCACAGGTACACAACTATGTTGTGTCCTGCGACACATGTAAACAAACAAAAGCCACGAATCAGATATTGCGTCCTCCGATGCAATATCAATTCGAAACAGCACGTCCATGGCAGAGAGTCTATATAGATTTTTTGGGACCGTATCCTCGTTCTACACTTGGGAATACGGTGTTATTGATAGTTCTGGATCATGCTACGAAGTTTGTACTACTGAAACCACTTAGAAACGCAACTTCACCGAAGGTGAATGCTTTTCTAAGGAATGAAGTGTTTCTTACATATGGGGTACCAGAGTTTCTACACAGTGACAATGGCAAACAGTTCACTAGTAGGAACTTTCAAAATCTTTTGTCAGATTTCGGCATTAAACACATTAGGACCGGTGTCTATAGTCCTCAAAGTAACGCGTCAGAGCGGGTCAACCGATCAGTTTTAGCAGCAATCCGAGCGTTCCTTAAAGGTCAACATACCAAGTGGGACTCACAAATTGGTGAAATCGCGTATGCACTGCGGGCTGCAGTACATTCAGCTACCAAGTACTCACCGTACTATTTATTATTTGGTCAACATCCAGTTTCGGATGGGAATACTTACCAGTTGTTGAGATCACTACACCAGCTTGGTGAAGATGCTGGTGAGGAAATGGAACGCACTGATCATTTGACTCTGCTTAGGAACCGGGTTCAACAAAATTTAAAAGCAGCCTTCAAAAAATCACAACATCAGTACAACCTGCGATCTAAACTACGGACTTTTCAACCACAACAACGTGTGTTTGTACGGCAACATCATTTGAGTGACGCTACCAAAAAGTTCTCGGCAAAATTGGCTCCAAAGTTCTTACCTGCAATGATTAAGACTAAGATTGGAAATGTACTTTATGAGTGCATAGATATGAGCGGTAAGAATCTTGGAGTACATCACGCGAAAGACATCAGGGAATGATGTCTTTTTCGTTAGGTAGGGTTGTTCCTCTGGCTGATTGTCGTCTCTGGGGTTCACATCTTCAGGTCATACTTACTGGTTGTATCGGGGTGTCCATGGTGCTGACGTTCGGATGGATGGTCGGTCTCAATGCTCAGTGAAGTTCTTAAGGACTTCATGAGTGTTGGAACCGGTCATCGGTCTTGACGCCAGTGACTGTGGGTATCTCGATCCCAGATACAGCTTAATAAGTGGAAGTAGTTCGGTGGTTTTCTGTCATGGAGGGGATGGCGACGTTTTTGTGATTTCAAGAGTAAAAATCTTGGTTTCTACCTTGAATTCATGGTGTAACGATCGCAATAATCGCGAAACAATAATAAAACCAAATTCATCTTCGTTTTCAATTCAATAAAAATGCATTTCATTAGTTTCCGTTCATTCTTACATTAATAATAATTTTAAAATTTTCTAAAACTTAACTGCTAGTTAAATTTTGAACATACTATAAAAAGCAAACGAACGTACTAAATTTTTATTTCCAATGCTAATGAACAGACGTCGTTGTTAATCATTACTGAATTTTCGGAGATTGCCCGATTTTGTTTTGACATCATAAGATGGCAAAATCAAAATCACATTTTGCAATTTCATAATTTAAAAATTATTCATTCCATTTTTGCTTTTCAAAAGGATTACAACATCCAATAATCTCTTTTAATTAATTGATAGTATTATTTAACTTTGATGTGATAAATCAATAATATTGTAATTCAAAAGTGATGTATTTAATTGCAATCAAGCAAATAAAAAAGAAGTGTAAACAAAGAAAAATTCCAAGGTCGTTTTGTTTAATTGTTAAAATTGATTTCTAATTTTAATAACTTTTTTGTGAAAGCATTATTTATTGGCTGTAATTACAATGGAAGATTACACCCCGCTAAGTAGTTTACAGTGATTTGTGTTTTTGTTTGTTCATCAAAAAGCTGATAATTTGGATGACAATTTCAATTATATTTTCTTATTTTATTTCATAGAAGGATAATTGTTGTCATTAATTGTTAAATCTGCTTTATAAATTGTGGCAGTACATGAAGATAAAGTATCCACTGATGTTATCGAAAGTATGAATAGCAAGGATAACAGTGATCGAAGCTATTACCACAGTTAGAGACAATCGTTTATTTGATGGTTGTTCCGGTTGTTAAAACCGCATGGATTCAAAGGCAGATATATAAATGGGAAGTTAGAAGGTCAAACGCTAGTCAAGGGATATTGGAAAATCAAACAAATAAATTAAAACAACAGAATATTGATGACATCAATCAACAGTTACAACTTAAGGTATTTATTATTAATATTTATGTTAATTTTAATTTAGACATTACTTTTGTAATGTCGAGATAAACTAAGGAAAAAGATAATAAGAGATTCCCAAATCTCGGATTCGAATGGGAACGGTCTGTTCACTCCGAATTCCTTTAAGTACCGTAACATTACTATTAATTTCTTTGTGTGATTATATTAAAGGTCCAAATATAATAAATTAAACCTCTCCTTGGATCACCGTATGTATCAACTAACACCAAGCTCAAGTTATACAAGACATTGATTAGACCGGTTGTGATGTATGGGTCACAAACGTGGACCCTTACACAAAATGACGAATCGCATTTATCTGTATTTGAGCGTAAGATCCTACGCTACATTTTTGGTCCACTTAAGACAGACGATGGAGAGTATAGAACCCGGTATAATTTTGAGATCAGAGACCTTCTTGAGGGTCCTGATATAATAGGTTGTATCCGTTCTAACAGGATTGCTTGGTTTGGGCATGTTCTACGAGCCGATTCACAGTCTGGAATGATTAGAAAAATGTACGTTAGTACCCCAGGGAGTGGTAGACCGCGAGGAAGACCACGACTACAATGGGAGACTGACGTAATAAACGACCTTAAAAAAATCGGCTGCCATGGTAACTATGTCGCTGTTGCGAATGACCGTGGTGAATATTCGAAGCTGATTAGCCTGGCAACGCTCCTACATGGAGCATGAACGCCTTAAAAAAAAAAAAAAAAAAAAAAAAAAAAAAAAAAAAAAAAAAAGTTTTTTAAACATTTTCGAGAAAAAAATGTAATCTAAAATCAATGTAAACAATAATAGCATGCTTCGGGTCTACGTTGTCAAAATTTTTTTTATGTTGTTTTTCTATTTGTTGTTTTTCTTTTCTATGTAATGGCGTCTCTTTTATTTATATTAATTTTGGGGGCAAAAATACGCTTAAATTTGGAATTCAATGCAATTATAGAAATATTTACGGCGCCTCTACTAAAACGCAAGTGTGTTAGTAACAATTTATTGGTGTGCAAAAATTGCTTCAACTTTTAAAATCAATTTCACTTCCTCTATTCTCTTAATTCTTTGTTCGCAATATATTTAAACGTCAAATTATTCAAAAAGCTACTGATATGGTAGGGGAATTGAATGGAAATTTACTCATGTGCTACTGTTTGCGAGCAACTGGTTTTTAGTTTTAGTTTAAAATGCCTTGTGACTCAGTAGGATTATGTTTCAACTTATTCTCAATAAATCAAATATAAATTCTTTAAAATTCTATTACGGAGTGTCATCATCTATTTCCTGTGAATACATAACCATCGTCGAAAATGATTCGAAGTGATGGTTCCAGATTTTGACGACAAATTTAATACAACCTATTAATTTAAGTTGGATCTCAATGTGTGTCAAACTTATTGTACAAATGAGTTCCAGATTTTGGCGACAAATTTAATACAACTTATTAACTTAAGTTGGAACTTAGTACAACTTATTAACTTAACAGGGACGCTGCAATGAGGTTTTTATTTAGTATATATAAAGCAACAATATAAAGCAACAAAAATTTTCATAGAATGAAAAAATTATATTGTAATATGTAAAACATTTCCATAATATGGAGTCAACTTAAAATTCAACTTAAGTAAATTAAATAAGTGATGCAGAAGTTTCAACTTCGAAATTATCATCACCTCAACGGCGTAATCGGCCTAAGGGTTCGAACCAGGCACTGAGGAGGAAGGTTCGGATTCATCCGAAACACGAAAAATGCGAAGTGGAGTTTTTTTCTGAGAAACTTCCAACCATACCTTTGAATTGAAAACATTTTAATTACTTCTTTATTTACTTGAGTTTAATTGATCTCAAAAAATCCCCAATATTGTAACATATTTTTTTTAAATACAAGAAAAGTGCAACGTACAAATATAATTAATAAAAAAAATTATGTATAGTATTGGGGCTTATGATTTAAAACGCGTGGAAAACGTAAACGTCGATGAAACGTGAAACGTAGTCTATTGGTATGATTGAAAACGCGTGACAAACATTTTATTTCGAACTTATTTTTTTGTATGATTGAAAACGCGTGATATCCGTTTTTTGTACAAAATTGAAACGCTAGATTAGGCTTGCGTTTAGAATAATTTCAAAACTTAAAAATGTAAGTTTATCTTTTTATTTATTAATTTCGAGTGAAAAATGAACAATGTTTACAATTTTAAGCACATTTATTATTTAAAAATTTTAGGAGAAAGATTATTAGGGTAAAAATAACAAATCAAAAGTAGTATTGTATTAGGAATTAGTAAGAAGAATGAAAGAGAGTCCTTTTAGCTTTTTATAGCTAATTATTATTTTTATTTTATCCAAATATTTAAATTTTTTAAACTTAGCACTGAACACAATGATGTTTTTTTAACAAACAATTAGATCTGACAATTAACAACAAATTATTTTGATAATCTGACAGTTTTTAATTTCGAAAAAAAATTCGAACTAACTTTGTATCACGCGTTTTCAATCATACCTACATTAGGTGAAGGTGAATAATCTTAACCGCGTGATGCGTTTGCCGTGCGTTTTCAATCATAAGCCCCATTATTTCATTCTTCGGAATATTTCTTTTTTGCGTAAATTTTTTTAGGAGGTTACTATTGTTGTTGAAAAGGTCATGAAATATTCCACAAGAATTTGTTAAATTATTTTTATTTATTTTTAAATTATTTAGCATAAATAAATTGCCTAAATTAAATTTTGAGTAACGAAATCTTTTTTCATTTAAATAACGAAATTCTGTTTATTTTTAAATCTGGACATTTTTAAAATGAAGCGGGACGCGGGACAAATTGTTAAAATCGGGACTGTCCCGCCAAAAGCGGGAGGTCTGGTCACCTTTTTAAATCTCTTCTTTCTAGCTTTAACAGCTGCAAACTTAGAAATCACATCTTCAAAATTTATATTTTGTGTTGCATCATGTTCTATTGTTAATATGCCAAGATTGTTAAGCCTCGTTTGGGTCATTGTTGCCAGCATGTAATTTTCAATTAATTTTAATTTGCTGAAACTCCTCTCACTCGAAGCCACTGATACGCAAATAGTCATAAATAACTTTAGTGCGACCATAAGACTTGGAAGAGATTCTGTAAAATCCCATTCCACGATGAATTTTAAAAAGTCTAGGCACACCCAGCTAGAAACTGTTACATTGGCCGCTTTTAAATGACTTCTCAACCTTAGTATCTCTATGACGAGTTCTGTTTCTGATACCTCATCATAAAAACCGGTAAATTTTGATTCAGATAACTCCAACTCTTCGCTGTTCGCCAAAATCCCAGTGTTTGTCAGCACAACCTCGAACAATGAAGCTACATCTTGGACTGACTTTAATCTTGTTCGGAGTTCAACATTGAATCGTCGTAGTACTCCGATTTTTTCACAGCAAAATCTATTGCCTCTTCTACAATATGACTAGGTTTTTCTTCAATATAAAGACGAAGTGACTGTATTTTTATAACTAATTGATCAATATTCAAGCTTGTGCTTTGCAATACAATCCAAGCACAATTTATTCGCCTTAAAACATCATTCCAAAACGAAAAGATAGCAAAGAAATGTAAAATTATACATAATCACCACGCATAAGGTTCTGTGCAGCGCCTCTAGTGTTTACATTTTCTTGTTGATCACTTAATTTCTCAATTGCAGCCACAATCCCATTAAAATGTTCATCCAATACTTTAACTGAAGCATACACTGAAAAAAATTAAGTTAAACTTAAGCTAGTTTAAAGAGTTTAAGTTATAATTACCCTGTTTTTGGTTAATTTGTTCAAAATAGGCTATGTTTGATCTAAACTATGCGTGATTTATATTACAAAACTAGCTAAGTTAATTAATGTTGTGATTTTTTAAGATAACATTGAATGCAAAACTGAAGTGTGATTTCAAAACTCAAGTCTGAAAACTGTTAGTAAATATGTGAGGCAAATGATTCTTTGTAGTATTATTAAATGTAAGTGACTTGGCAATTATCTGGCTAATTTAAATGATGCAAAGTAAAATCTACTTATGCACCAAAGTTAGTCCTACTAAATTTTTAGGTGCATTTCACCGTATTATTTATTTTTTATTTCAGTTTAGTAATGATTTTGCAACTGAAAAGCAAAACTTATGTTAAACTTCTGTCTACTCAGTATTTTAACTTTAAATTTAAAAGTAATCAGTGTAAAAGTAATCAGTCAATAATTCGCGACACCTCCAAATTATTGATGATAAACAGTATGGTTTTCGTAGAAGTCATGCAACAGGTGATCTGTTAGCCTACGTATCCCATCTCTGGAACAAATCGCTGGAAAACCATGGTGAAACATTCAGCATTTCACTTGACATTTCTAAAGCATTTGATAAAGTGTGGCATAAAAATCTCATAGCTAAATTAAAATCTTACGGCATAGACCATCTTACTGTCTCATGGATTCATAGTTTTCTTACAGGTCACCAATTTCATGTCAATTTAGATGGTATCACATCCAATATTTTCACAACCAATGCTGGTGCAAAATATGCTAAATATGCCCAAAAACCTAAAATTCGTTTAGAAATTTCGTTTTTTCTACTAATATACTCTTCTGATAATATAGTCGAGAACGTAAACGAAATATATCTTATAAAACCTTCTATGTAAAATGTTCAAAATGTTACCATTTACAATCAGTAAGACGAATATCGCAGAAAAAATCCAATTACAATTCGAAATTGTTAGAGGTACTCCAGACAACGGAGGTTTTACTCCAGACAACGGACAAAAATCCAATGATGCCCAGGTTTTGTACAATGTGTACTTCCTTTTAAATTCGTCATATTGGACAGATGTCCAAGATCCGGAATCATATCCATCATATAATTGACTAAATGGAAATTAATCCCAGATTTTGTCCAATTAGTCCCATATCTTCTTATGTATCACAATTAAAAAATGGATTTGATTAACATAAATTCAATTTTTTTTTATTTTGCCAAAGCAATACACTTATGTATTTGACAAATGATTTCTTTATTGCAATATTGCAATGTTATTAAATATTTTTGTCTTATTAAATTTTATCATTAATATTATAAAACTGAAAACAAACAGGATGAGTATGTATCTACCTATAAAAATTAGCAAAACTATAGTAATTGCATAACTACCATTTTATTCCACAGTAATTATTTATGTGTCCATTAGAAAACGATCCATTCCAATTTACGAGTTTCAAGATAAAAGAAAAAAAATTAATTTGAGATTATTGACAAACATGGTGATTTGATTGTTTATTAGTTTCCTTAGGTGTTTGCAATTAATTTGTTTAAAATGTAAAACATATTAGGTAGTAAGTTTAAGCTGATATTTTAGAAATAATTTTGGGAATAGAGACATAATTTTGGAATAGAACAGAACTCAAGGGTGCCACCCTATCGACACAGGGTGCCACATTATCGACGGAGACCACTTTTCCTATATATTATTCAGCATATGTGTTTTCAGACCTGGTCGTTAAAGAATCATTCTTGCATACTAAATAATGTACCGTAAAAGAAAACGGTTAGTATGGTATCTATAGGAATATTCAAAGCTATTGAGTAATTGTGGTGATGGTATTCAATGCTCAACATGTTGATTCGATTAAAAAAAAAAGAAATACACACATATTGTTGAAATTTTATTTTACGTAATAACTCAAAAATGCTAAAGAGTAGAATAGATTTTTTTTGAACCAATAGGACACATTTATAGGACAAATTACAAGTTATCACAATTTATAAATCAAAATTAAATGGATAACCTGGCTTAAATGGTTTCTAAGTGATTGATCGTTGAAAACGATTGAAACGTTGAAAACCATTGTGATGGTTTGTTTAAGTTTTTTTACGGTCGGGTGTCACCCCAAAACGGGTGACACCCGGGGTGGACCGCCCCCCCGCCCCCCCTAGCTACGCCTCTATTTCCTACGCCATGCGGTTTTATTTGAGAAAAGTCTAATGCGATTTACTATAGTATTATTTGTTTCCTCGTTACAAAATGTATTTAGATATATATTTGTGGATTTTATGGTTATAATAAAAATTCACAAATTTTCCAGTTTTCCAATTATTTTCCGAATTTTTAACTTTTGGGTGGCGCGTAAATTTTCCAGAGGTAAAACAACTACACTCGTTGACCAAATGGCATCCGTTATAAAATTTTGGTCTAAAAATCATGAAATTTTTCATTTTCGAAGTACTTATTGAGTTATGTCTGACTTTTATAACTTATAAAACTTATAAATTATTTCAATAAAAATGATGTAAAGGAATACTTATTAAAAACATTTTTAAAACATTACAATATACAATTGAAATAAACCAAAAAATTCGTTGTTTCATCTTGTTGCGTGCAACTTTAGTTTGTTACAACAGCACATTTTAAACATAGCTATAACACATTTGTCGCCCAATTGCGACCAAAGTTGTATCAAAATACACCGTAAATTCTGCTTTTTCTGTCGCAATGGAGCTACAGTTGCGTTACATATCTAATCTTGTGACTCTTTTATTTGTTTCATTAGCTATATTGCTACAAATTTGTGCTAGCTGGGTGAAATGAACGAGCTCAAAAACACGATGTGGCAAGAGATAATGAAAAATGAAATCAAAATAGAAATGAACGCCATATTAAACTACGCTCTTTCGAAAGTTAATAAAATCCAGAAACAACAAAATTACGCCTTTTCCATACTTCAGTGCATCAGATCTAACAGAATACATCCTTTAGTACTAAAAACTATTGACCTGACTACACTAGTACAAAATATAATAAAATCCAAAAATGTTAATGACAAATTTTTAGAAATTGGACACATAGAACAGATCAATAACATCGAGTACAATTACGTAAACCATAGGCTATTGATAAAGATTGATATACCTCTTCCGGAAGTGCCCATCTACAGCCTTAGTAAAATTTATACACTACCAATAAAACTACAAGACGACACTTTTGCTCTATTGGAATTACAAGCCGACTACATAGCTAGCAATTCACACGGTACCGAATTCATGCTTCTAAAAGACAGAGACGTGATAAGCTGCAAGAAATTACTGGTAAACTTACAGAGAACAATAAACTTATGCGAACAAACTTTTCCTAAAATAATAGGTGCTGGAGCACACTGCATTACCCAACTGTACCACAGCCCTGGATGGTCATTTTGTTGTGTTTTATCTTTCGTTTATCACTTATTTTATCTCTTTTCGTAGAATTGTAAAAATATTGAAAAAACTCTACATACCCCCACTCACATTTCTCCTTAAAAATGAATTCAATGGAAATTCGATGAATTTGTATTTTTCTCCTTTGTAGAAACCTAAACAATTTGACACTTGGATATGATAAAAGTGTTTACGTTTTTATCATTGACAAATTTGTTAGTGATAAAAATATTTTCTTGTGTTCTTTTAAAAAAAAGTGGAATAATTTATATGTTAAATACGAAAAATGGTATGTATATCTTTTACAAACATTTTAAAGATTATTAATATATTTTTTGCACGATCGCAGGCTGTAATTAAAGTAATTTTGTTTTAAAATAAATACATAAGTCAATTTAGTAGCACCGTGTATTATATTTAGTATTTATTTATTATTTATGTATATTTAGTATTATATTTGTATTTAGTGGATAATGTTTCTACTTTTATGGAAACAATCCATTACAATTATATGGAAACAGTCGATTGACGGAACAACTATTGTCAGCGATGTTGGAAGTGGGAACACAAGTTTAATTCTACCAAATCAAAGCCTTTCTGCAAATGAACGCGGAAAGAAATCAATTTTGAATGCCGATCAAAATACGAGGACAACAAAGGATGCATGGTGTAAATAGAAATAGTGTGTAAATAGAAATAAATAAGTTTGCTTTAGAAATATACTAGGAAAAATATGTATCATTTTATTAAAAGTTACTACTTGAAATTATAATAAATAAAAGGTTCCTCATTAAAACTAAATTATTTTATTTATATCCTTGAAATATAAAATACATATAATAAAAACTCAAAGTAACTGAATTTTAGTTTGATTCCAAAAGTGTCTTCGTTCAACTGAAAAGAAACAATGTTAGTACATTTTAACATTTATCAAATTGATAAGTTGTTTAAGGGAAGCTTACTGTATGAGGATAGGTCAATTTCATTTGCTAATTCCGTACTGTTAACATCAAATCTATCTTGAAATACAAATGTAATTGCAAGACCTTTGGTATCAAAACGACCCAGCTCTTGCAACTCTGTGTAGGTAAGTATCTGCATTTTCTGGCATATCATAATTGACTACGATATTTACTCGTTCGATATCCATTCCTCGTCCAAATAAATTTGTTGCAAAATACGCTGAAAAAACCAAAAATATATTAATATATTATTTTTTATAACTTAATAGATGTAGCTTACTTTTTGAAAATCTTTAAACTGTTGATATCTTGATAATCGTTCCTCTTGCACCATTCCTCCTCTATGAATGCCGATAGCGAGGAAATTTTGTTCAGTAACAACTGTGCTAATGCCATACATCTTTGAACTGATTTTACAAATATAACAACTTGATTAAACTCCAAAAAGTCTAGAAGTTCAAACTATTTTTTGTTTTTCTCATTTTCCTTCAACTTAACGTAATGCTGTTGTAATCCGTGGAGGGTAAGTTTTGCTTCATCATTAACTTCCATCGGCTATAAATTGAATTGTGAAGAGAACAAATATTATGATAAATGAAATGAATCTAAACACAAAATTTGATTGTTTCCATATATTTATACATAGCTATACATATGATATACATATATTTATTTAGCGCGATTAGCTATACATATTATATATATTTATATATCGCGATTCATAAGAATAACAATATGTATATAAATATATATAATATGTATAGCTATGTATATATGAATTATATAAATAAAGATATGTATATATGAATATGAAGCAAAACAAAACAAACTATTTCTTCATAAATACTCACCAATATTAGATTTATCTCAAATTTAAATATTTAAACACCAAAACGTACAAAAACCAAATAACAATTTAATAATTAATTAAATATTATATTTAATTTTCACTTTATATTTTATTTAATTAGTTTATTTAGTTTAAAATGACTTTTGTAGTTAAATATGACAATGTCAATGACAATATAATTGTTTGACATTTACGAAAGTTAAAAAGAGGCAAATATATATTGTTGTTTACTCATACAAATGAGCATTTATTGGAAAAGTTCATCGTAAAAATAAATTCATCAATCAAAGACTAACTTTGTATATCAGCTGATTTTATCTCTTCTTTTATCACACACTATACCTATAAAAGAACTAAGAACTTAAACGATATAATTGTGAAGTTACAGAATCATAATACTGTAATGTTATTTGTACAAGTTATATTAAACTTTATGTACCAACAGTGTTTGTGGTTCTTACCTGTGGATGGTTCTCAAAACGTTTTTATAAAACACTTATTATTGTTTTTCAAACTATTATTGTAATGGATTCTTTTATTTTTACTAAAAAAAATATTAACTTATACACCACACAAATCTATTTTTTTTTATATATTTATATTTCAATTTATTATTTTTTTCAATTTCTTCTTTATATGAAAATTACATTTTATGTTTATACAGGTGTCCCTTGAATTATGCGGTAGTTTGGGACCGTCAAAACAGCGCACAATTCAAAAACGCATAATTCGAGACTAAGAGTACATACAAAATTACGGGTTTGGTACCAAAGAAAAATATTTACGATCATGAAAAGCTATTTTTACTATTATTTGTAAATAAAAATATTTTTCATTCACTTGAAAATCAAATTGTTTATGTATTAGAACACGTAAAACCGATAATATAGTTATGTATAGAATAAATCTCTAATTTGACATTTTTAATTCGCTAATTTTACATTATCGTCCTCGCTTTTGTGACAAAAATTTAGTCGTCAGTTTCTGTTGTATTGTAGATGTTTTTATGACGCCTTCTATACCGCAAACATTTACTGTACTGTAGGAGCAGAGACTGTAGTTTTCAAACTTATGAAGTTTGTTAGTAATAATTGCTTTTTAGAGAGATCTGTCTGTTTGTTTGATTCAAAGTATGGAGCCAAAATCATTGAAATTCACGCTTAAATTTTAAACCCCTTTCCATATCAGGTAATGGTTTCAAAAAAATTGTTGTGGAATGGCAATAGCAATACAGTCCGATTGCATATTTGAGTTAAATATGACGTCGTTTTGGGTTCTGGCATCGTCATTCTCGTCGTCGTCATTCTAGTCACGCAAATCTTAGTTTTCAAAGATTTTCAAATCATCAATTAAATTAAATTGATCGTTTTTATTTAGGTCATAAATTATCAGAAGAAGTTTTTTTTATCAAAATCATCTTCTCCAATATTATAACAATGCACCAAATGTGCAAAGTTCCTTAGTTCAACTTGAGCTTTTGATAAGAGATTTAATATATCGACTCTGACTACCTAGCCATTGTTTTTGCCCAGGAGCTCTTAAGTGTAAATGGCTTTAATTCTATAATAGAATTTACAATGAACTTTATGCATTTTCTCATAGTATAATTCTTCCATGGTATGCTTACTTTTGTATCTCAAGAGTTATCTAATTTATCCAGGAATATGCAAATGCTACTCGCAAAAATATTTTGGCAGTAATCCTCTACTCTAATGGCTGCAGAATAGTTTTATTAGGTGGTAAAAAATAAATTTAATATTAGAATGGTTGAGATCCGTTGAATGCCAAAAGTATTATCAATGGTGATCAACATTTAAAAGTCTTTTTTTTAACTTCTGGGACACACATTTTGCAGAACCACAAGAAGGGATTCCTTTTTCATATCAAAATGTTTGAAAGCTTGAGAAAAACCAAAGATGAATGAGGAATGATTTTGCTATAAGACCGCTTGGTCCATTACTTTATAGAAATAAATAAATGCGACCTCATGCGGATTAAAATCTTTGTACTTTTTTCTTGCTTTAAAAATTGATATATGTGTGTAATCTTTCAGGTATTTGTCCGCTTTAATTATCATCTACTGTTGTGGTAAGAATAGTTGTGCAGCTGTCCATCAAAGTTACAAAAATAGTAACATTTCACGGCTTAAGTTTCAGAACAACATGCGCTCAGCGGTGTTGATGTACCCAAATATATTATACTGATAGAAAAAACATGTAAAAATTAGAATAACATAATTAGAATAAAGCAAAAAGAAGAAAATGTAATATCGGGGAATGTGCGTTCATAAAATGAATACGTATTTGTTAGGTGTATTAAAAGTTGTAGCGAAAAGTTTAATCGCACTAATCTAAAATTTTGCGCATAATTTAAAATTTTGACACAAATTTTGAATCGCATATAACCAAAATCGCATAATTCAAGTGTCGCATAATTCAAGGGTTACCTGTATATATATTCTTAAAAAAAATAGACAACAATATTTTTTTAATTCAAGCGTTTTTCTATATAAAACAATAATGGTAATAATAATAATTGTATATTTTTTTTGTGTTGGTATTTCTGAAGATTTTCTTTTTTTCCCTATGAACAAATCATATTTTTAAATGAGTTGTTTAATAAAAGTTGAATTCATACGTTTGTTATATTAATAATTAAATGCGAATTCATACGTTTGTTACAGTCTCCCCCTATGAATTTATCATTCGTCCCGAAATAAATTCAAAATTAAGAAGTCGGAGATAAAAACCGCTGTGGTCTTTTAATGATCCTATTAGATCTGGAACTAATTACAGGAACATCAATAGTTGGAGATATGACAGTAGAAACAGTCTCATTAAGCATATCTCCTTGCATATTTCTTGATTCTAAGTTAATATTGGTTTGGGTGGCAGAGGATTCAGGAATATTGAGATTTTGAGCTGGTCTGCCCCTTGGCCGAATTGGATATATTGGAAAACAGTCGTCCTTACCATAATATCGAGTTAAAGATGAGACATGATATATTCCAACTGATTTAGACTCTAATGTTTCTACTTCATATGAAACATTTGACCGGATTGATTTAACGCGGTAAGGTCCATCGCGTCTGGGAGCAAACTTAGAAGTAATTCCCTTCTGTGCATCACTTAAAATATTGGTCTTTACTAATACAAGATCTCCGATTTTAAACAACTCATGTTTTCGTTTCTTATCGGCATATAATTTCCAATGGTCCTGCTTAATCTCGTTTGTTTCCCTAACACTCTGCATAATTGAGTCCATTTTTAATAAATACGGAGTGATTTGGGGTACGAAATTCGAGTCTTGAACTATAGTTCTAAAATCATGAGTTACATCGGCAACGCATCTCAATTCACGTGCAAACGTTAAATATGCTGGTGTATATCCTGTGGATTCGCAAAGCGTAGTATTTATGGAAAATCGAATGGCAGGAAGATAGTCCGGCCAAGTTTCATGCTCGTCCTTTACTAAAATGGATAATCGAGTTTTCAAATCAAGGTTTCGGCGTTCAACTGGATTAGCCTGGGGATAATATTTGGGAATTAAACTTTGGTGTATTCCGAAACAGTCTGATACGATTTGCATAATCGAACTAACAAATTGACTACCATTGTCAGATATTACACGTCTTGGTAGCCCGAATCTAAAGAAATACTCATTTATTAAAGTTTTAGCACAGACTTCGGCTGTAGCCAGTTCAAGAGGATATATTTTAGTCCATTTAGTCGCGGTGTCTTCAACTATTAATATCCACTTGTATGCAAGTGAGGATTCTACAAGCGGACCGAATAAATCTATAGATAAAACCTCGGATCTTTGTGATAAAATTGGAGTTTTAAATAGACCAGATGGTTTGAGGTTTGAAACTTTATATCGCTGACAGTCAAGGCAGGTTTTAATATAATCTGTTATGAAGCGTTTCATACCAGGCCAGTAATATTTTTGTGCGATTTTTTGGTAGGTGCGTTCTACACCAAAATGACCTGCGGTTGCTTCATTATGATACGAATGAAGAATTTCAAGACGTGAATCTTGTGGGATTACTAATTGTGGTTCGCATCTAAATCGGGAACAAACCGATAAAGGATACCACTATCCATCAAAAAACCCCGATCTGTCCAGATCAAGAGATCTGGGTGATCAATTTCTTCGAAACAGTCTATAATTTTTTTTAATTCAGCATCTTCCAGTTGGGATGCTCGCATATTTTTTGGATCCTTTGAGGGAATATCGATTTGTATAGAGCACACTCCACAGGAGTCAACATCATCACAGGGTGGTCGAGACAACGTATCAGCAATGACATTTGCTTTCCCTGGGGTATACTCAATTTTAAGATTGAACGATTGTATCAACAACACCCATCGTGCTAAACGACCAGAAGGCGTACGTAGTGACATTAACCATTTAAGGGCCTGGTGGTCTGTGATAATGGTAACATCGGCTCCATCTAAATATCCACGAAACTTATTAAGCGACCAAACTACAGCAAGAGCTTCTCGTTCTGTAGTATTGTAATTTTTTTCGGCAGGTGTAAGTAAACGACTTGCATATTCAATTGGTTTTTCATCTTTCGCTTCACCCTGCAAGAGAACGGCACCAATTGCATAATTACTGGCATCAGTACGAAGTATGAAAGGTTTGGTCTGATCAGCCTGTCGTAATATAGGCGAAGTGGTCAACAACAATTTTAATTTCTGAAAGGCATTTTTGTGTTCTTCGTTCCAATCCCATTTTGTAGTCTTCCGTGTGAGCTCACTGAGTGGACGGGAAATGTCAGAAAAGTTAGGTACAAATTTCCTATACCACGAACAGGTTTGCAAAAATGTTTTTAGATGTCTAACATTTCATGGTTCTGACATTTGAGATATAGCATTTATTTTGTCGGGGTTTGTTTCAATCCCCTTGTCACTAATTATGTGTCCTAGATACTTGATTTTATCCCGAAAGAACATGCATTTATCTCGATTTGCTATTAATTTAAATTCATTTAATCTATCAAAAACCATTTGCAGATCTTGCATATGATCAGCGAATGATTTTGATATTACAGTAATATCGTCTAGATACGCAAAAATTATTATATCTGGTAAACCGGCTTTAAGTCTGTCAATCAATCTTTGAAATGTAGCAGGCGCGTTTTTAAGACCGAAAGGCATTCTTTTAAAGCGATAGAGTCCGAATGGGGTGATGAATGCTGTTTTATCACGATCGTCTAAACGCACAGGTACTTGCCAATATCCGGCTTTTAAATCTATTGTTGACATGAATAGGGTTTCTTTTGCTAAATGTAGTAGCTCATCTATTTGTGGCATTGGATATTTATCTGCCACCGTCATTAAATTTAATTTTCGATAGTCAATGCAAACACGAATAGATTTATCAGGTTTTGTTACCATAACAACGGGAGCTGCCCATGGGGATTCACACTCTTCTATAACATTTTCTGTTAACATTTTTTCAAGTTCGTTTTTTAAAATATTTTGGTTATCGAGTGATAATCTATAAGGCGGAACCGCTATTGGACGACAGTTTTCTTTCTCTAATACAATATGATGTTCAGCATATGGGGTTGGCTCTCCCCCTTGTATAAAGGTAACCGAATTTTTATTTAGTAAACTATTAACTTCTTCACGTTCACTTTTAGATAATTTAGTTCCTTCATCAGAACGTAATAAATCAATTGCAGAAACGCAAGTTAGTGATTTGGAATCTTCAAATTCCATATCATGAGAAATTGTACTATGTGAAAACATCCACTTTTGATTTGCAAAATCTAAAACAAGTTTAGCATTTATTATGAAATCAATTCCTAATAAAGTATTTTTAACATTTTCATGTGGAAACACAACAAAAGTAGTAGGAATATTTCGGCCAAGCAATCTAACCTCAACTTCAGCAATTAGAGCTGATTGATTTTTCTGTGACCCATTAGCTAGTACGATAGAAATAAACGTGTCACTAAAATCAACAGCATTTTGTTTAAATAAGTTAAATAAACTTTGGCTGGCTATACTTAGTTTCGCCGCCGTATCAATTATTGCATAGCCATTTGTATTAAAAATATTGATTTGTAGGATTGGCCGTGGGACAGGGTTCAAATTCGACGAGATAGACGAAAAAGTAATCGACTCTAAATTTGAACAGATATTTTCTTCGTATTTACTATTTTCTCTTATTATATTGGGCGAGGAATCTATATCTGCCGAAATAGCAGATGTTTGTAAATTAACCGTACTTTTACTTTTGCATTTGGGGCAGTTACTTTTAATTACTCCTGGCTCACCGCAGCCGTAACAACTGAAAATGCGTGCAACTCTTTCCGCATTCGTACTAAATTCATTATTAGGGACATTCTCAGTTTGAGTTAAATTTAAAGTTTCCTTATTCTTTTTACGACAGGTACTTATATCATGTCCTGGAATTTTACAATATTTACAAAAGTGGGATTTAGTTAAAATTTCTTCATTATTATTTTTAAAACTTAAAGATTTTTCATTATTATTTTTAAGACTTAAAGATTTTTCATTATTAAACGCCTCTTCTACACGGGCCAATTTGATTAATTCATCAAAGGATTTAACATCCTCGCGTTTTATTTTACCACGTATCTCTCTCGATAAAAGACCATAGACCATATCCAGTTGGATAGGCTCTGTCAGAGGACTATTAGGTAATTGAGCAAACAATGCTCGCTTTTTACATATGAACCAATCTGTTTTTACATTCGGTTTTTGGTATTCTGAAAAAATATCTATATAAATTTGATAAGGGGGTTTTACTATATCAAACGTGGACTGTAACAATAAAATTGCCTCCCCGAATGATTTTACGGTACTTTTAATTCCCTGCCACCAAACCGCAGCAGCATCTGTAAATAATAAAGGCAATCCCTTAAGCGCATCTTCTTCAGAAATACCTGCACATTCTTTATAAATATTTACTGAATCTATAAATGATTTTACGTCAGAAAATTTCAATCCACTAAAACGTGATGAGCATTTTATAAAATTGGGTTTACATTTTGCATTAGTTTTGTTATTTTCATTTGCTTCGGGCTTTAAACTGGTCCGGTGTCATTGAAATATTGGCCATGTTTGAATTAATAATATTATGTGGTTTACCTGAGGAGTGTGTTAAAGGTTTCCAATATGGACTTGATGTTCTTCTAGTTGAACTCCTTGTAATAACTGATGGTGTTTTTGACATCAAGAAATACCATATGATCTCAAATAAGTTGCGTTGTTGATTCAAGATATTACTTTTAATCGATTGATATGTGAATCAGCTTGATAAAATACATAGACAGCTGACGTCGTAGGTAAATTTTTAGAACAATACACCTGACAATGTTGATAAAAATGACTACACGTGCAATGCTGGTAATATGTGAAAATCACTGCTGAGTTGTAAATCTCTTTATAATTTGTTAATCCGCATAAAATTTTTTATATTTTTCCTTATTAATGGATGAACTGATCTTCAATATTGCTTTTTAAGTTTTCATTTTACATTCATTGATTTGTTTAAATGGTGTAAAATTTATATTTTAAGTGCCACGTTGTGCGCCAGTGTAATGGATTCTTTTATTTTTACTAAAAAAAATATTAACTTATACACCACACAAATCTTTATTTTTTTTATATATTTATATTTCAATTTATTATTTTTTTCAATTTCTTCTTTATATGAAAATTACATTTTATGTTTATATATATATTCTTAAAAAAAATAGACAACAATATTTTTTTAATTCAAGCGTTTTTCTATATAAAACAATAATGGTAATAATAATAATTTTATATTTTTTTTGTGTTGGTATTTCTGAAGATTTTCTTTTTTTCCCTATGAACAAATCATATTTTTAAATGAGTTGTTTAATAAAAGTTGAATTCATACGTTTGTTATATTAATAATTAAATGCGAATTCATACGTTTGTTACATTATTAATTTATTTTTTTATATAATTTTAATTATAATATAACTTTTATTATAATTTTTACTTATTTTTAAGTTAGAATTATTATTTATCTTGGTGAGGATCACTTGAACTGAGATTGAACTTGAAATTAGAATTACTTAAAAATCAACTATTAAAAGTAAAACTTAACTCGAATATTCTTTATTAAAACTCGAACTGAACTCCCCTTAAAAACTAAAATCCAATTATTTATAATATTTTATTTATCCAAAATCAACAAAAAATATTTGGCCTAATTTTAATTGAAAATCGAAACATTAAAAACAATTTTATTGCAAGTCTAATAAAATTATTTAAATTTTTCGATTTGTGCAATTATTTTGATGTATGCAATTTTCGCATAATTAACAATTTAATGGATTTAATTATTTATGCAATTTTCGCATAATTGACAATTTTATGAATTTAATTTTACATATTAATTTTGTTGATTTTGGATGATTTAAAATTTTCAGTAATTTCTTAAATATGTTGATTATACTTTAGCTTATTATAGACAAGTGAAAGAAAACAAAAAAAACTATAACAATTAACATAAACTATACAGTCATTGTTTATTAATAAGTTTTATTGTTTTTTAATTCATCCAATATTTCGACTTGTTAGTCGTTTTCAAGGATTTTTTTCTGCGAAAAAACCAAAGACAAAATTTTTAATACTAATACTACTAATAATAATGGCTAGTGAGAACATTCTTTATAAACAACATAGTACATACCTAATTAAAACTTCTTTAACTTAAATAAATTAGAACGAAAGGTTAAAAAATATATATATAATGGCACTCAAAAATTGTATTATTAAAAAATGTTTTATCTTTAAAATTATTTAAAAAAACTCAACCACAAAATATGTAGTAAATTAACATTCAAACAATTAAAATAATTAAAAAATTAAAAATATTACTTGATCAAACTATGATCGTGTCTACAAAATTACAAAATTATTGAATATATATTATATATATATATATATATATATATATATATATATATATATATATATATATATATATATATATATATATATATATATATATATATATATATATATATATATATATATATAGCAATGACATTTGCTTTCCCTGGGGTATACTCAATTTTAAGATTGAACGATTGTATCAACAACACCCATCGTGCTAAACGACCAGAAGGCGTACGTAGTGACATTAACCATTTAAGGGCCTGGTGGTCTGTGATAATGGTAACATCGGCTCCATCTAAATATCCACGAAACTTATTAAGCGACCAAACTACAGCAAGAGCTTCTCGTTCTGTAGTATTGTAATTTTTTTCGGCAGGTGTAAGTAAACGACTTGCATATTCAATTGGTTTTTCATCTTTCGCTTCACCCTGCAAGAGAACGGCACCAATTGCATAATTACTGGCATCAGTACGAAGTATGAAAGGTTTGGTCTGATCAGCCTGTCGTAATATAGACGAAGTGGTCAACAACAATTTTAATTTCTGAAAGGCATTTTTGTGTTCTTCGTTCCAATCCCATTTTGTAGTCTTCCGTGTGAGCTCACTGAGTGGACGGGAAATGTCAGAAAAGTTAGGTACAAATTTCCTATACCACGAACAGGTTTGCAAAAATGTTTTTAGATGTCTAACATTTCATGGTTCTGACATTTGAGATATAGCATTTATTTTGTCGGGGTTTGTTTCAATCCCCTTGTCACTAATTATGTGTCCTAGATACTTGATTTTATCCCGAAAGAACATGCATTTATCTCGATTTGCTATTAATTTAAATTCATTTAATCTATCAAAAACCATTTGCAGATCTTGCATATGATCAGCGAATGATTTTGATATTACAGTAATATCGTCTAGATACGCAAAAATTATTATATCTGGTAAACCGGCTTTAAGTCTGTCAATCAATCTTTGAAATGTAGCAGGCGCGTTTTTAAGACCGAAAGGCATTCTTTTAAAGCGATAGAGTCCGAATGGGGTGATGAATGCTGTTTTATCACGATCGTCTAAACGCACAGGTACTTGCCAATATCCGGCTTTTAAATCTATTGTTGACATGAATAGGGTTTCTTTTGCTAAATGTAGTAGCTCATCTATTTGTGGCATTGGATATTTATCTGCCACCGTCATTAAATTTAATTTTCGATAGTCAATGCAAACACGAATAGATTTATCAGGTTTTGTTACCATAACAACGGGAGCTGCCCAAGGGGATTCACACTCTTCTATAACATTTTCTGTTAACATTTTTTCAAGTTCGTTTTTTAAAATATTTTGGCTATCGAGTGATAATCTATAAGGCGGAACCGCTATTGGACGACAGTTTTCTTTCTCTAATACAATATGATGTTCAGCATATGGGGTTGGCTCTCCCCCTTGTATAAAGGTAACCGAATTTTTATTTAGTAAACTATTAACTTCTTCACGTTCACTTTTAGATAATTTAGTTCCTTCATCAGAACGTAATAAATCAATTGCAGAAACGCAAGTTAGTGATTTGGAATCTTCAAATTCCATATCATGAGAAATTGTACTATGTGAAAACATCCACTTTTGATTTACAAAATCTAAAACAAGTTTAGCATTTATTATGAAATCAATTCCTAATAAAGTATTTTTAACATTTTCATGTGGAAACACAACAAAAGTAGTAGGAATATTTCGGCCAAGCAATCTAACCTCAACTTCAGCAATTAGAGCTGATTGATTTTTCTGTGACCCATTAGCTAGTACGATAGAAATAAACGTGTCACTAAAATCAACAGCATTTTGTTTAAATAAGTTAAATAAACTTTGGCTGGCTATACTTAGTTTCGCCGCCGTATCAATTATTGCATAGCCATTTGTATTAAAAATATTGATTTGTAGGATTGGCCGTGGGACAGGGTTCAAATTCGACGAGATAGACGAAAAAGTAATCGACTCTAAATTTGAACAGATATTTTCTTCGTATTCACTATTTTCTCTTATTATATTGGGCGAGGAATCTATATCTGCCGAAATAGCAGATGTTTGTAAATTAACCGTACTTTTACTTTTGCATTTGGGGCAGTTACTTTTAATTACTCCTGGCTCACCGCAGCCATAACAACTGAAAATGCGTGCAACTCTTTCCGCATTCGTACTAAATTCATTATTAGGGACATTCTCAGTTTGAGTTAAATTTAAAGTTTCCTTATTCTTTTTACGACAGGTACTTATATCATGTCCTGGAATTTTACAATATTTACAAAAGTGGGATTTAGTTAAAATTTCTTCATTATTATTTTTAAAACTTAAAGATTTTTCATTATTATTTTTAAGACTTAAAGATTTTTCATTATTAAACGCCTCTTCTACACGGGCCAATTTGATTAATTCATCAAAGGATTTAACATCCTCGCGTTTTATTTTACCACGTATCTCTCTCGATAAAAGACCATAGACCATATCCAGTTGGATAGGCTCTGTCAGAGGACTATTAGGCGCTTTTTACATATGAACCAATCTGTTTTTACATTCGGTTTTTGGTATTCTGAAAAAATATCTATATAAATTTGATAAGGGGGTTTTACTATATCAAACGTGGACTGTAACAATAAAATTGCCTCCCCGAATGATTTTACGGTACTTTTAATTCCCTGCCACCAAACCGCAGCAGCATCTGTAAATAATAAAGGCAATCCCTTAAGCGCATCTTCTTCAGAAATACCTGCACATTCTTTATAAATATTTACTGAATCTATAAATGATTTTACGTCAGAAAATTTCAATCCACTAAAACGTGATGAGCATTTTATAAAATTGGGTTTACATTTTGCATTAGTTTTGTTATTTTCATTTGCTTCGGGCTTTAAACTGGTCCGGTGTCATTGAAATATTGGCCATGTTTGAATTAATAATATTATGTGGTTTACCTGAGGAGTGTGTTAAAGGTTTCCAATATGGACTTGATGTTCTTCTAGTTGAACTCCTTGAAATAACTGATGGTGTTTTTGACATCAAGAAATACCATATGATCTCAAATAAGTTGCGTTGTTGATTCAAGATATTACTTTTAATCGATTGATATGTGAATCAGCTTGATAAAATACATAGACAGCTGACGTCGTAGGTAAATTTTTAGAACAATACACCTGACAATGTTGATAAAAATGACTACACGTGCAATGCTGGTAATATGTGAAAATCACTGCTGAGTTGTAAATCTCTTTATAATTTGTTAATCCGCATAAAATTTTTTATATTTTTCCTTATTAATGGATGAACTGATCTTCAATATTGCTTTTTAAGTTTTCATTTTACATTCATTGATTTGTTTAAATGGTGCAAAATTTATATTTTAAGTGCCACGTTGTGCGCCAGTGTAATGGATTCTTTTATTTTTACTAAAAAAAATATTAACTTATACACCACACAAATCTTTATTTTTTTTATATATTTATATTTCAATTTATTATTTTTTTCAATTTCTTCTTTATATGAAAATTACATTTTATGTTTATATATATATTCTTAAAAAAAATAGACAACAATATTTTTTTAATTCAAGCGTTTTTCTATATAAAACAATAATGGTAATAATAATAATTTTATATTTTTTTTGTGTTGGTATTTCTGAAGATTTTCTTTTTTTCCCTATGAACAAATCATATTTTTAAATGAGTTGTTTAATAAAAGTTGAATTCATACGTTTGTTATATTAATAATTAAATGCGAATTCATACGTTTGTTACATTATTAATTTATTTTTTTATATAATTTTAATTATAATATAACTTTTATTATAATTTTTACTTATTTTTAAGTTAGAATTATTATTTATCTTGGTGAGTGATTTATCCAAAATCAACAAAAAATATTTGGCCTAATTTTAATTGGAAATCGAAACATTAAAAACAATTTTATTGCAAGTCTAATAAAATTATTTAAATTTTTCGATGTGTGCAATTATTTTGATGTATGCAATTTTCGCATAATTAACAATTTAATGGATTTAATTATTTATGCAATTTTCGCATAATTGACAATTTTATGAATTTAATTTTACATATTAATTTTGTTGATTTTGGATGATTTAAAATTTTCAGTAATTTCTTAAATATGTTGATTATACTTTAGCTTATTATAGACAAGTGAAAGAAAACAAAAAAAACTATAACAATTAACATAAACTATACAGTCATTGTTTATTAATAAGTTTTATTGTTTTTTAATTCATCCAATATTTCGACTTGTTAGTCATTTTCAAGGGTTTTTTTCTGCGAAAAAACCAAAGACAAAATTTTTAATACTAATTAATAATAATGGCTAGTGAGAACATTCTTTATAAACAACATAGTACATACCTAATTAAAACTTCTTTAACTTAAATAAATTAGAACGAAAGGTTAAAAAATATATATATAATGGCACTCAAAAATTGTATTATTAAAAAATGTTTTATCTTTAAAATTATTTAAAAAAACTCAACCACAAAATATGTAGTAAATTAACATTCAAACAATTAAAATAATTAAAAAATTAAAAATATCACTTGATCAAACTATGATCGTGTCTACAAAATTACAAAATTATTGAATATATATTATATATATATATATATATATATATATATATATATATATATATATATATATATATATATATATATATATATATATATATATATATATATATATATATATATATATATATATATATATATATATATATATATATATATATATATATATATATATATATATATATATATATATATGGCACTTGGCGAAACATTATTAATAATAAATTTATTTTAATAAATGAAACACTTGTTTGCATTCCGCAAATTAATTTTTGTTTCTAACTTTATTTATTTTAAAAATAAAATTAAAATTAAAAACAGCTCGACCGGTTTCGGTTTTTACACCATTTTCAAGAGCTTCAAAATTGTTACAAAGAAAAAATAATACAACATGTCATTTATATACAAATAAAATTAAATTAAAAATGAAACTAGATCAAAAATGAATACAAAACAATTTTTAAAATTTAAATGATAGTAAATTCAAAGAGCTGACATTTTTTAAAAACTATTGTTTATCCATTAAATATTAAAATTAATATATGAAATAATGACTGCATCTTGGTATATAACAAAAGGAAATCACAACACAATTTAGAATTTTCTGAAAACAAGTAAAATTTTGTGTTAAAGAAACAGATCTGGGTTGGTTAAAGCCGAATAAATGACATCTGTTTGTAAATTTAATAAACTTTTATTTAAATAAAGAGCTTTACGAATTTCAAACGATTCAAGAATATCAAGTTTGGGGCCTTTAGTTTCAACATGATGAATTTTTAGATTTTCGTTATTAAGAAAACAGCTATTATGGTTTTCGTTAATTAAATGGTTAGAAAAAGTTGAACTTGTATGTCCCAATCTTAATGCCCTAAAATGTGCCAACAGTAACCTCAATAAATACTATTAAATTGGCAGATCTAGCCACTCTCACTGTTATTTATAAAAAGTTATTAAAGAAAAAAGAACTTACCAACAATCATTTATGGTTTAATACACGCTGTAAAAAATTCAAAATTATACCAAACTATATTCAAATTTATACCCCAATTAAAAATGATCGTGCATTGAAAGCTATTCACATAGGACAAGCAGCGTGGCTCCAGGCTGAAATAAATTATTTATATGCTACACGGAACAATATTTCAACACACCTAAAAGTTGCACATACTGAAATGTTGTATAGATTACATCCTACAGAATTTCATGTAATTGATATTTATTTAAGAAATGAAGTAAATGAAATTGCACATCAACAATATTTACTACAAAAAAAGAAGTTGGAACAACTTTTGATCATTAATTTTCCTGAAACAATTCCACAAGAAACATCTCATGAGTTTTTTAAAAAAATTGAAAATTTATCAACTATTAATTTTACAATAGAAGAAACAAATTTGTTGAATAAAGGACTGAAGTTTGCACCAGTTAACACTAATGTTTCCGACAATTTATTTAAAGTGGCTGTTGATGTGGAAGTCGCTTTATCTGGAAGTTTTAACTGTTCCATTAACAAAAACAACCTAAAAGCTATTTGTGCCGAAGAAATTAGATGTGAAAAAAACCAAAATTTAAGTATAAGCCATTTAGATTCTAAAAATTTAAATTTAGTTAAAACTATCAAATCCAAACTTCTTTTAAATGACTGTATTCTTTGTAAAGCTGATAAGGGAAATACCATCACAATTTTACCTAAATTTTTATATATCCAAAAAATTAATGACTTCTTATTTGATAGCAATGCTGAAATTCTTCGAACCGACCCCACAAATAAATTTAAACTATCTGTTACAAATTGTCTTTCTTCATGTACTAATTTGATACCACCTTCGACAGCATTTCAATTTAAACAAATGAATCCGTTTGCACCTGTCCTTTACGGACTACCAAAATTACACAAACCAAATATACCAATTAGGCCAATCGTTTCATATTGTAGTGCTCCTGCCTACAAACTTTGCAAAAAGTTTCAAAATATTTTCATTGAAAAAACTGGTTTTGTTTCCAAATATTCAGTTAAAAATTCTTTAGATCTCATTAATAAAATTAAAAATGTTGTAGTTCCTCTAAATTCTAAATTAATATCGTTTGACGTATCAAGTTTGTTTACTTCTATTCCATTAAATATACTAAATGATATTGTAATTCAAATTATAAACGTAAATGTATTATCTGCCGATATTAGAGATGAGTTAATCCTTATATATAGGACTTGCGTGGAACAAAATTATTTCACTTTCGAAAACCAATTTTTTAAATTCACTGACGGACTCCCTATGGGTTCGCCTTTATCACCCTTACTTTCCGAAATTTTTATGGATTGGTTTGAACATCAATTCCTAGATGCTAACTTACAAGAAGCTAGTAATATTTTATTTTGGTATAGATACGTAGACGATATTCTTTGCCTTTGGAGCGGTACAGAAAGACAGTTAGACAATTTTTTTATTTTACTTAATGGAAAACATCCTTCAATTAAATTTACCTTTGAAAAGGAAATTGATAAAACTTTAAATTTTCTAGATATTCAAATTAAACATATTACAACTAATTTTGAATTTGACATATATCGTAAGCCTACATGTACTGATATTTTAATACATTCTTCATCAAATCATTCTTTTAATGCAAAAAATGCCGCAATCTTTTCACTCGTCGAGAGACTTGTTAAAACACCACTTTCTGACCAAAATTTTCAAAAAGAACTAAATTTAATTTTATTAATTGCTAAAAACAACGGTTTCGAATCAAAATTAGTTCACAAAATCCTTCAACGAAAGTTAAAACGTATTGCTTACAATTTGATTTATCCAAATTCATTACAAGATACTAAACATTGGCGCAAAATTCATTATTCGGGTAATTTAAGTCAGAGACTAGGTAATACATTATCTAAATATACAAATTTAAGCTGTGCATTTTACAACAATTTCAACTTACATAATTTATTAGTTAACAACAAACCTAAACAAAATTTAATTTTGAAATCTGGTGTCTACCAACTTTGTGAAGATTGTAATGCTATATATATAGGTCAAACTGGTCGTAATTTCAAGCAGCGATGTTCAGAACATTTTAGGGCATTAAGATTGGGACATACAAGTTCAACTTTTTCTAACCATTTAATTAACGAAAACCATAATAGCTGTTTTCTTAATAACGAAAATCTAAAAATTCATCATGTTGAAACTAAAGGCCCCAAACTTGATATTCTTGAATCGTTTGAAATTCGTAAAGCTCTTTATTTAAATAAAAGTTTATTAAATTTACAAACAGATGTCATTTATTCGGCTTTAACCAACCCAGATCTGTTTCTTTAACACAAAATTTTACTTGTTTTCAGAAAATTCTAAATTGTGTTGTGATTTCCTTTTGTTATATACCAAGATGCAGTCATTATTTCATATATTAATTTTAATATTTAATGGATAAACAATAGTTTTTAAAAAATGTCAGCTCTTTGAATTTACTATCATTTAAATTTTAAAAATTGTTTTGTATTCATTTTTGATCTAGTTTCATTTTTAATTTAATTTTATTTGTATATAAATGACATGTTGTATTATTTTTTCTTTGTAACAATTTTGAAGCTCTTGAAAATGGTGTAAAAACCGAAACCGGTCGAGCTGTTTTTAATTTTAATTTTATTTTTAAAATAAATAAAGTTAGAAACAAAAATTAATTTGCGGAATACAAACAAGTGTTTCATTTATTAAAATAAATTTATTATTAATAATGTTTCGCCAAGTGCCAACAGTAACCTCAATAAATACTATTAAATTGGCAGATCTAGCCACTCTCACTGTTATTTATAAAAAGTTATTAAAGAAAAAAGAACTTACCAACAATCATTTATGGTTTAATACACGCTGTAAAAAATTCAAAATTATACCAAACTATATTCAAATTTATACCCCAATTAAAAATGATCGTGCATTGAAAGCTATTCACATAGGACAAGCAGCGTGGCTCCAGGCTGAAATAAATTATTTATATGCTACACGGAACAATATTTCAACACACCTAAAAGTTGCACATACTGAAATGTTGTATAGATTACATCCTACAGAATTTCATGTAATTGATATTTATTTAAGAAATGAAGTAAATGAAATTGCACATCAACAATATTTACTACAAAAAAAGAAGTTGGAACAACTTTTGATCATTAATTTTCCTGAAACAATTCCACAAGAAACATCTCATGAGTTTTTTAAAAAAATTGAAAATTTATCAACTATTAATTTTACAATAGAAGAAACAAATTTGTTGAATAAAGGACTGAAGTTTGCACCAGTTAACACTAATGTTTCCGACAATTTATTTAAAGTGGCTGTTGATGTGGAAGTCGCTTTATCTGGAAGTTTTAACTGTTCCATTAACAAAAACAACCTAAAAGCTATTTGTGCCGAAGAAATTAGATGTGAAAAAAACCAAAATTTAAGTATAAGCCATTTAGATTCTAAAAATTTAAATTTAGTTAAAACTATCAAATCCAAACTTCTTTTAAATGACTGTATTCTTTGTAAAGCTGATAAGGGAAATACCATCACAATTTTACCTAAATTTTTATATATCCAAAAAATTAATGACTTCTTATTTGATAGCAATGCTGAAATTCTTCGAACCGACCCCACAAATAAATTTAAACTATCTGTTACAAATTGTCTTTCTTCATGTACTAATTTGATACCACCTTCGACAGCATTTCAATTTAAACAAATGAATCCGTTTGCACCTGTCCTTTACGGACTACCAAAATTACACAAACCAAATATACCAATTAGGCCAATCGTTTCATATTGTAGTGCTCCTGCCTACAAACTTTGCAAAAAGTTTCAAAATATTTTCATTGAAAAAACTGGTTTTGTTTCCAAATATTCAGTTAAAAATTCTTTAGATCTCATTAATAAAATTAAAAATGTTGTAGTTCCTCTAAATTCTAAATTAATATCGTTTGACGTATCAAGTTTGTTTACTTCTATTCCATTAAATATACTAAATGATATTGTAATTCAAATTATAAACGTAAATGTATTATCTGCCGATATTAGAGATGAGTTAATCCTTATATATAGGACTTGCGTGGAACAAAATTATTTCACTTTCGAAAACCAATTTTTTAAATTCACTGACGGACTCCCTATGGGTTCGCCTTTATCACCCTTACTT
Organism: Diogma glabrata; assembly: GCA_963693315.1. Taxonomy (NCBI): domain Eukaryota; kingdom Metazoa; phylum Arthropoda; class Insecta; order Diptera; family Cylindrotomidae; genus Diogma; species Diogma glabrata. The sequence goes on along the minus strand of OY856187.1, from coordinate 267,595,987 downwards.
TCCGAAATTTTTATGGATTGGTTTGAACATCAATTCCTAGATGCTAACTTACAAGAAGCTAGTAATATTTTATTTTGGTATAGATACGTAGACGATATTCTTTGCCTTTGGAGCGGTACAGAAAGACAGTTAGACAATTTTCTTATTTTACTTAATGGAAAACATCCTTCAATTAAATTTACCTTTGAAAAGGAAATTGATAAAACTTTAAATTTTCTAGATATTCAAATTAAACATATTACAACTAATTTTGAATTTGACATATATCGTAAGCCTACATGTACTGATATTTTAATACATTCTTCATCAAATCATTCTTTTAATGCAAAAAATGCCGCAATCTTTTCACTCGTCGAGAGACTTGTTAAAACACCACTTTCTGACCAAAATTTTCAAAAAGAACTAAATTTAATTTTATTAATTGCTAAAAACAACGGTTTCGAATCAAAATTAGTTCACAAAATCCTTCAACGAAAGTTAAAACGTATTGCTTACAATTTGATTTATCCAAATTCATTACAAGATACTAAACATTGGCGCAAAATTCATTATTCGGGTAATTTAAGTCAGAGACTAGGTAATACATTATCTAAATATACAAATTTAAGCTGTGCATTTTACAACAATTTCAACTTACATAATTTATTAGTTAACAACAAACCTAAACAAAATTTAATTTTGAAATCTGGTGTCTACCAACTTTGTGAAGATTGTAATGCTATATATATAGGTCAAACTGGTCGTAATTTCAAGCAGCGATGTTCAGAACATTTTAGGGCATTAAGATTGGGACATACAAGTTCAACTTTTTCTAACCATTTAATTAACGAAAACCATAATAGCTGTTTTCTTAATAACGAAAATCTAAAAATTCATCATGTTGAAACTAAAGGCCCCAAACTTGATATTCTTGAATCGTTTGAAATTCGTAAAGCTCTTTATTTAAATAAAAGTTTATTAAATTTACAAACAGATGTCATTTATTCGGCTTTAACCAACCCAGATCTGTTTCTTTAACACAAAATTTTACTTGTTTTCAGAAAATTCTAAATTGTGTTGTGATTTCCTTTTGTTATATACCAAGATGCAGTCATTATTTCATATATTAATTTTAATATTTAATGGATAAACAATAGTTTTTAAAAAATGTCAGCTCTTTGAATTTACTATCATTTAAATTTTAAAAATTGTTTTGTATTCATTTTTGATCTAGTTTCATTTTTAATTTAATTTTATTTGTATATAAATGACATGTTGTATTATTTTTTCTTTGTAACAATTTTGAAGCTCTTGAAAATGGTGTAAAAACCGAAACCGGTCGAGCTGTTTTTAATTTTAATTTTATTTTTAAAATAAATAAAGTTAGAAACAAAAATTAATTTGCGCAATACAAACAAGTGTTTCATTTATTAAAATAAATTTATTATATATATATATATATATATATATATATATATATATATATATATATATATATATATATATATATATATATATATATATATATATATATATATATATATATATATATATATATATATATATATATATATATATATATATATATATATATATATATATATATATATATATATATATATATATATATATATATATATATATATATATATATATATATATATATATATATATATATATATATATATATATATATATATATATATATATATATATATATATATATATATATATATATATATATATATATATATATATATATATATATATATATATTAGGGTGTCCCAGAAAAATTAAAATTGTTTTTTTTTAACGCATACCCTTTAATTTTTTTTCTTTTATGTCAAAACAACTGTAAAAAACATTTCATGCAATTTAAATAACAGTAACCCGTGCCGACTTGGACATAAACATCTCAATACTTGATTGTGTACTTTACCGCGCATACCTGTTTTAATGTACTTATAATTTCTAAATGTCTTGTCGGTTATACGAATTTTTCTTGAAAAATAAATATGTCCGTCAAACTAGGTAGTTCTAAACAAAAAATATACATAAAAGGTAACCCAAAACTTCCTTCAAATGGACAAGCTCTCGTATAGTATTGTTGTATAATATATTGTTTTTTAATATAATACATTTCATACGAAAACAAAGAACAATTTTTGTGCCAAAACTGAATAATTCTATAGACACGCTTGGAATGTTATTTTAGACTGAAAACTCAAGACAAAGTGCAAATTCTCTGCTGTGATACTATAACTGCTTCGAATACACATCGTATGTGTGCGCGTTGAAAAAAATCAATATAGAAAAACTTATTTTCGCTTGCAACCATCACATGTACGAGCTGGTGTTAAAAAGTCTTTTTGAAATGAAAATAAAACAAGTGCCTATAATAAGCCCGGACATTCCACTTTTTCAAAAAATTAGAGATCATTGGCAAAAAGTTGATCATCATAAAATAGAATGCTATAGAGAAAAGGTGAATGGTGCCTGTTTCCGAAATTGATAAATTGAAAGTAATTTAAATAATAATAGAAATAATAATTAAAAAGGAGATATCAATGCTTAGAGCATTTCAGCTGTATCGTTCAAATACAGCTGAAAGAGCGGTCTAATTAATGCAGGACTTTCATTGTTTAATTACAATTGAGGCAATATTTGTTATGTTGCGTACAAAAGCACAAGATGTTATATCCGGACTGTAAACAGCAAACATTGAAAAGAAAATATGCTTAGTAATAGTTGTTGGAATTAAAAATAATATTTAAGTATGGAGGGACTGAAATCTCAAGCTCTGAGATATCAAGACTTCGGTCTGGATTAAGGATTTTGATATAGTTTTCGGCAAAAAACTTTTATGAGGACATTGCTTTTAGTTTTGGGCAGCGATGTATATCAAACATAAAACTCTTTGTTAAAGTATAAATATTTTTTTATTTCTGTTTAGAAATTTATTACAAAACTAACACGAAATATTAATAAGTGCCGGAAAATTATAACAGATCATAAATTAATATAACTTAGTGAAAAGATGAAACACCCAGCAAACTACTCAAAAACCTCTCCATTTAGCGTTTCAAGAAAATATTACAAAACCAAATATTCATGGTTCTTTCAAAATTCAAAAAATATTCTAAAAATTAAAATAAAACAAAAAATTTAAACTTTTTTTTAAAGTTCTAAAAACATTCCAAAAATTATTACAAAATCAAAAATTTAAACTTTTTTCAAAAATTCCAAAATTTTTAAAATATTCCAAAAATTATAACAAAATCAAAAATTTCCATGTCCAATTTCATGTTCGATAACAATTTATGTCAAACAAATAATTAATTTCATATTGTTCCAAAAAATTAAGTAAAATGAAAATCATTCTTTTGACACACTTGACAACATTATTGACACATTTGACAAACTTATAACGCAATAATCTAGATTTTGGTTTCACATACCAATACCGACCATCAAAATTTCTCCAAATTCAATGTTCCTATTCGCAATCACTTAAAATGGACGTTTTTAAGCAAAAAATAGGCATATTTCCTTGTTTTGACATACTTGACGATTTTTTTTTGACACACTTCCCGTACAGTTATCGAACGCATCGTCCTTTTGGCTGTTACAATTGAGTAATCCTATTTTCAGAAACAAAAATTTTAGAGATCCCTTCCAGTAGTTTTCTAGATTTCGTCAGTTGTGACGGCAGACAGACATACAGTTTTTTTAGAATCAGTAAGTCCTAAAACGTCGATAAATGGGGTAAGAATTTCATTTTTGGCTCGAGAATGTAATACTTAGGACTTTCAGAGCGAAGTAATGTCTTTTTCTAATTCATTGGCGTTTTATTTAATGAGAGTAAAATAATTTCTCAAATAATTGCACAGTAATCGCAGTAAAAGCTCGTATGTTAAAGTTCAACTTCAAGTCGGCACGGGTTATCGTCATCCAATCGCAGTAAAACTTTTAATTTAAGTTTTTAAGGTTAATTGGAAAAAATTTAGCGGGTATGCGTATAAAATTTTGCAAAAAAATTTTTTTGCTCTATGTCTTGGGACACCCTAATATATATATATATATATATATATATATATATATATATATATATATATATATATATATATATATATATATATATATATATATATATATATATATATATATATATATATATATATATATATATATATATATATATATATATATATATATATATATATATATATATATATATATATATATATATATATATATATATATATATATATATATATATATATATATATATATATATATATATATATATATATATATATATATATATATAAATCAAGTTCAGAGATCAAAAGAGCGCGCGCTTAATTATATACTAATTACTAGCAGGACCCGGCGTGCTTTGCTACGCTTATAAATAAAGTTTTTGCGCAGACAATTTGTTGACGTAGTAGCAATAATTTCAAAGGGTGGTAATGAGAAATGGCAGCATATATTTTAATTTTTCTTTTTAAAAATATAAATGGAAAAAAATCAGCACTCTAGCTGATCTGTTCGGATACATAAAAATTAGCGATTACATAAGTTTTCAAGTAAGCAATAAAACAATTTAAATGACTTGTTGAATTAAAAGAGGTGTGTCATCTCTATATAGAACATTATACAGAACAAAAATAGAGTCACAAATGTTCACAGTGCTCATGCATTGTATTTGTACCCGTCACGAAACACACAAAAACTGTTCTAAAGAAGTTTTTCTGAGAAAAAATGCTCTCAAATTGCAAAATTCAAGTGAATTACAATAATTGCTTTGATCTTAATCACTCCCAGAATCTCTCAAAATTTTATTTTTTACACCAAATAGTGTAAAAGTTTTGTTTATTTAACCTTATCCGCCCGTCGCGTATTGCCGGCTTTGCCGCTATTTCATAAGAAAGAAAATTCGAGAAAACTCGTAAAGATACACTGAAAAAAACATGTCCTATTTCCAATCAAAATGCAATTGTCTCAACCTCACCGTGCGGTCACATATGGCGAATCAAACTACGAAATTGCTTCAACAACTCTACAATTATAAATCGATGAAGTTGAGACAATCACACGAAATATTTATGTGAAAATAAAATATAGTTCAATTAATCTCAAATACTTAAACTTTAAAATGAAAAATTCATGATATAAGGCCAAAGAAAATTTTTTTTCAGGGAAATAGTTATTATCTTTCTTCAACTACTGTTATATTGGATATAACACTTTATATTTTAAATAAACCTCATTCTGTTGTTAGGAAAATGCTATCGTGTAGTTGTCCCAATCACAGTGAAATTGTTTGCAAATAATTTTTCTTTGCATGAATAATCTACTGCCAACTTCGAGATTGAACTTCAATTTTTTTTTCAGTGTAACATTCAATTTATATTGTGTCATTTTTATTGCAACTTATTTTAATATGGAACGAATTTCAAAATGTCGTTTTAATTCTATTTATTTATTCGAGTACTTGTGGGTACACTATATTTTTTGTTTTTCCGTCTGGTGCGTACACGAATAAATCAGAAGGTTTTCCCTACGCGCCAGCCACATACAGATGTCCATGTGAGAAGAACGGATGATAATTGTAAAAGCGAGTTGCACTGGAAACTACACGTTTGAATCTGTTGGGATCATCTTAATCTTCGAATTTTCCATTCAAAATTGTAGCTTCAATGTTAATTGTTATGGGATCTTTTTTCAAAAGGTTCTTATGTGTTGTTGTGACACACATTGTAATTCCTACTACCCAGCACATTTTATTTAAAAAAAATAAAGCGTTATCGTCAAAGAATATTCCATAACTAAGCCTAACGGTGCTATAGTTGATTGAAAAAAGTACATCCGCCAGCACCCCTTAAATATCACTTATCCCCTTAATATAAGTGATATCGTACTGCCATTGTCAGTGGTATACGATATCTCACGTTAAATGATTTGCCAATAGCCGGTACTAAAGTACGCGGCTTTGTAACACCCACAGATCCAAAATTTTAAATTTTACATATGTTCCTGCTAGGGTTTCTCAAACGGGATCCCGGGATCCCGTTTTCCCCGGGATCCCGGGTATCCCGCTAATTTTTATTAACATTTTTTTGTACTTTTTTCAAAGATATTAAAAGTTTTCTTACTCGAAAATCGAGTAGTTTTTAATTATTTTCTCTCTGTAGTAATTAATTTCGTTCAAAATTAGGAAAATGTTTTTTTTGACACATATGGTATCATGGTTTTTTTGTATGGTTTTTTTGACACATATAAACACAACAAATTAAAACCAATAAAACTTAAAATAGGTAGATTTTTCTGAGAAATCTACCTAAAACATGCGCTTCATTTCTCTTAATTTATGTTTAATGGTTCTCTTAGACGGATGGTGTTCAATGGATGGTTCAATGGACGTTTCGTCACGAAAATTCAGACAAAATTGAGTGATGGCGCCATTGACAACCTAGTTTTTTGAAAAATTGTTTAAAAATTAGTATTATGAATTTATTTTTGTTTTGTTTTTATGTATTCTTTTTTATCTAATATTTGAAGTTTTTTTAATTAAAAATAATTTAAATTTAAAAATCAATAGCGCATTTTTTGTGCTGTTTTAATTTTACACATTTTTCTACCACCCAATTAGAAAACTCTAGATTTTTAGCGTTTCCCGGGATTTCCCGGGATCCCGGGAATTTAATATTTTTTGTCCCGGCTTCCCGGGATTTGAATTTCTACGGGAAATGAGAAACCCTAGTTCCTGCGGGCGGGAAGATATTATATATTCATTGGTATTAATGCATTGTAACTGTTTGCAAATCACTATTGCAAACGTGATGCTGGCTAAGGACCACATTTTTAATTAGTTTGTTTATCATAATTGCTATCCGTGTTTGATTATACATAAGCTATGCTTCTTTGTATAGTATTTGTGCGAATTCCATTACGTAATTTTGAGCTTTATAAAATTTGTAACATCATGATGTGTTTAACTCAAATACATATAGTTTAACTCAAATACATATAGGCGCCCCCTTATCACTTAAGGGTATGAAAAATAGTTAACGACCTATTCTCAGACATACCGCATGTACACATAAAATTTCATGGAAATCGGTCAACCCGTTGAAGAGTATTGAAGACTATTCCAGTACTAATATCGCAATTAAAAAATGAGGGTTGGTGGTAGAAAGAAGAAAATTAAGGATTATATGTATTTTTTAATGTCAAATCATAAAAAAATAAAAACAAAAAATTTTGTCTGAAAAATGAAAAAAAAAATTGGGGGGGGGGGACCACCCCCTTATCACTTAGGGGTATGAAAAATAGTTAACGACCTATTCTCAGACATACCGTATATACACATAAAATTTCATGGAAATCGGTCAATCCGTTGAAGAGTATTGAAGACTATTCCAGTACTAATATCGCAATTAAAAAATGAGGGTTGGTGGTAGAAAGAAGAAAATTAAGGATTATATGTATTTTTTAATGTCAAATCATAAAAAAATAAAAACAAAATATTTTGTCTGAAAAATAAAAAAAATTTGGGGGGAGGGGCCCCTTATCACTCAAGGGTATGAAATAGTATATTAAGAAACTAGTTTCATAATCGACGATTTTATCGCACGCAATCTGTTTAGAAAACGACCCGCGCAGCGGGGAGTTTTCTAAAGGATAAGTGCGATAAAACGTCTTATGAAACGAGTTTTTTATACTATTTTTTCTATTTTGCATTTTTTGTCTTCAAATTTTAAAAAATATTTTTTATGTCTTAATGTTTTAAAGAAAATTTCTAAAAATTTCAATTCAAAATAGTAAGCTCTGCGTTTCATCATATTTCTATATATTTTTTTGTTACAAAACTAGCTTTCATAAAATGTGTATTTTATTAAAATATGTCAATTTGATATTTTGTTATTATTACTAATTATTTTAATTAAATAAAATATTTAACACTAATTTAGATTATTTTTTAATAATAAGATTAATTAATAAGAATAATGTTATTTATATAATTATTCGTTTTAACTTTCACTGACGTTTGTATGACCAATGTGACCAACCTTGAAAAACAAAATTTTGCGTATCTTAATGAAGGCCATTTCGATACGCATTTGGGTATCGAAATGACTTTATTTTAGACGCAAAATAGAAAAAATAGTTTACGACCGATTCTCAGACCTACCGTATATACACATAAAATTTCATGGAAATCAGTCAAACCGTTTCGGAGGAGTTTTGTTACAAACACTGTGACACGAGAATTTTATATATATAGATTATATACTACAAACATATACATTAAATCTAATATGTGCTACTTTTATTGTCTATACATATACAAGTAGAACTCCCGAGAGTTGGTCCTGGGGAACCAAAACCTGTTTTTATAATTGCCATGAAAGGCTACGACCTTATATAGTAGACTAGGTTAATATTTGACCTAGTTTTAGTTTCCTGTATTGGAATTAGAATGTAGGTTATTGGTTTATTGTGGTTTGTTGTTGTTGTGCGTGTCCCAAGCCGGTTGCTAAAGGCCTTGGAAGGTCGTCAGGTAAACTAGGTTAGTATTTGACCTAGTTCTGGTTATCTGTATTGGTAATTTCTCGATTTAAAGTGTAGGTTAGTGGTTTATTGTTGTTTGTTGTTATTGTGGGTTTATTGTTGTTGCTAAAGGCCTAGGAAGCATGTCAGATAGACTAGGTTAGTTCTTTTCCTGAATGTGAGTTCAAATTTAAAATTAAAACAATAAAATAATGGTACAAATGACAGATAAAACAATTTGTCACGTGTTTTTATTCATTTTTTCTTTTTACATTTTTTGCTCTAAAACTAAAATAAAACTATTTCATGATTTTATGTACATTAATTTTTATTTGATTAACCAACCCTTATTAATTTATAAAAAACTTTTTCTCTATGAGGTTTTTTTAGAACTGCAGAGATAATAGGTTCAATATTTTTTATTCGTCTATGAAATCTATCTCGATCACGTGCATATTCTTCATATTTTCCCTGTCGAGCTACTCTATATGCATAATCCCACACATACATAACGTAAAGATCTAATTTATTGTTAAAGGTAACTTTTTTTGTTTTTAACATTATAGTACTTTTTCCTTCCGAAGATGCATATAAATGTTAAGACAGTTTTTTACAGCACATCTAAAATGATTATTTGAAAGATGTATCGGACACATTGATTTAAAATTTTCAATCTTTAATAACGACGGTATGGCAAGATTTTCTATTTTAAAACTCTCAATATACTTTTCAAGGAAAAATTTTTTTTGTTCGCCTTTTACATAAATTTTTTCAGCTTGTTCTAAATAGTATTTAATAATTGATTTTATATCCACATAGTCAATGCATCCGCCATTCCAATTAAGTCCATTTATTTTATTGCCGCAATATCGATTGCTATATTGTGCTTCTTGACCTAGTTCTTCTTCGTGGTAAGGTGGTTTGAAATGATAAACGATAGGAATCAAACTTCCTTTTTCAAGTAGAGCGAGTTCTTTGACAAAATATTGTTTATCGTTTCCTCTTAGAAATTGGAGATCAACTATGAAAACACGTTTGGCCATTGTGAGACTATATAAGAGACTGTCTGTCCAATTTTCCAAGATTACTTTTATACTTGACCTCTGTTTTGTATACATATAGATTTGTATAGTTAGAAAGATACTCTTCGGCAAACCATGTTTTTTCATCCGTTTACTATGATGGTTGCCGGGCCGTCTTGTTGTGGGAAATCGACTTTTATTTTTAATTTAATAAAACAAAAAAACAAATATATTCAACCTCCAATTGAGAAGATTATTTGGTGTAACCCCGATAAAGAAGCCGTCCCGAAAAATATCAAAGGACTTGAACATTATAATACTATTCCAGATTTTTGTGATAATCAAGATCCACTGTTAATTATAGTAGATGATATGATGTTAAATTCTCACGACAAGATTGTGTGCGAATTATTTACTAGAGGTTCGCACCATAGACATTTATCTGTAATATTTGTAACTCAAAACGTTTTTCACCAGGGAAAATTTTCAAGAGATATTTCATTAAATTGTAAATATTTAGTGCTTTTCAAAAACCCTAGAGATAAATCCCAAATACTGCCTTTAGCTCGTCAAATATACCCAAAACAGGTCAACGAATTTGAGAAAGTATATAATGAAGTAACTACCTTACCATATGGTTACATTTTAATAGACCTTACTCAAGATATTAATGATATATTTAGATTAAGAAGTGACATATTTGGAAAAAATTTTTGTTTTTGTACAAAAGAGCAATTGGAGCAATTTGGTGAGGAATATGAAACGATTACAAACCAACCGTCATATATTGCACCTGTTAAAAAATTCTAAGAGAAAATTTCAAAAAGTTATAATAAAACAATGTGAGCCGAATGTAATTAAAACGATCTGTGAAATTGCGTTAAATATTTTAAAAGGTAACTGTCATTTGAATAAAAGAGCAACCAATCAACTAAAAAAGTATAAAAAGGACTTGAGATCACTCATTTGCCGTAAGAAGTCGCTCACTAGTAAAAGAAAAATTATAATTCAACGTGGTGGATTTTTACCTGCTCTTCTCGGTGCAGTTTTATCAGGGGTGATTGGTCATTTTATAAAATGAATAATACAACATTTAACAAAATGATAATATTAAAACCTGAAATATATGAAAAACTAAAGCAAAATTCAGACGTTGAACTCAACGAGTTGGATAAAAAGATGAAAAACATTTTATTAAACAAAAATTTGTCCGATATTCAGAAGTGGTATTTGTATCGTCAGAACCTATTTAAAATTAGAAACAAAAAAAGATTGTTATCTAAAATTGAAGAGAAAAAAATTAAAATCATGGAACCTAAAAGTACCCAAACACGTTTCCGTTCAAAACCCATATTTAGAGCGACAGACACTCAAACAGATGTTGTCGGTAAAAGAAATTTTGAAATGCAGTTTCCTGAAGAAGAAATATATGAGAATGAAGATGATGAAGTATTTGATAAACGTGTCCCGGAAAATAGTTTTAAAGAAACAACACAGTCTGACAGTGAACTTGATGAAGACGTTCAAGACAAAATTTTCGCAAAAGCACTATCTGCCACATCAATTGGTGAGCGTTTAAGAAAACGAAAATTAACTCCAAATCAAAATTATCAAACATTTGAAACCGAGTCTGGAGACGTTATAACGGTTCCTCTTGACAGTCCACCAGAAAAGAAAGAAAAGCATATAAATAGCGAGAAATTTACAACACCTACAAAACGAATTTTACGACCAGCTAAAGCGGGTGACAGTCAATCAAAAATTAATTTTCCAAAACGTAAGAAAACATGGGCGATATACACCTAAAAGATGAATTTTATGTTACTTTACTCAGTGATAACTCAATGAATTACTATCCTGATAATACTTTATCAGCTTTTACAAATAATTTACATAAACCAATCAGCGGTACAAACTGGAAAGTTGGTCTGTCGGAGATTTACTTAAACGATTTTCAACCAAATAAATACGGAAAAAACTGGCACATTGGTACAAAAGTTTTTATAGGAGGTAATTCCGAACACTTGGTTGGAATTGGGACGACGTACATTCCACATAACACGGAAGAATATTTGTGTGATTGGAAATCTTTTTTGTTACCAACTCTTATTCAGAATATACACCCATTTGATGGCTACTCAAGAAAAGAGGTTGAGCGTGAACTAATTTGGGGGATATATGATTTTATATCTTTGGATTCCAATTACGTGGCTGCACCTTCACCAACATCATTAGAAAAACAACTACCTGAAGCAAATGAATTTATTAAAATATGTATAAATCAACCACCACTTGAGCTAAAATTAAAGGCAGATCATAGCTACTCACTCGAAGAGTTACTGAAATCATGTTTTGATCAGATAACTGTAAAAATTAAAGATTTTAAAAAGCATAAGTCAAGACTCTTAGATTTATTTAAAACATTTCTGCAATATTTACCTATGACACCCGTAATTAAACCAGAAATGCTTTTTGTCTATACCGATATTATTGAACCAAATATGGTGGGTGATAGCACTGTGAGATGTTTAAGAACGATAAACACAAAAAATGCATTTGAAGGAATGGAAAAAGAAATTATAAATATACAATATTTTGCTGTTGAGAAAAATTTTTTTGATAATATTTCTATTCTAATCTGTGATAAATATAGTAGCAAAATTAATTTTGCAACAAGTAGTATTCCTACAAAAATTGTATTACATTTTAAAAAAGTATATAAATAAAAGGGGGATTCTATTAAACAATTTAGCGTTTTATGAAAAGCATTATGGAAGGAGTATATTACAGATACTATTTGAGTCAAACGGGGAAAGGCATTGAGGATATTGGTCCGTTGGTACATTCGACTGTACCATATCAACGAGGACGTGGCCTAGGTAGTTTTTTTGGGGGACTTTTCAAGTATTTGAAACCAATATTTTCTTCGGGGGCTGATTTAATAAAAAAGCAGGTTGTAAACTCTGGTATAAGTGCTTTATCAGATATTGTATCCGGTGCAAATATTAAGGAAGTTCTTGTCAAAGAGAGATTGTCAAGAGTCAGATTGTCAAAAGTGTAAGACGCGGGGCAGTTCAAAAACTCAATGAAATGTATGGGTCGGGAAAAAGGAAAAGAAAAGTTATAAATAAGCCGTCGATCAAAAATTTAAATTATTTTACCTCGAAGCGACGTAAAGTTAGTAGGCGTAAGAAAGAAATAGTACATTATATACCGAGGTGATAAAGTAAATTTTCTACATTGAGGTGAATATTAATTCGCGAGAAACGAAGTTTCGAGCGAATTAAGAACCGAAATGGAGAAAATTTACTTTATCACCTAGGTTTATATACTATTTTTTTTACTACTTGTTATAAAAAATGCACGAAAACTCTTAATTATTCACAAAATGAAATATCAATTAATAAGCAAATGGTGAATAACTAAAATTTTTGATTTGGTGAAAGATTGTATATTCTATCATTTAAAATCAACTTTTGGGCGTAATGGATAATTATTATTCCGGGCTGCTTAGACCGAATTTTATTTTCAATGAATTTTCGTAAAACTATATAAAAGATATATAGTTTGCATTAAAAAATATAGCTTTTATTTATTTTAACATCAAATTGAAAATCTATTAAATTTTGACGAGCCATATTTAGAATTTTTTTAGTTTAAAACTCACAACTAAAATATATTTCAACAGAATTCTGTTTAACAGGAACTAAAATTTCAAATAAACTAACTTAGTTGCCTTAGGAAATCAAACAATTGTCTTAAGTTTTCCATTTAAATAAAGTTTATGTTACAACATTATAACCGTGAGTAAAGAAGTTTTTGCATTTATTCATTATTATTATTAGAATAAAATCAAAAATCTTATTAATTTTGTCATTTATTATTATTATTTTAGGAAGAAACTAAAAAAATTCAAAAATGAATTCAGTTCCAAGCAACTTGGAATACATAGGATGCACTCTTCCAGATCTAAGAGAGGCAGCAAACACTTGAAATTTACTTTTTTTAACAAGAAAAATCGCGTAAGTTGAATCAATATAAAAAGTTCAAAAATTGTTGCAGATAAAAAAAGGATAGCCAACATAGTTCAAAATCAATCAAAGGACAACCTTTCATTAATATCTCTTCAGGAACAAGAAAACCAATCTCATTTAAATGAAAAAGTATCAACATCTTTTGATTGTCCAAATGTTGCAAACATTAACTTGCCGGCAATGTAGTAAGTAATGGTTCAGCCAGAAGCATTACCTATAATAATTGTACAATAAATTATAATTTTAAATAAATAATAATATTATTTGCAAAAATAGCCTTTGATTTCTTCAACAAACGAACAAAATTTGTATTTTCATTATTTACCTAGGTGCTAAAATACTTATTATTAGGTGTGGGGAATAATTATTAGTAACCATAGCTGAGAAAAATAACTTTTGTCTTGGGTTTTTGAGTAAATAATTGAAATTTCTCATACAAGTAGTAAAAAAAAGATATTTTTGATTAATTATGGTGGAATGTATGAAATCTGAATTGGATATATTTAAAGCACAACCTATTCAATCAAGTATTCTACGATCCGAAGAGGTTTCTTACAACCCTATAGCCTCATTAGATAAACCATCGGTAATAGAATTTGTTTCATTAGGTCATGGAGATACATATAGGGACTTATCTTCTACATATTTAAGATTGAAAATACGGATTTTGAAAAAAGATGGAGGGTTATGGAATAATGATAAAGGGGCAGACGGAAAAGAACTATCACAGCCAAGTGTAGTTAACAATCTTTTACATTCTCTAATAAAACAATGTAATATTCAATTAAACGGGAAAAATATAACACCATCAGACGGAAATTATCACTATAGAGCATATATTGAATCGCTATTAAATTATGGTAATGATGCTGCTACCACACATTTAGAGTGCTCAGGGTGGACATTAGATAAGGCGAACATAGAAAAATCTAATAATTCTGGATCGAAAGACCGTCAAAAATTGTATAATAACAGCAATGTTGTTGAGCTAATGGGTAAACTACATGTAGATATGTTTAACCAGCCTACCTTACTTATAAACAACGTGGATGTTCGAATTACACTAACACTAGAAAAACCAGAATTCTATTTTTTTTCTGACGATACCGATGAATCTCAATTGAAAATTTTAGAAGCAACATTGTTTATGAGACATGTAACTGTTAATCCGAGTGTTCTATTAGCACATAACGCTGTTTTGGAAAAAAAGAATGCTATATATAGTTATAAACGTGTGGAAGTAAAAACCTATACTCTTCCTATGAATACATCATCCATATCGCTCGACAACGTTTTCATTGGTCAATTGCCGACTACAATCATCTTTTGTATGACCGAAAATATTGGTTATTCAGGAAAAAGATCAAAAAACCCGTACAATTTTAAACATTTTGATATTTCTCAATTTTCGTTGAATGTGAATGGGGTACAGATACCTAATACAGCAATTGAAACTAGTTTCTCTGATGAATATAATTGTTATACCAGAGCCTACAACACACTTTTTCAAGGAACAGGGATATTCCATAATGATAAAGGTCATCAGATAACAAAAACAATGTTTAGCAATGGATTTTTTTTACTTGCTTTTGATTTAACCCCCGATGCATCAGGGAATGAAATGTGCCAAGGTCTACTTAATCAAGGAACTGTTAGAATTGAAGCAAAGTTATCAAAACCATTGCCGTCCACATTAACTGCAATTGTTTATGGGGAATTTGATGCAAACATTCAAATCGATAAAAATCGAAATATATTCACAAACCTATAAATAGGATGAAAAAGCGTGGGTCTAAATATTTTACATCATGTCTTCATCCTGTGCACTTGTCGATGTTACATTTTGTTGTAACGACAAAAACAGTTTGTTTGTGAAAGAAATTAGTATAGTAGGATTTAAAGAGCCTTGTAAGAAGTTCGTAAAAGAGTTTACTTACAAGTTTCCAACAAAAGAGCTAACAAATCAAAATATTGAAAATTATTCTTTTGGAACTGTGACTAACGAAAATATAACTAAAGAGTTTAAACAAATTAAGTTAAGTTTTGATATAATTATTACCAACAAACTAATTAAAAAAGAGTTTTTAGTAAATTATGTAAAGGAAGCGAGCAAAGTTTATGATCTGAGTCAATTTATTTTATGAACACTTTAGAAATAACTAACATTTTAAAATGTAACCAGCGTACAAACAAAAAATTTAAGGGGGTGTTCGCTCTGGATAGAATTCCAAAAGTAAAAGAAAAACCATCTCTTTTAATCGTCAACACGGATAAGGCTAAGGACCCTGGAACACACTGGTTAGCTATTTATATTCCTAAAAAGGGGTGTATAGAATACTTTGATTCTTTTGGGCAGAAACCAACTAAACCTGAAATTTTAAGATATTTGAAGAATCATTGTTTAATTTTTAATGATAAACAGTTGCAAAGTAATTTTACAGATGTATGCGGGCAATATTGTTGTGTTTACGTTTGGTTTAGATGTTTTGGTTTAAGTATGAAAAGTTTTTTGAACCAATTCAGTAAAGTAAATCATATTGAAAATGACAGGTTGATTTTAAAACTATTTCATAAAATATTTGGAAAATACAACTTTTTACAGTCTTGTAACCCGAGAGTTAGAGGAAAGTTAAAAAGAAATGGAAATTCGACATGAAAACACGATGTCTTTATTATTAAACTATACATACTTTCTTAATAAAAACCAGACCTTTAGAATTTCTGTTGGTTTTACGGGGGAATCATTTGAAGCCACAACCATATTCCATCGTAATGGAAAAGAAGTAATTGTTCTGAAATATCGTGATTGGTGTGAATTTTACCATCTATACAAAAAGCTGCTGTGCAGTCGAACAATAAAAAATACCAAATTATGTTTACAAGCAGGAATTCAAGCTATTCGTAGTCAAACTCTTAGTGTCAACAGAGAAGAGGCCGATATATTTAACAACCTTGTTGATTTTCTTCAAGCTGTAATGATTCACTATAAAAATTCCGAACAAAATGTAAGAGCGTATGTTGAAAAATACATAAAAACCTGTGAAGAAAAACAAGTGGAAAAGTTGCATGAAGAAATTAACATCCCAAAGCAACGGATCAATGTGCAGTGTAATTTTTCTAGATTATTTTTCGAGATACCTGTAATATTAAACAATAAACTACGCAAAATTGTACGAAAATAAAAACAATTGCCTTTTATTTATTTTATTTTTATTTTTATTTTTATCTATCTATAATGTTACTAAAAAACCATTCGAAATATCCTTCTTGCTCGACTTCGATATTTTGTTCTTCGTTAACCTGCAGATCATCTGTTTGAGAGTCAAACCAGTTTTGCCCGTCCTGCCATTCCTCTTCTTCCTCCTCTTCAAGTAATTGCGGTGGTGATGGTGGTGGTATAAATTCTTGAAAAGATGAGGTCACCTCGTCAACATCAACATCATAATCATTCGTGGTTGAACTAATTTGGTTTTCTTGTGTAATTTTATTTAAAAAATAATTTTCATTACTTTCGTTGGTAAACGGAAACAAAGTCGAATCAGCTTCCATATTAAAAGTTGATTTCTGTAGGGAGACTGAGGATTTCTACAAAAATTTAGCTATTATGTACAACTTTTCAGAATCAGTTGCCTCTATATATAGAAAGAGAAACTAAATATTGTGTATATTGTGTATAGGATGTCACGAGCACAAATTGTTTCAGAGCTACACAGGCCACTTAGAAAAAATTTTCGTAGGAGAAAGTTCATTCAAAAGGGTTTGAATGATACTTGGCAAATTGATTTAGTCGAAATGATTCCTTATGCCAAATTTAATAAAGGTTTCAAATATTTATTGACGGTGATTGATACTTTTTCCAAATACGCTTATGCTGAACCTGTCAAACGTAAAACGGCTGAAGATGTTTTACGAGCACTTGAAAATATTATCAAGCAAGCAAAGGATTCCCCAAAAAATATTCATTCAGACCAAGGCAAAGAGTTTTTCAACAGACAGTTTAAACAATATATGCTGAAAAATAAAATTAATAATTATCATACATTCTCAGAGCTTAAGGCATCTATCGTGGAACGTTTTAATCGAACTTTGAAAAGCATGATGTGGAAAAATTTCAGTTTACAGGGGAATTACAAATGGATCTCAATTTTACAATCATTGTTAAAAAACTATAATTCAACACCGCATAGAACAATCAAATTACCCCCAGAAAATGTTTTAAAGAAAAATGAAAAATCAATACTTAGAAGTGTATACATGCATCCAAAAATTTTTCAAAAAGCTAAATTTAAGATAGGAGATAATGTAAGAGTCAGTAAAAATAAAGGAAACTTTGAAAAAGGCTATCAACCAAACTGGTCAACAGAAATTTTTAAAGTGGTTAAAGTTAAAAATACATATCCGATTACGTATAACTTAGTCGATTATACCAGCACTCCAATTTCCGGTGGATTTTATGAAACAGAACTAACACCTGTAAAATTTTCTGATACCTATCTTGTCGAGCAGGTTTTAAAAAGAAAGGGGAATAAAGTTTATGTCAAATGGTTAGGATTTGATAAATCGCACAATTCCTGGGTAGATAAAAACAATATAATTTAGAACTTCTGAAAACATTTTGCTAAATTAAGTATTAATAAATTTGTATAAAATAATTCCTCGTTTTTTACTGGAAATAAATAAGTTTTCGTTTACTTGAAATTATTAAAGAAAAACTCACTAAAACTTTTGTTTTACGTCGGGAAAAATATGAAAAAAACCCGACCTTTATTTTATGTTTACATAAGCTACAAAATTGCTTAAAACTAAAAAACTGAATATTTGTTACTCCGACTAAAATTGACTTCTGTTTTACCTTTATGTTGTGTAATAATCGTAGTTTACACAAATTTAGACCTTTTGTATCCAAACGGTACGGAACTATAGTCTTTCAGAAATCGACGTTTTTCTGATTTCGGTTGGTATCTTTTTGTTTCAGTTACTGTATGAACCTCATGATCTTTAGTTCTTTTAATATTTTGTGAAACCACAGTGATATTTTCCCAATCTTGCGGATGAAGAACAGCATGTTTAATCGTTTCAAAATTTATTAGTTTGGATGTTGTATGGTTTAAATTTATGCCTTTAACTTTACAAACAAGCTTTTCTGAGTTATCTTTAGTCGAAAAAACTTTAAACGCGTAATTTTTTGGTCCACCACTAACAAATTCAGATATATAGCTGCCGAGGCCGTAACTTTCTAGTTCATCGGTCATATCACCAATACGTTCTCCTAGAGGTGGGTCATATTCTCCTTCTTGACTTATATAAATGATTGAGTCCGTATCGTAATACAAAACTCTGTGACCGATCTTTTCTAGATAGCTGTAAAGATGAAGTCGAGCCTGTGCTGTTGTGTAAGCAGCTATACACACATTGATTGTTGATAGAGAATTTACCGCTTCTTCTTTATACTGCCAGCTCACAATTATAACTTCCTCGTTAATAGGTAGTATTTGACAAACTTCTATTGAAGGATTTGTTAGTAAGTCATTCAAAACAAACGGTTGGTTAACAATAGTTGTTTGTTGTTGGTTTTCTCGCTGACCAAATTTTCCCCAAAAAGAATTTAAAATTAATTTTGCAAAAGACCTTAATCCTGGATTATTATTGATATTTTTAAATTCCAATTGAACTTCTTCTGAACTTAAAAAGGAATTCATTTACTTTTGTTTTTCCAATTCTGTTTGATATTTAGACGGAAAACCTGAAGATTCCTGTTTAATTTTTATAAACTTATTCATCATTTCCGTGAAGAGTCCTTGTTCTTTCCTTTCCTTGTTACATTGCGTAATCTCGTATTCCCAGATTTCGTAAATGTGTAAAATTTTGTAGTTTTTTTTGAGAGCCTTTAAAAAAAGCCTGTAAAACTTCGTCAATCACCCATGTTCCAGTTAATGCCCTTTCATCGTTAGAATGTAAACAAAATGCACTTTGATTTTTTTGATCTCCGCAGCTTTGGCAGAGTGAGAACATCAATTTGTTATTTTGTTTTTGCGGTAAAACTGGATGAAATAGGTTTTCTGGTGGTAATATTTTACATTTAATCAACCCATTCGTTTTTTGTAAATCAATTCCAGAACACACAGAATTTCCAACATGTACTTTAGGGTGTTTAACAGGAAATTTGCCATATTTACAGACCCCCGGGTACATCGAGCAGACGTCTATGTATTTAATTTTCTCCCCGTTTTTACACTTATAATGAGTGTAGACATTGCCTGTTCTTCCACCATAGAATGCATCCCGAGGGTTTAGTGGTGCAGTAAAAATTATTGGGTGGTTTTTTAAGTAAAACATATTTTTGTTTGTTTTCATTTGTTCGCGAAATGCGCATCCCCACATTTCGATTACTTTATATCCAAGGGATTTTAAGTACTCATTTTTGGCCAGCGTTCTTTCATACATTTGATTTAAAGTATCGTTAGAATCATTATACAAGGATACATCTCTTTTATGGATTAGGCACTTCGGATGACCATGGTAAAAACAACCTAGAAAGTTAATATAAATTAATAATGTGTTATAGCGAGTTTTTAATTTTAATTTTGTTTTATTACCTTGAAACTCAAAAACTTCCTTAGTGCTGTCACAAAATGCATCAACTTTGACACCGCCAATCACTTTTTCTCTCCCGCTAGCAGCATATTGAAATTTAATTTTTCGGGTGTCCTGCTCCCATACAAGCCACTGTAGAGCAATTTCGGATTGATTGTCGACTAGTCTGTAACCATGTCATGGAATTATACCTATCGTGTTCAAACACAGAAAGTTTCGTCTGAACACGAGGTTACAGGCTGAGGCTATTGTTGCTGCTTCTAAAAACGGTTCAATGTTGCATTCTTGTAAAAATATTCTTCTGAAGCTTAAACAAGCTTCAGTCAAAATCTTTACATCGTTGCTACAGTATTCAACTATTTCTTTTCGCATGTTGAATTCGCAATTTTTATTTTCGGTGTACCATTGATGAAACTCATTTCTCTCATCTTCTTTCATTGAATCGGGGGAGAAATATTTCATAGGCGGTAAAGAACCTATATAATTTTCATTTTCCAGTTTATTAAATAAATGCGGAAAAAACCCCTTTTTTAATTTTGTAGATAAGTTAAAGGCTTTTGGCAATTTTGCTAGGGCCATCGGGAAAAAATTAAGTGAATCGATAAATTTGACATTGTTGATCATCATCAAAATAATTTTCGTTCCTCTCATTATTAGTTTGGGTTCCACATTCGTTTTATTTAAAACATAGTTTAAAATAAACTGATGATCAAACGCTTGTCCGTTATGAGCAACGACAATTATTTCTCGGAATTCTGCGCTTAATTTCAAAATGTGATTCATCATTTTTTCGATTATATAATTTTCTTCAAAAATTATTTGTCTAAATTTACACTTTTGACAAAAAACTAGAGATTCAACGTCAATACAGATGTCACATCTTTGCTGTAAAACACACAAATTAGGGATATGCTGTCTTAGTTGTGTATCAATATTTTTTTCCTGTCTTGTCTCTAAATCGTAGAATACATAAATCAGTGGCGTCATTTCACCAAAATCTTGGGGGGGGCGAGAATTTAAATGACATAAAAAAATTTTTTTCGTAAAACATAACATACACATTTTTATACACACATATATTTAAAAGCATTTAAATGCATGGACTAAGAAATAAAAATAAAATGATTTTGAGCTACCTCGGTTACTCTGCTAGATCTTTGTCTTCTGTTGTTGTTTCATTGAAGCGAATGTCGCAAAGTTCTGCAAAATCCCTTCATTTGTTAAAAATAATTTTAAATTTAGTATCATCTCTGCATTGTTTAAGCATCAAGAAAGTAGTTTTAATTAAAGCGCTTGTTTTAGAAATTATTATATCTTTGCTTTGTAACTGTTCAGAGAGTGAATTTGTAAACGACAGCAGATCGTGCAGCATAAAAAAAAGGATGGTTTTTCTATACGATCCCAGGCATCCCGGGATTTAAAATTTATGAGTCACGTAGTCCCAGGATCCATAAAACACCACGGGATTGCAATCCCTACGTGACTCCTCTTATGTCGAATCGTTTTTTTGTTTGTTTGTTTGTTTTCCTTTATTTGTCTCAGAGAGAAAGAGTTATGTCTACCCTAACCTGACCAGAGCCAAATCGTTAAAATGTGGGACAAAATGCAAACATTCTTCCAAATACTAGCTAATTAAAATTTCTATTGCGAGAAAGTGGGACGGTGAAAACGTGCTAACTAGATTGTGCATAAATTTACTATTTAATGCTTTCCTTTACTATTTGTTTACTATTTAATTCTACAAAAAATTCTTTTATTTGAATTGGACATTGTTCAACCGTTAGGAAACTTGCTTACAGTGGTTCGTACATTTTCAAAATTCTTTCTAGTGCTGGCATTACCGCCAGCCAGCGAGTTTCACTGTATCCAATAAGTTTGTTATGTTTGACATTACTTTTGCCGCAGAACTCCTTCAACTTAAACCAGTAAAGACAGTAAAATATCCAAATTTTTTTAACCCTGCCATTTAAATCAGCAGCACTTCTTATTGCATTATTTAGAATACGGGCTGCGAATTCAATACCCAATACATTCTGGTTCAAATTTGCGTTTAGCTTGCTTTTAAATTTTCACCCCTTGACGTGACACCACTAAAATTGGTGTTCGTGTTATCAGCGCAAATTGCAACTAGCTTTTTGTCAATGTTAAATAACAACAAGAAAACAAAATAACAACAAAACTTGTTTAAGCTACTGGAGCTGGCGGCTTATAGCAACGCTTTTTTATGTTTATCTGTATCTATATGTCTTTTAATATCATAATGTCCGCTGTTAATTTGCAAATTCACTCCGACTGGTAATACAATAAACTTTTGCGTCATTATATTTTTATTTTTTTATAAAAGAATAGTCCAATTCAATATCGTATGAGAATTTACGTAAACGTTTTCTATCCGTCTTGATTTGCAGGAGAACTTTTTAAATATAATTTTAAAAATTAGTATAAATTTACCTTTTATAGCAGCTTAAAATTTTTGTTACACAAGTTAAGACTGCAAAACAATTGAAACAATTTATTTTAATTTTACTAAATAATTAATATCTTTTCTGTATTCTGTAAGTATAAGAGGTATATAGTATACCTCTCGTTCTATCTTTTGCAAATCTATACCATTTATCAAGTTTTTATGTTGTTTACTTTGTTTGTTCTTTATTGAGAAAAAAAATTAGAAATTAGAAAGCAATAATTTTACTTTTGAGCTACCTAGTTTAAGTGTGTTTAAACAGAGTTTGAAACGCTACTTATATCACTCCTTTACTTTGTTCTTTCAGAGGGCGTAGCTTAAAAAAAAATATAACACTCCCACACAGAGGAGTGAAAATAATAAAATATCGTTATTGCTTCTAAATTGAAATAAATATTTTCTTTCAAATACTCAAAACTTTTATCTTTGCTTCAAATTTGATGCTTTCCAACGTAAAATGCTTCGAATGATTCGTTCAATTATTCATGTATTGTTAGAAAAATGAATATAAAGGATGACTAATTTTGTTCTTTTGCAAATCGAATAAAAGAACAGGAAAATGTAATCTGCTCCAAAGGAGTAAAATCGAAAAAACAAAAATTTTACTCTTACGAGTAAGAACGCTATTTAAATTATGAACATTTTAATTTTTAAATATTATTTCAAAGGATTGAAAGGAAAGTGCTCGAATAAAGTAAAATTGTAAAGTCTGGTTTGAAAATTTAAATGTTTATGAATTTATACGGAAAACTGCGTCTTTTAAAGTAAAATATTTTGTATTTTATTTTTCATAATATACTTTCGATCTCTCGTATATACACCGGGGAGATGTTTCTATACACAAAGAAACCTTTTCGCTGAGGTAGATGTGTTAGACATCAATAGATATTTGCAAAATAAAATGTAAATTATCGAAGTGAAAAAAACTGAGTTTAGTATTTCTATGAAAATTATAGTTAAAACACTATTTATAGTAAAAAAAATATTGCACTGCAGTCAAATTCTGTAATTGTGAAGCGGTGAAGTGATAAGTTTTTTAATGAAAAGAAACGAAGAAATTTTTATCACTTCACCGCTTCACAGTTACAGAATTTGGCTGCTGGTTTGTTCTCTCAATATAGTTAAATCAACATATACATAACATCATACAAACTGCAAGAAAAAACTGTGAAGCCATTGCTTTGACTAAGATATTGCGCAAACTGTACGTAGGTAGATATAAGGTTTTTTGATTATTTCGATAATGCGGGCAAATGTGGTGGTAATATTTATTTCGTGGGACGCTTCGTGGGACAAATTTCTCCGTGGGACAACGCAACGAAATATGGGACATTTCCACGCAGCGTGGGACGTCTGGGCAGTTTACTACCCATAAACGTGCGTAAATTTTTCATTTAATTCAAAATTGTACAACCAAATTGTAGAAAAACCTACCACAACAAAAAATAGTTTCTCCCTCCCTGTATAAAAAAATGAACAAAGATTGACGTTTAGGATATATTTTAGATTTTATTATAACCAGCCAAACATACAATTTTTGCTATTTTATGAATTAAAAATTATAGTCCATATAGCGAAAAGAATTTGTCAGCAAGTTTTCATAGCACATTTTGAAAATATTTACATAACTTAATTTGTTCGTGTCGTTAGAAAATATTGCTTGTCCATTATAAAACATTCACTATTATAAAATCACTGGAAATAATCCGCAATAAATTTATATTACTCCCGTAATTATTTTCATTCATTTTATAAAAATTAGCACAAATATCAAGAAAACTTTTGATATGTTATAGGATTTTTACACGTAAAATCCTATACATTTAGAATTGTTTTTAATTTATTGTTTTTAAAAAAGCTGTATAGTTTGTACAATATGATATAGATAAAAAACAGGGCCAAACAGTCAGGGTTCTCAAAATATGTGGGGCATGGAGGGATAAGTTTTTATTGTTTAAAATTTTTTTTTTATTTTTGATCTACGGGTGTGACAAACCCGCGTAATCCAGTCCCTGCTATTGACATACGAGTTTACCTGAGATATCACATACCACTGGCAATAGCAGTGAGATATCACTAGCCAAGGTGACATCTTAGGGGTGGTGGCAGATGAACTGTATTCAGTCAACGTTAGCAACCCTCAACCTGTGAAATAATCCTTGCTGATGAGACGCTTTTGCTTCCTTGAAGAAACGAGCCTTCAAATAACTATGTGTAGGCTTTAATCATTAAGATGGTGCGTCAAAAGATCAAGGAATAGGCAACCGGCTGGATTATTGGCAACTACTTTTTTGTTTTGATTCAGCAAATTTTTGCCAAAATTTGCTATTTACTTTTTAATCTACTTTTATTTTCTTTATTCTATCATAAAATATTGGCCTATGTCATATTTTGTCAGTGATAGGATTTTTTGTCTAGTTATCCATTCTTTAACAAAAAATATAAAAAAATAAAACAAAGGAAGATTTACGTCCATCAACACCTTCGAACGTATGTTGTTGTGGGACCTTGGTCTTAAAAGGTTTTTAAGTGTTATTGTGACACATATTGTAATTCCTACTACACAACACATTTTATTAAAAAAAAAATAATTAGGTTGTGTTCTCCTGCATGTACTTACTTTTAAGTTTATATAAATTACCAATGGCCAATAACAATTGAAATTTGAATGTTAAATACTGCACTATGAACTCTCGAGGAGCCCTATACTAATGAAATATTTTGTTTCCTCTGGCTCAGACACGAACATCTTATAAACAAAACACAATCGTTCTTCTAAAAGCGGTAATGCCGCGCACCTTATAGTACGATAGAATTTTGTCAAAATACGCACCCACGGCGTTTTTGGAAGAACGATCGTGTTTTGTTTAAAAAACTGATTTCATCAGAAGATTAGAAGCAAAACGACCGCCTTTCATATCGGCGGCGCTCTAGTCCATGATACAAAGAACGATAATGGTTTGAATATTGGCATGAACTGTACTTTAGTCGGGCCAAAATAATATGTAACGTAATAATTATATTATCAGATATATTTCAATTAATAGTATGCGATAAAATTGGTATATTAGTTAAGTAAATCTTCTAAAAATTAGACGAATTTACAAAATAACCGTGCATTGAAATTTTTATAGTGTTTTATAGTCTACCACGATTGGATGTGGTTTTATTGAATCTATGTATTGAATTATTGATAGTATCAGATCCTTGGGGGGGGCCAATGCCCCCCCCAGCCCTACCCAATTGACGCCCCTGACATAAATGCAGTTTTCAAAATTTTTCTGTTTTTTATCTTGCTGAATGAAGCAAAGATGATCCGAAGGTACATGTTGATGACAAATTTTACAAAAATATTCATTACAAAAATGCTGTCTTTCTGTTTTGTAAACGTGCAAACAATTTAAACATTTTTTTATTATATCACAAATACTTTTTGAGTTAGATGATGAGGCTCGGTGAAAATCAAAACATTTTTCCCCTCTAAATGTTCTATTACAGATATTACATTTAACATTTATACTATTCTTTGGACATGGTGTTGAATTACAGCAACATGGGCAAGTTTTTAAACATTTGTGTTCATGTTTGTGCCAAAATGGAACGTGACAACTTCCGCAATAATATTCTGTACAAAAAGCAGCAGTGAGTGATCCAATCACATTAAAATGATTTTCATGGTATAACAAATTTAGGTTTTTTACATCTTTTGTGGTATTTCCCTCAAATATCACAATTCGACCCCTAGTGTTATATTGATAGACAACAATTTTGTAATTTGTCAAATAATTTTGAAATTTTTTTAATTCATGTATTCCACACCCCTGATGTGGAATAATTACACCTGCTTTTAGGATTAACTCTTTAGCTTTAATCGCTTGAATTTTTCCGACATCTTTTAAAATATGTCTATAATTGACCTCTTTATCAATTTTTGCAATGCACACAACTAGGGCACGGGGTAAACATAAGTTATCTTTATTTTTTATTGTTATTATACCACGGCGTTGTTTGCATTCTTCAGCAAAATTGTAAAATTGTTTTTTCCTACCTTTACCATAAGGTAAATTGATATATGTTGCGGTCAAACAAAATTTGTCTGTACTTAAC
The DNA here is from genome assembly GCA_963693315.1 of Diogma glabrata. NCBI lineage: Eukaryota > Metazoa > Arthropoda > Insecta > Diptera > Cylindrotomidae > Diogma > Diogma glabrata. Next base: position 267,569,230 of record OY856187.1, on the reverse strand, counting down.
CCTGTAAAGTAAAAGTGAAAAAAGTAAAAAAATGTTCAGCATTTTCATTTAAAAGTACTCACCCTCGGAATTGCTTTGAAAAACCTTTGAAATCACATCCCAAATATGCTGAAACGTCAGTCCACCTGCTGTTTGAAAGTTTATCCATGCAGGGCCACGATGCTCGAAGCAAGCTTTCACCACAAAATGTCATTCCAATTTTGTCGCTTGGGCTAACTTCTTTTGTAATATATTTGACAATATCGTGGAGTGCCCCTTTAATCCAAGTAATTGGATCAATATAGCTTGGTACAGGTTTTATCGAAAATTTAATTTCGCGTCTGCGCAAGTTAAACTTCTGCATATTTTTCCCCGTTTCGGAATCGATTAAAAATCGCTCTTCTTCCACTTCTTCCCCAAAAGTTATAAACCTTTTCATTAGAAGTTTTTTTGCCATGTTTTAATGTTGAATCACAAAACTAATACAATATAAATTTTCTAACAGGGTAGGCTTTTATACTTAGTTTGACATCGTTGTTTTTGTAAAACTTCAATACTCTAAATCAGAGGTAAAGCAAATTTCCATCAAGGTAATTTTAAACTTTCAAATAAATTATCATGAAAAAACAAAATTAAGAATAATTTTGAATTTGTTTTGATAGATAAAGAAAAATAAAGAAATAATTCATATTAAATGTTTCAATGTTTCTTTTGTTTATTTTTTCCTTTTTACGTATTGATTAATTTATAAGATAAATTTTATCATTTGAAAATTAAGTAAACAGTAAATGGAGAAACTCTCAACAATTATCTTTTAATTTATATGAATTTTCAAAATGAATTTTCAATATGTTTTGAAGAATAAGAATAAGAAAATAATATATATAAAGCAATAAATTTCAAGTTTTCTTTTTTTATTTTTTCTGTCGCGTTTTAGATAAAGAAAAATAAAGAAATAGTTCTTATTAAATGTTTCAATGTTTCTTGTGAATAATTTTCTTTTGTTTATTTTTCCTTTTTTGCGTCTTGATTAATTTATAAGATAAATTTTATCATTTGAAAAATTAAGTGAACAATAAATGGAGAAACTAGCAACAATTATCTTTTAATTTATCTGAATTTTCTAAATGAATTTTCAATATGTTTTGAAGATAAATAAAAGAAGAATAAAGTAATAATATATATAAAGCCATAAATTTCAAGTGTTCTTTGATTTATTTTTTCTGTCGCGTTTTAGATAAAGAATAATAAAGAAATAATTCGTATTAAATGTTTCAAACTCTTGTTCCCCCACTAACTTTTAAGCATCGTAAATTGGTATAAATATCAAGCAGTTGTAATCAACAAGTGTAGTCTAACATAGTAATTTGCTAAACATGGAAAGTTCAACAGACAGTTTTTTAAACGAATACCTGGTAACTTCCGATTGTCAAGCGGCTCCACCTCTCAAAAGAAAGCGCTTACACCATCAAATACAACAACAACAACAGCAGCAACAACAGCAACAAATACTACAACAACAACAACATCAACTGGCTAGAAAACAAATTTTTCTGGCAAAATGTTCAAGCGCAGCAAAGGAGAAATCAAAACCATTTATGAAGATAGCAGAATTGCAGGAAAACCACGCATACAAATTATGCACAATTCGAAAAATCGACACTAAATTTGGGAAAAAGTGGATTTTCGAAACCGAAGATGTATTATTATTCGCACCAAATAAATTCAATGAATTATTTAACGAGGAAGATTATACAGCGTTAGTTATGGAGGAAAATTTCTACCTCATAAAAACCCCTCAAAACGGTTTAACACTCTTAGAAGGTGAAAATAAAAACATTAATTAAATTTTATTTAAGTTTTAATTTTAAGACAAAAAATAAAACAAGAAATTAAATTTTAGTTTTAGAGCAAAAAATGTAAAAAGAAAAAATGAATAAAAACACGTGACAAATTGTTTTATCTGTCATTTGTACCATTATTTTATTGTTTTAATTTTAAATTTGAACTCACATTTGAACTAACCTAGTCTATCTGACATGCTTCCTAGGCCTTTAGCAACAACAATAAACCCACAATAACAACAAACAACAATAAACCACTAACCTACACTTTAAATCGAGAAATTACCAATACAGATAACCAGAACTAGGTCAAATACTAACCTAGTTTACCTGACGACCTTCCAAGGCCTTTAGCAACCGGCTTGGGACACGCACAACAACAACAAACCACAATAAACCAATAACCTACATTCTAATTCCAATACAGGAAACTAAAACTAGGTCAAATATTAACCTAGTCTACTATATAAGGTCGTAGCCTTTCATGGCAATTATAAAAACAGGTTTTGGTTCCCCAGGACCAACTCTCGGGAGTTCTACTTATACAGTAAATAGAATTTTGAAATCAAAAATAATAAAAAAATACTATAAAAGATTTAAAATATAATAAAAAATAATAATAAATGAAAACAATCAAGCGATGTTAATGTCAATCTGGGAAAAAACGTTTTCTGTACTCCTGTTACGGATTAATGATCTTAATCAAGAATTATAACTAATTATAATATGTTCCACTCTCCTAACGATGAATTAGGCTAAGATAGTTATTATGTAAACCTCTACAATCAGTTTTATAATTTATTGAATTCGTATGTCGGTGGATATGACACATCTCCTTAAAAACGCTTTTATGTTTATTGGAGGTAAAGTCAAGTGATGAAGCTTCTTCATCAAAATTAAAATTATAGTTACATTCAATTGCATGTCTACATAAGGCAGACCTATGATGTGTTATGTGACTTTTGTTCTTCATTGTATATTTAACATCTACTTTATGTTGGTTAACCCTTGTGGTTATGGTCTTAGATGTCTCTCCAATGTAACATTTACCACACTCACACTCAATTTTATATAAGATAAATATAAATTAAATACGGATGATTGCGAATTAACTGTAATTTTAATAAGATTATTTTGTCGGTCATTATTTCAATTAAATAATTAAGAAAAAAATTTATTATTGTAACTTCGATGTTAGTTATCTAACATAATGTGTATAATTGCATGTTTATCTGCTGTGTGTAGATATAATGAACAATTTTGATAATCATTGATCAAAAAGATTTATGTTAAGACAAATTTTATGTTTGAGATTTATTTATAAAACTATTGTAATCATCGAAATAGAAAGAAGATAGAAGGAAGAAAAATCGATATAAAGAAAAGGCGAAAAGATTTATTAATATGTGTACTTCATCATTAAATATGGTTGAATTTCAACCAAAATATTAGTCTTGTATTTGTAAATTTATTTTACATTTTAGAAGTTTTGTGCCATATTTTTAATGTTGGAAGCATTTGTTTACCAGCAGAAAAATAAATGCACATGCGACCAGACTAAAAAATAATTTCGATTTATAACAAGAAGGTCACTCTAGTGGACTGATTTATTCTTTCCGACTTTCAAAGCTTGCAGATCCGCTAACGGATCTGGTAACGGACTCATTGACCATTGACATTGACCAACGGACTCATATCGTACACTCAAACTATTCAATAAAAGTACCACACCAATGATTTCAAAACAATTTTAATTTACTTATCAACAAAGAAAAACTCCTAACATTTTAAACGATTAACATAAACATTATTATGATAATTCTGGAAAACATAAATGTTTCCACCAGACAACAATAGAATAAAAACACATTTTTTCACACGAAAGAAAAGAAAATTTTCCATTATTTATTTCCATTAATAACGGAAATATTGTAAAAAGAGATGTATATACAAAAAATGCAACAGTTAATTAATGACAACTTAACTTATAAAAAAATCGATATGGACCCAACAGATAGTATACAAAAAAAAAGTCCAAGCGGCACGTATATCCCCTAGAAATAGGTAGATTTCGAGATCAGACAGTTTTGTGTGCCAGTAGAATCTGATGTATCAGATTAGTTTAAACAACACAAACTAATTTAAAACAGATATCGAACAAATTTTAAAAAGAAAATTAGCTACTTTGTGTCATAAATTGTCACACACGTGTTCTGTGGTAGATTTGATATTTGTTTGTTGCAAAATTGGATAGATATAGTTTTACTTATAACTATATCTATCCAATTTTGCAACAAACAAATATCAAATCTACCACAGAACATGTGTGTGACAATTTATGACACAAACCTACGCTATATCGTATGTCGTCCAATTACTGCAAAATATCAAAATAGCTTATTTCTAAGAAAAAAAATTAATTTCTTCTATTCAAACCTTTTTATTTTTTTTTTCATTGACTGTTATAAGGGTTTTGAAAATTGTAGTTATGGATTGTTGCAAGCTTTTTTGTTGAAGCCAACAAGTCAAAAACCTCTAACTGCAGAGGTTTATATTTATATGAAACGGATTAAAATATTTCCACAGATTCTAAATTTATGAAGTTTTTAAAAATAATAGTATCCAAACGGCCGTTATAACGGATTAAAAAAACGAATTTTTTTTCTAGTATAAAGCCTCTAGTTATTTAACCCTGTGTCAGATTTTTCTGATTTACGAACTTGTCCAAGATATTAATAAAACACACATGTTTACGGAAGGTTTTTTGATCTGGCTCAACAAAAGCGACCGTGAGAGTGCCGGTTGATTCAAACGCATTTTGTGTTTTACAAGCTTTTTTGTTGGAGCCGCTCACTCAGAAACCTGCAACTGCAGAGGTCTTTTTTTTTAAAGAAACTGATTAAAAAGGTTTCAAAGATTCTACATTTATGAAGTTTTTAAAAATATTAGAATCCACACGGCCGTTATAACGGATCTAAAAAACAGCATTTTTTCTAGTATAAAGCCTCTAGTTTCTTAACCATGTGTCGGATTTGGCTGATTTACGAACTTGTTCAAGATATTAATAAAACGCACATTTTTAAAAAAGGTTTTTTGATCTGGCTTTACAAATGCGACCATGAGAGTGCCGGTTGTTTAAAAAAAAAATTTTTTTTGCAATCTTTTTTGTTGGAGCCGCTCACTCAGGTCTATTTTTAAAACAAATTGATAAAAAAGATTCTAAAGATTTTAAATTTGTTAACTTTTTTAAAATATTAGTATCCAAACGGCCGTTATAACGGTTTTAAAAAATCAATTTTTTTTAGAAAAAAGGCTCTAGTTCCTTAACCACTTGTTGGATTTTGCTGATTCACGAACTCGTCCTAGATTTTAATAGAACACACATGTACAGAATTTTTTTTTTATCTACCTCAACAAATGCGACCGTGAGAGTGCCGGTCGTTTTCGTTATATCTCATATCGTGTATATATATATATATATATATATATATATATATATATATATATATATATATATATATATATATATATATATATATATATATATATATATATATATATATATATACATATATATATATATATATATATATATATATATATATATATATATATATATATATATATATATATATATATATATATATATATATATATATATATATATTAAGCTTGCCAGATCGCCCGGCTAAAGCCGGACTCGCCCGGCTTTTTTTGGTAAAACTTGGCTGAAAAATTGCCCGGTTCGGACGCCCGGATTTTTAAACAAAAACCGGAAATCGCCCGGATTTTTCCAACATTTTTTCATTGAAAAAAAATATATACATAATATTAATTCGTTTTATAGTCAAAATTTCAATAATCTGTATCTTTCTTATTCAAATATGTTTCACATGTTAAATCGTGTTATTTTCAATGTTTCATATGAAAATATATAAACAATTGACATCATTTTAACATTTTATAATTTATATATTGTGCTCTCGTTCGTTCAATCGTTTGCTGCAAATCGTGGAGTTTGGTTTAGTTATCCCAGCGGCCAATACGACAACTGAGCGCGTATTTTCTCACATCAATGACATTTGGACAAAAGAAAAAGGCAAATTGACACTGGAAAACGTTCGGGCACAATTGATGGTAAAATTAAACTGGAAGGAGACATGTCCAGAGTTTTATACAAAAATAAAAGAAGATGCTGGTTTTCTCCAAAAAGTTGCTGGAAGTGAAAAATACAAAATGAGAGCTGATAGTTTGTTTGGTACTCAAGAGAGTGGACAGTCATCGACTTCGATGGAGATTGATTGAATACAATGTTGACAATTTAAGCATAGAACTCTTTCTGTAATAAACAGAATTAAAAATATTATTAACAGAATATATTTCAACATTTCAAAGCTATAAAGAGTTTTCAAAGGTTATTTATGAAAAAACATAGTCTTTTTGTTTTCTTCTTTTCTGTGCGATTTTTAAAAATTTTGTATTTCGCCCGGATTTCGCCCGGCTTTTCAAATGGAAATTTTGACACTTGTCGCCCGGATTTTGCCCGGATTTATAAAAAAACCGCCCGGATTTTCCGGCCCGGAATACCTCCAAAAAAAATCTGGCAAGCTTAATATATATATATATATATATATTAGAGTGGGGCGATTTAAAAATCTTAATGGGCCCCTCGCGATTCTGATTCCTGGAGTTGTACTGAGCAAAAAAGTCCACTAGACCATATGTCTACGATGAAAACCGAGCTTGCGAATTTTTGTCTGAAGTTTTTTTGTCTCAATTTATGTTTTGTGAAAACTTGCAAATTTTCTTAGGCTCATATCTCGTAAACCATTTGGAATTTTACTATGAATAAAATTAGTAAACTGTAGTTCTTGACCTCAGCTACAAATTTGCTGGATAAACAAACCGAAAAAAATCACATCTTCATGACCAAAAACACGAAAATGCCAAAAAATCTAGATTCTGAATAAATCCTAAAACAGACATTTGTTAAATTTTTTGACACCATTTCTGGGTAAAAACTGTATTTGAGGTTATGTTTTCAGACTTTCATATCAGGGGTCCCTGAAGCGAACATCATAACCGTCAACTTCAATGAAAGTCCCTGAAGCGAACATCAACTGCATAACCGCCAACTTCAATAAAATTTGATATATCATTTATGAAAATCGATTGAGTAGTTTTTCTACAATCGCTCGTCAAAATGCGCTCACATCACAAAATAACAAAAATTGAGGGGCACCCTGTGAAGACCCCTGCTCGAAAAAAAAATTCTAAGAGAACTAGTATTTTTTATTTATCGTTGTGCAGCTTTTGCACTTTTTTGCTTTTATAATAAATATTATAAATTACAATTATTATAATTATAATAAATATTGTAAATTTTATAATAAATATAATAAATTTAATAATAAGTGTTTCGAGAAAATATTACAAAATCAAATTCATATTTTCAAAATTCCAAAAATATTGTAAAAATTAAATAAAATCAAACTTTTTTGAAAATTCTAAAAATATTCCAAAAATTATTACAAAATCAAAGATTAAAACTTTTTTCAAAAATTCTAAAAAAATTGCAAAAATTATAACAAAATCAAAAACACAAACTTTTTTCAAAATCCCAAAATTATTTCAAAAATTTGTAATAAAATCAAATATTTAAACTTTTTCTAAATTCTAATTCAAACTTTTTCCGAAATTCTAAAAATATTGCAAAAATTAAAACAATATCAAAAAAATTGTAACTTTTCAAAAATTATAATGAGATCAAAAATTTAAAATTCTAAAAATATATAGATAAAATTCACAAATTCAATAATTCTATTTTTTTTCAAAATTCAAAATATATTCCAAAAATTATAACAAAATCAAAAATTAAAACTTTTTCCACATTCTAAAAAATTTTGCAAAAATTATTACAAAATTAAAAATACAAACTTTTTTCAAAATTCCAAAAATATTTTTAAAAACTATAACAAATTAAAAAATTTCCATGTCCATTTTCATTTTCAATTACATTTACGTCATAAAAACAGCTACATTTTTTTCCAAAAAATTGGCTAAAAAAATCAATGAAATCATTTTTTGACACACTTGACAATATTTTTTTGACAAACTTATAATGTTCTATAATTTTTATAATTCTCTGTAGTTTTCATGTCATACAAATATATATAATATTCATGTCATACAAATTATTAATTAGTTTATATATAATTTTCATGTCATACAAATTATTAATTTTATTTTGTTCCAAAAAATTGGGTAAAACAATAAATAAAAATCTTTCTTTTGACACACTTGACAACAATTTTTTGACAAACTTATAATGCCATAATTCTCAATAAAATTTCATTTCAAACAAATAATTAATTTTACTTTTTTCCAAAAATTGGGTAAAAAAATAAATAAAAATCTTTCTTTTGACACACTTGACTACATTTTTTTGACAAACTTATAATGCCATAATTCTCAATAAAATTTCATTTCAAACAAATAATTAATTTTACTTTTTTCCAAAAAATTGGGTAAAAAAATAAATAAAAATCTTTCTTTTGACACACTTGACAACATTTTTTCGACATAATGCCACAATCCTCAATAATAATAATAAAATTTCATTTCAAACAAATAATTAATTTTATTTTTTCCAAAAAATTGGGTAAAAAAATAAATAAAAATCTTTCTTTTGACACACTTGACAACATTCTTTTGACAAACTTATAATGCAATAATCTAGATTTTGGTCTCACATACCAATCCAATCACTTAAAATGAACGTATTTTAAGCAACAAAATATGCAAATTTCCTTTTTTTGATACACTTGACGATTTTTTTGATACACTTCCGGTACAGTTATCTAACACATCGTCCTTTCGGCTCTTCCCATTGAGTAAACCTATTTTTAGAAGAAAAAAAATTTTTGAAATCCGTCCAGCGGTTTTCTAGATTTCGTAGGTTGTGACGGCCGGCCGGCAGACAGACAAAAATTTTTTTTTCTTTTTTAGAATCAGTAGGTCCTAAAACGTCGAGAAATGCCAAAAAAAGTGGGGGTAAGAATTTCACTTTTAGCTCATGAATGTAATACTTAGGTCTTTCAGACCGAAGTAAAATAACAAATAGAACGTTTTTGATGAGTTTAATACTAAGTTTACACCAGGATCTAATAGGTACATACTATACTTATTAGGTTAACTACGGTCGATGTAAACAGTTATCAAAAAAGTACGTACCAAATATTTGGTAGGATGATTTGCTACGTATCAAATTAGGTACGTAGCAAATAGGTATTATTTTTACGGTGTGAACACTAAAATTAGGTATGACATTTAAAATAAAAACAAATCAACTTATTTTATAAATATATATTTATGTTTGATGTGATTTTTTTGCTGAAATTAAAAGTAAAATAAATTTTAGCATTAATATTATAAATGTTTTCAGTTTTTTATAAAAAATATATATGGAAATTATTTTTTCCTAACCAAAAAATTAACAATGAAAAGGACGCACTAAAAATTAATATGTCATACCTAATTAATAAGAGTTTACATCACCGTATCAAATTTAAAAAGTATGATGGTGAAAATGGCTAGCTAATTTGATACGTAGCAAATTAGATACTGGTGTAAACTTAGTATAAATTATAAACAACTAACAATGGTAATTTTTCGGTATGTTCGCGATAAATTTTCACTTCTGCCTGGCGAAAACTGCATGAAGAAATGTTCAGATGTGGTTAGTATATCATAAAAATTGTTAAATATTTATCTGACTACAATTTTCTGTTAGATTATTAGTTTTAATTTTCCAAAAACATATTGAAGAAACGGTTTTAAAAGATATGGAGATCAAACCACCCTTTTTCTTTAGATATGTTGATGACATTTTTACTGCTTTTCCAAAAAACAAAATTCAAGACTTTCTTAATAAATTTAACAGTTTTAATAATAAGATACAGTTTACTTTGGAAACAGAGATTGATTGCTGTTTACCTTTTTTGGATCTGGTCGTACACCGTTTAAGTAATGGGAAGTTAGTAACAAATTGGTTCCACAAAAAAACATGGTCTGGTCGATATTTAAATTATAATTCATGGCTACCCCAATCTTATAAAAGAAATACAGTTACCTTGATGGTCCAAAAAATTTTAAGCTTATCGGATTGACAATTTCATAGTAAAAATTTTAAATTACTTTTTGAAACTCTTGTTAAAAACAATTATCCACAAAATTTTATACGGAAATTAATAAATCAGCAAATTTATGGAAAGGAAAAAATAATTTTGGGTGAGGCATCTGTTCAGATCAACAATAAAATTTACATGACTTTACCTTATGTTAAAAGTCTTTGTAACGGTGGACTCATTACAGAGGTACCACTGTATTTTTAGTTTGTTTTCTCTTGGTGGGGGAATTCGAATCGGAAGGAAAATCGAAATGAAAAAGAAGAATTTTTAATCAAATGGGTCAGTATAATTTGGAAATTAAAGGAAATAAAAACAATATGTTGTTATAAGATAAATTTGTCTCAATTTATTGTTAATTATATTTCCAATAAAATTTAATGTAACTTTCATCTGTTTAAGTTTTTTTAATTTGTCTAAATTAGTATCGTTTTTGTAAATAAAATTGTGATGTGGTTAAAAGTGAAAGTTAGCTGTCATATCAAAATAGAAAAATTTTACATAAATAAATTAAAAAGCTAAGAATGAAAATTTTATTTGTGTTTTATCCTACTTAGACTTTTTTTAAACTAGTTTTATTTGTTTTGAAAAGTTAAATAAAAAGATGGAATCTGATAAATGAATTAAAAGTTCGTTCGAAGATTTGTCTAATGCTCATGAAGAACTAAAGGCTGAAGATAAAGTATAGATGATGATAATAAGCAACAGTTTTTAATGAGTTATGTATATGATTGGATAGATCGGCGACATGTTTATTTGGAATAAGGAATTTTGGTGTTGATATTAACGGTTGTGTCAGAGATCCAAACAAAGAATTATGTATATGGTTACAACAACAAAACAAACATGGCTAGGGAGTCAGGATGAAGACAATATAGATTTAATGACGTAAGCTAATTTAATTTGATTTGTATAATAACTTTTGATTTTTTTTGTCAAATTAATTTCTGTAATGTAAAAAACTTAAATAGTATTTTTTCCTGTGATTTGTATTTCGGAAATATAAGAGATTTCCAAATTTAGATTTGTTTGTGGGTCTCGGTTTGTTGAATAAAAAATAGTGTTTGAGCTATCCGGCATAAATTAAAATAGATATAGTTTTAATAAAAGTCAAATTACTATACGTAGCGCCAAACAAAAGGGACCCTTTAGGTTTTCTGTTAAAGGTATATTTTTTTGATTATAGGCGTTGTCAACTGGTTTTGGGTTGTCAATTAGTCCTGTGTATTCATATATTTTTTTGGTGCAAATAAAATCTTTTTATTAGCAGTATTTGCGCAATAAATGTTTATATTAAAATATATTGAAACCGGCATAAAGATTTTTTTTTGGTCAAAACCAGTTTTACGGTTTGTTTGTGATACTTTTTGTATTGTATATAGCATTTCAGCTGAAAATTTATAAATTATTGTTTTTTTTTTATATTAAACAAAAACAAAATAATGTTTCTTGATTTTAAATCTATTTTGAGATGAATAATAATTTTCTCGTTTTGTTTTCTTGACCGATGACTTATATGAAATGAAATTCAATTAGTCATCGGTTGATTTAATGGAAATTTAGGGTTCTTGTTTCGGAATAGATTTCCTAATCAAATCAATTGTTATATTTAAAATTAACTTCTGTGTATTTAAATATATGTTTCATACTTAAAATTATAGTTTAGGTTGTTTAGAACTAATTAGAATTAATTATATATTTTTGATAGTTGTCAAATTTTTTGATAAATGTTTACTATGTGTAATTAAAATTCTCTCTTCAGCGGTAGGCCTAACAAGCCATCCATAGAGCTTCACTCTTTAACGTTAATGACGTTCTTAGGTCGCCTATGGCCATCGGGGTTATGCGATCGAAGAACATTGGTTTCTTCTCTTCATTCAGCGAGGGAGTTCTCAGGGACGAGGAGTGGTGTTGCTGTGTTCGTACTTAGGTGCAAACCAGTAGTACCATTCTTTGCTCAGAGGCTTCTTCGGTGTAATGAAGAGAAGAACCAATTATACTTTGTTTTCAGGATCAGAGGCTTCACCTCATACAAATTCAAAAACTTTTCCATTTTTTCATTTAGCTTTACAATAGACAGTTTTTCATGGAGTTTAGGTTTTGAAGTCTGGTGCTCGGGAGCGTTCTTCAACTTTCGCATTAGGTTTAGTTGTAATTTATTTGTAGGTTAAACAAGCACAACTGGGTCAGTAGAAATGGACCTGAGGTCTAATCGTGACAGTTGTGATTGTTTTATTAGGTTGGGGAGAATCTGTTCTGTAGAATCTGGTCGTTAGGGGGTTTTCTAGTCAGTTCTCACATGCATTGTTGGAGTGGGCTCGCGAACGCGATATTTTAGATTTAAACAAAATGGATATTGTACCATACTTATTTTTTAAATTGTCTCCAGACGGATCTTGACTTTGGGAATCTCTTATCTTATTAAATAAAAATAAAATAAATAAAACAAATTTTTTTTTTGAAAATTAAATAAATAAAAAAATTTTTTTTATTAAATAGAATAATTTTTTCTTTAAATTTAAATAATTTTAGGTAATTAAGTAAATAGATAAATTTTTATTAAATACGCTTGACATCAAGAGTTAAATAAATATTCTTTGTTTTGTTAAAAAAATAAATAAATATTTTGAGTTAAGAGGACCACCCAATAAATAAACATCTTTAAATATTTTTTCAAATTTTAAGATAAATAAATATTTTTTTCATAGGGGTGTGTCTTCAATGAATAGTTTTAGGTATATATATAATTCTGAAATTGAATAAATAAGTTACATTTTTTGTATTTTACGTGAAGATTTTGATTTTCTTTCTGATTTGAATTTTTTCACCGGGGGGGGGGGGGGTGGATTGAGAAGTGCAGTGGTGCCTTTGTGATGAGTCCTCCTTCCAGGAAGAATCAGCGGACAATGATGTAGCCTCCATCATTGTCCTCGGTTCTTCTGGCTTTGTAACGGTGGACTCATTACAGAGGTACCACTGTATTTTTAGTTTGTTTTCTCTTGGTGGGGGAATTCGAATCGGAAGGAAAATCGAAATAGAAAAGAAGAATTTTTAATCAAATGGGTCAGTATAATTTGGAAATTAAAGGAAATAAAAACAATATGTTGTTATAAGATAAATTTGTCTCAATTTATTGTTAATTATATTTCCAATAAAATTTAATGTAACTTTCATCTGTTTAAGTTTTTTTAATTTGTCTAAATTAGTATCGTTTTTTTGTAAATAAAATTGTGATGTGGTTAAAAGTGAAAGTTAGCTGTCATATCAAAATAGAAAAATTTTACATAAATAAATTAAAAAGCTAAGAATGAAAATTTTATTTGTGTTTTATCCTACTTAGACTTTTTTTTAACTAGTTTTATTTGTTTTGAAAAGTTAAATAAAAAGATGGAATCTGATAAATTAATTAAAAGTTCGTTTGAAGATTTGTCTAATGCTCATGAAGAACTAAAGGCTGAAGATAAAGTATAGATGATGATAATAAGCAACAGTTTTTAATGAGTTATGTATATGATTGGATAGATCGGCGACATGTTTATTTGGAATAAGGAATTTTGGTGTTGATATTAACGGTTGTGTCAGACATCCAAATATAGAATTATGTATATGGTTACAACAACAAAACAAACATGGCTAGGGAGTCAGGATGAAGACAAGCTAATTTAATTTAAGCTAATTTAATAAGCTAATTTAATTTGATTTGTATAATAACTTTTGATTTTTTTTGTCAAATTAATTTCTTTAATGTAAAAAAATTAAATAGTATTTTTTTCCTGTGATTTGTATTTCGGAAATATAAGAGATTTCCAAATTTAGATTTGTTTGTGGGTCTCGGTTTGTTGAATAAAAAATAGTGTTTGAGCTATCCGGCATAAATTAAAATAGATATAGTTTTAATAAAAGTCAAATTATTATATCTTTTTGAACAACTAAAACAAATGTTGAAAAAATTCAATTTTGAAGTCGTAGGAACAGCAAATAACACTTTATATAACACCATCTTTTCAAAATTGAAAGACAGAATACCTTTAAATCTTCAATCAAATTTAGTTTATCAAGCTGATTGTGGATGTGGAAAAGCATACATTGGCCAAACAACACAATATCTAGGTAAACGTGTAAAACAACATATCAACGACGCAAAAAAACTAAATATTGATAATATGAGCGCGTTATCTAACCATAAAAAAAGTTGTAATTTAAATCTACCTCTGCAAAATTTTAAAATTTTAGATAGAGAGAAAAATTTAAATAAACGAAGGATTTTTGAAATGATCCGTATTAAACAGCACCCTAATTGTATGAACATACAAACGGATACCGCCTTTTTAAACAACAGCTATGATTTTGTATTAGGAATTTAAAAAAATTTTTTTTGCTACTCATAACTTGTATTATATCTATTTTATGTTACAATTTTTTCATTGTATAATTGTTTGTTTTTCTATTATTATTTCTGATTATAGCTAGCGTTTTTATTTTAATGTCAAAATTTTTTTTTAAAATAACTATTTTTTTGTGATTTTAACGTCATGGTTGTAACATTATTACTTGATTGTTTTTTTTTTGTATAAGAATTATTATTTTTTTTTGTAATATATATTATTCTTGAAGATGGTTTTTTGAATAAACCGAAACAATTGTTGGATAAACAATCATAATTATTGTTTTATTTATTGGCTTTACCCAAAAATTTTATTATTTATATAATATATACAAGCCAAATATCAAATCTTATATATATATATATATATATATATATATATATATATATATATATATATATATATATATATATATATATATATATATATATATTAAGCTTGCCAGATTTTTTTTGGAGGCATTCCGGGCCGGAAAATCCGGGCGGTTTTTTTATAAATCCGGGCAAAATCCGGGCGACAAGTGTCAAAATTTCCATTTGAAAAGCCGGGCGAAATCCGGGCGAAATACAAAATTTTTTAAAATCGCACAGAAAAGAAGAAAACAAAAAGACTATGTTTTTTCATAAATAACCTTTGAAAACTCTTTATTGCTTTGAAATGTTGAAATATATTTTGTTAATAATATTTTTAATTCTGTTTATTACAGAAAGAGTTCTATGATTAAATTGTCAACATTGTATTCAATCAATCTCCATCGAGGTCGATGACTGTCCACTCTCTTGAGTACCAAACAAACTATCAGCTCTCATTTTGTATTTTTCACTTCCAGCAACTTTTTGGAGAAAACCAGCATCTTCTTTTATTTTTGTATAAAACTCTGGACATGTCTCCTTCCAGTTGAATTTTACCATCAATTGTGCCCGAACGTTTTCCAGTGTCAATTTGCCTTTTTCCCTTGTCCAAATGTCATTGATGTGAGAAAATACGCGCTCAGTTGTCGTATTGGCCGCCGCTGGGATAACTAAACCAAACTCCACGATTTGCAGCAAACGATTGAACGAACGAGAGCACAATATATAAATTATAAAACGTTGAAATGATGTCAATTGTTTATATATTTTCATATGAAACATTGAAAATAACACGATTTAACATGTGAAACATATTTGAATAAGAAAGATACAGATTATTGAAATTTTGACTATAAAACGAATTAATATTATATATATTTTTTTTTTTCAATGAACAAATGTTGGAAAAATCCGGGCGATTTCCGGATTTTGTTTAGAAATCCGGGCGTCCGAACCGGGCGATTTTTCAGCCAAGTTTTACCAAAAAAGCCGGGCGAGTCCGGCTTTAGCCGGGCGATCTGGCAAGCTTAATATATATATATAAATATATATATAAATATATATATATATATATATATATATATATATATATATATATATATATATATATATATATATATATATATATATATATATATATATATATATATATATATATATATATATATATATATATATATATATATATATATATATATATATATATATTTGACTGGTCGTTAAAAACTAACTTTTCCGAGACGTCCCCTAGAAAAATTCTTTGGGGTCAAAAAACCACAACGGCATTATTTTTTTTTTTTTTAAATCAAAAGAACACGTGCCGCAAAATCATCGAAGTTTATTTTTTGATAAAATCGTTAATATCTCATAAAATATGCATATGTCAAAAAAAATCACATAATCATTTTCGTAGGAAATTTAATTCTCTATAAAAAAGGTCCAAGTCATTTTTTTCCTAAAACCTATATTTCTGATGATATTTTGAAATAAAACTTGAAAATCTTCGAAACTCGTAAGACCAAATGATGAAAATTTCGACGAAGAAGTACTAATTTTGGTTTTTTTTGTCACGATTATTTTATTATACATTTCATTCTATAGCAAAAGAAGAAAATTAGGACTTTTTCGTCATCTTTAATATTTATGTTTTTTAAAAATTACGAAAACTTACAAGTTCATTTTTAAATTATCATGAGAACTATACGTTTTCCGGAAAAAATGACTTGGACCTTTTTTGTAGAAAACTAAATTTCCTACAAAAACTATCCATGTAATTTTTTTTGACATCTGCATATTTTATGAGATATTTGAAAAAATCTACGAATTTTTCAAAAAATTAACTTCGACGATTTTGCGGCACGTGTTCTTTTGATTTTAAAAAAAAAAATAATGCCGTTGTGGTTTTTTGGCCACAAAGAATTTTTCTAGGGGGCGTCTCGGAAAATTTAGTTTTTAACGACCAGTCTAATATATATATATATATATATATATATATATATATATATATATATATATATATATATATATATATATATATATATATATATATATATATATATATATATATATATATATATATATATATATATATATATATATATATATATATATATATATATATATATATATATATATATATATATATATATATATATATATATATATATATATATATATATATATATAAGTGTGAATCTGTATGAGTGCTCGAGTGTGTGGATAGGTGTCTGCATGTAGGTTGAGTCAATGTTGGGATTATACTTCATTTACATAACCATGTGGGCGAAGGTCAAAGCGGTATTACAACCGGTATAAAAAGGTCAACGTCATAACTTGACCTTTCGCGCGCAAAATAAACTGACAATTATCAGTCCAATTTTTGTATGATCTAACTAAATATAAAGTAGTATTTATCACAAATGCAAATATCAAGTTATTTGAGGGTATGCTAGAAAGGAAGAGTCAACTATGGATGATGGTCGCATAGAAGAAACTGAAGCTTTATAAACGAAAAAAAATATATACCAAAAAAAATAAGATACATGTTTATCGTCAAATGTAATAGAATGTTTGCTTTCATGTCAAACATGGCTACGTTAATCGAAGTTGGTCTTCTTGGTGAGTATTTTTTTTTTGGTTTTAGCGTTATTAAGTCAGTTCTTCCAAGTGCAAGTCCTGACCAACCTACAGCCATGACGGAAGGAATCGTTGGGTTGTTATTACAAGATGTTTTTTTGATCAACATAGTTATTCGAGTACAGAAAAATATATTTGTCGTTTCGGATTACATCCACCACCTCATCCGTTTGTAAGGTTCATACCAATAGTGGCGGAACCTGTGAACAGTTTGGTCCATAACATTAATGGGATATTTAATCATTATGACCCGAAACTCAACTCAGTTGACATTGAATGTTTAAGATCTGATTGTTTGTATGTGTTTATTTATTCATCGGGTTCACCGGCTTTTCGAACAACTTACTCATACTATCCACCAACAAACAATGTCTTCCCGTCTTTCTACCATTATTTTATCTTGGCTTCGATTGGCTTCTTCCTCGACGGGGATCTTAAATACAGGGTGGGCCAACTTGGACTGACTGATTTGAAATGCTTATAATTTTTGTATTTTTAAATTTTTGTATTTTATTTTTTTTGTAAATGAAAGTATAAATTATAAATTTTGTTTAAGCTAAATATGAAAAATTTCGAAATGATTCCACACCAAACAGTGCACCTGAGAGGGTGCAATTGTCGCTGATGCAATGCTCTCGGATTCTCTGTACCCCAAATTCGGCAGTTCGTTTATTAACAGATTAAAATGCAGTATTAAAATGCTGACGGTATTTTCTTTGCGTTATAACAATTGATCGTCCGGAAACATAATAAAATTCAACAATTTTTACACGTTCTTGCACTGAGTATGATGACATTATAAAATTTTATAAAATTTTGTATTATCTGCAAAAAAAATAAAATAAAAAAATTTAAAAATACAAAAATTATAAGCATTTCAAATCAGTCAGCCCAAGTTGGCCCACCCTGTAGTTGATTGATTTAATTAGAAGATTCTCTCTCTCTCTCTCTCTGGCGTTTACATCCCATGGAGGGATTTTGCCGTCTGTGCCACCAGCTTCCAATCATCTCGTTCCATGACCAGTTGACCCCAGTTTCGACATCCTATATCACGAAGGTCTTGGATGATGTCATCACGCCAGCGTTGTCTAGGTCTTCCTCTTCGACGAACACCAGCTGGTTGTTGTTGGGACGCTTTTTTTATCATTCTATCCAATGGGGCCCTTTCTACATGACCAAACCATCTAATCCGGTTGGATTTAATGAATCCGATTACATCGCAGCCTCCAAGAAGCTGTCTGATTTCATGATTCATACGGATTCTATACTGATTTTCAGCAACTTTACATGGACCATAAATTGTTCGTATGACCTTCCTCTCGAATGTTGATAGAATTCTACAATCGGAGGAAGTCAGTGTCCAGCTTTCACTTCCAAATGTAAGCACAGGTCGGATTAATGCTTTGTAAAGTGTGAGTTTACACGACCGCGAAAGATGTTTTGATCGCAAAAGTTTTGAGTATGCGTAGAAAACTCTGTATGCGGCAGAGACACGGGCTTTGATATCTGCCTGCATGTCATTTGACGATGTTATTACAGACCCGAGGTATTTGAAGTTTTTCCACGCGTTCCACTTCATAGTCGCCAGTATCCAGATTTCCAGGAGGTATGTTCTTAGATGTTGTTAACACTTTAGTTTTGCCGGTCTTGATGCATAATCCAAGCCGTTTAGCATTTCTTTCAAGCTGAGAGAGACTATTCTTAATATCGCTTGTTCTACGTCCGAGAAGCACAATATCATCTGCGTAGCCAAGAACTTGACTAAATTTGTTATATATGCAGTTTTGTGTCTCAATTCGGCTTTTTCTTATCGCGTACTCCAGCGCCAAATTAAATAGTACGGGCGCGAGTGCATCACCTTGTCGAACACCTGATGTTATATCGAAAGGATCAGAAACTGACCCTTCGATTACTATTCTACAATTTGATCCCGATGTTGTGAGTTTGCACAGAGAAACAAGTTTCTCTGGGATTCCAAGGCATATGAGTGCGGACCAGAGGTTGTCGCGGATGATACTATCATATGCTTGCCTGAAATCAACGTAGAGCTGGTGAATGCTGATGTTGTACTCCCAACATTTTTCCAGAATCATCCTTAATGTAAAACATTGATCTGTGGTTGAGCGGTTGGGACGAAAACCACACTGATAGTCACCGATGATAGATTCGGCGAACGGGATGAGTCGAGCAAGTACGACATTAGCTAGTATTTTGTATGCAGTATTCAACAGTGCGATGCCACGATAATTTGCACACTTTAGACGGTCACCTTTCTTATGTAGCGGAACAATGAGAGCTGTTTTCCATTCAGCAGGTAGTTCTTCTTGGTCCCAGATTGCAAGAATTAGATCGTATATACGTGAGACCAGAGCTGCTCCTCCATTTTTCAGAAGTTCTGCGAGAATTCCATCGAAACCTGGTGATTTGCCATTTTTCAGTTTTATAATGGCAGCTTCCACTTCTTCTATTGCTGGGTAAGGGACAAAAATCTCCTCAGTTGATGGAGCAATTGCTCGAATAGGATGAAATTCATTCGTCCTATTCAGTAAGTCTTGAAAGTGGGATCGCCACACTGCCAGCACATCACGTTCACTTGTTGTGAGTTCATCATTTTCATTTTTGATGGCTGTAGATCTTGGATGGAAATCTTTTGTCAGATTCCGTGCGTTAGCAAAGCACTCTTTTGAATTTCTGTTGGCTGCATGTTGGTTGATGTTTTCGATGCAGCTCTTCATGTGTTAGCGTTTCTTTTTACGTAGGAGTTTTGCTGAGGCTTTTCTGGCGCATAGATAATCAGCTTGGGAGCTTCGGGTGTTCCTTGTTAACCATTTTGCTCGCAGTTTTTGTTTATTTTCAACGGATTGGCGGCACTCGTCGTCAAACCATTCGTTGTGTGATTTCGGTGGTCGTTTTCCGATTGTAGTTTGTGTTGCGGCTATAATGGTTGATTGAAGCGTTTGCCATTCTTCTTGTATGTTTAATGGCATCTCAGAAGAGATGTCATGCTCTTCTATGTTTTGTGTTAATATTTACTGATATCTATTCAGCGTTTCCGGATGTTTAAATGCTTCGACATTCCAGCGCACGGTCTTTTTTGCTTGTCTGTTAAATGTAGATGATAATTTGCACTTGTACTTAAAGATGACAAGCATATGATCGGTGTCCATATCAGCACCTCTGTATGATCGAACGTCAGTTATACTTGTAGAGTGTCTCTTAGAGATCATGACGTGATCGATTTGGTTTTCCGTTCTTCCGTCATTTGATTTCCAAGTTGCCTTGTGAATTCTCTTGTGAGAAAGAAAGTGCTGGAAATTACTAGATCATACATCATAGCCAGCTCGGCTGCGCGAAAACCGTTATTGTTGCTGGTATGATGCAAGCTGTTAGGGCCGATATGTGTTTTAAGTTCTGCAATCCTACCGATTTGAGCATTAAAGTCACCTACCACGATTTTTATATCGTGCCGCGGGATGTTATTGATGACTTCTTCGAGTTCTAGGAAGAACAGGTCTTTAATATCATCTGCTTTATCTTCAGTAGGTAGTATTAATAACCGCATATTAATTGGGCAGAAGTCGATAACATGCTGATTCACGCGACGGTGTATAAGAAAGCCAACTCCAAATTCTCCTCCGTTTTGATGACCGCAATAGTAAAGAGTGTATCCTTTCGCTGTTTCATGGATTCCACTCCCTGGCCATCTTAGTTCTTGTAATGCCACTATATCAAGTGTGTAGCTCTCGACTTGTTGAGTGAGTTTTAGGAGATCTCCTGGTCTTCTGAGGCTTAGCACGTTCCAGGTTCCCATTTTTAAATCGTAGTCCGGGTACAGTTTCCGAGGTCGTTCCAATAATGAATCCGATATATTCCGAGGCCTGTGTACAGAATTCATGACAATAATTTTTTTACGGAAATGGGGTGTTAGCCCAACCCAAATTTTCGTGAATGGGTTCGTTCTGCATCTTAAGGTCACCAGAAACAACCTTTTTACACGTTTATATAGCGAGCCGCTTGATCCAAGACAGACGCCCGCTGAAAACCGCCCCTTACATAGAGAACAGACGCTTTCTACACATTTATATAGCGAGCCGCTTGATCCAAGACAGACGCCCGCTCCAAGCCGCCCCTAACATGGAGAACAGACGCTTGAGTTGCATTGGTTTTATGGCGCCAATGACTCGCCATGGTGCAGAATCATTGAGTATAAGCAGTATTTACTCTGCCACTCTCAACTACACCAACCTAATTCTGTTAGCGTTACCCAGGTAGCACGGCGTGGACGTAGAATTTCGGATTTTCGCTACCCACGCTACCCTACTCATTAGAAGATTCCGGGTGTTAATAATTGATTTAAATTATTATAGTGTAATTCCAATGGATACCCTCCTTGCTGCCGTACTACCATAAACAGCTCTTCCAACATTTATTTCTTCGAACCTTTTTTCCGAAATCGACCTATTGATCGACTACCTCCTCTTCTATACCAGTTCGTAATACTAATATATTGGTGGTAGCTGTAGAACTGGTCGCAATAATTCATGCTTTGTTGAATAGTGCTGCTCTCGTTTCAAAAGTAAAATCAACATATTTCTTTTGTAGAAATCCATAATTTTCGAAATCCTGATTTTCCCTTTGAGTAACCTTAGATTATTTTACGTGTGTCCATATGTATGTGTGATTGCATGCTGAGTGTGAGCGTGTGTAAGAAGTGAGGAAGTGGGAGTCTGGGAGTGACGGTGTAAGAATGTGAGAATATGTGAGTGCGTGGGTGATTGTTAGCATGTATGAAGCTTGAATGTGTGGGCGTATGGGAATAATTGTGGGGGTTGGACGCGCTGATCGTAGGTCTTTCGCAAACGGGGTCGCCAGAGTCTCCATTTTCCACTTGTATTCTTTTCCATTTCTGTGACTTTGCGTAAATTGCGTACATTTATGCATTTGTGCTGAAGCAGCAGGTATTACTCCATCAAACCCACGGTGGCTGAGCATTAGTCGTGACGGCGTTAAATTACTCAAGGTACGCATCCTGCTATGCCATTCTCATTGGTTCGCCAATGAGAAAGCTCTTCATTACAAATTAGCGCCCAACGTGGGGCTCCTCTTAGGGTTTCTACAGCAATGTAGGACTCTGGAGGAGTCCCTTCAAAATTCAAAAAACTTTGAAAAATTTTTCTTCATAATTAAATTTTCACTGTCCACCCTACAATAGTTAGAGGCTCTGGCGACAGGAAGCAACTCCCTGCTTCAAACGCGCAGGAGCGAAGGAAGTCTGAGATTCCTCAGACTTTCCTTCGATGGGGTTTTGCGTCCCCACGCCTCCAGCTACAACTCTCCTATTTTTTTTTGAATTTTCTGAAACGCAAGGGTGAGAATGATTCTTCGGGATCATTTTCAATGGGCTTTACAAACCCACGGACCCTAGTAACGGCTGGGTTTCTTACTGGCACCGGGAATGCCGGAGGTGACCAGATGCCAGGATTAGATATTTGTGAAATGGGGTATACGCCTATCACATCCATCCTGGTCATCTGGTTATGCTCTGGGTTCACTGTGGCAGCGAGATTCACAGCTGGGCTAACGACTCCCTAACGTTAGAGTCCCCTCCCTGGAGCGTTAGCACCCTATGGTCTGAGTTGTCCAGTTCTCGCGAATGATACTGGGGAACATCTTCTAAAGCAGTTTGATATCAACTGCTGAGGGAAGATGTTCGCCCAGCCTTCATGTCGTGAGTTAATTGAATTAGCTCAGATCATAGCACATCACCCGTGCGTGTTGGTGGTGAGAATCGAGAGTGACAGGTGACGAGAATAGAATGATGGTGCAGAGGATTTATCTTCTGACTATCCTATCGTCCCCTGTCGTTCAAGTGATACACTACCAGCACACACCCAATCTCATTCCTTTCCCACCCTATCTTATCCCATCCTTATCGCTCCCTTCTTGTTCCCTCTCCTTTCCCATTCCCATCCTGTAGAGTAGCTTGTTTTAATTTTTCTTTGGTCCCAAAATAAAAACTATAATCAACAAAACATAAAATGAAAGAACGGCGATCGGCGCTTCCAACCCCAGTGTGATGAACTCCCGTATGATTGGTCCGTCCAACCTTCCTCCGTCAATTATTGGATAAATATAAAAAAACAAAAGAAAAATAAAACTTAAAACAATAAATAAATAAATATAGAAAAAAGTAAATAAGTTGCTGATAAATTCTGGTACTAATTGTTTTTTTTCTAAAAATTTTTAGGAGCCAGCAAGAAACATATAAATACAATAAGGAAAATTAAAAATATTATTACATCAAGAAACATATACTTACATCAAGAAACATATGAATAAAAATATTATTACACCAAGAAACATATATGTTGACGCCTCGTCAGAATTCTAAAAAGAAAGAAATAAAAATTAGTATAAATATAAGATCAAAATCATTAGTATTAAGATTAACTTTCCTCTTTGATATTGTTCACATTTTGTGAGACATGAAAGTTCTGCATGTTGATTATTGAAAGATGTTTTTTTTCTGGTCAACTCATTGTTTCTAAAAAGAAATAAATAAAAATTAGTATAAATATAAGATTAAAATCACTAGTATTAAGATTAACTTAACTTTCGAGATTGTTTACATTTTGGTAACTCATAAACGTAAACAAAATTCCAATTTTATTATTGTTTAATTTTATTATTATTGTCAATAGACAATTGAACTTCCTTCTTGTTGGGTTGTTGGCAAGATGAATTAATTTAATGTTTCTAAAAAATAAATAAAAATTAGTATACATATAATGTTCAAATAAGTAATATAAATATTAACTTAACTTCGTAAATAGTATTGTTTACATTTTTCTAAAACTTCAATTTGACAGCCAGTACTTTCCACTGAAGTTAAATTAAAAGCAGTTTTTTGCTGTATTCAGTAGTTCTTTTCTTATAGCAGAAAAATGAATGTGGAACGTATTGTTGTTATGTTGTCGGTATGGAAAATAAAACATATATAAGTCGACATGTTTGCTTTATATAACTCTCTTATTTTCATCTTCTGGATAAATGTTTTGAATATTATTAAAGAATGTTCTCATATATATTTAATGTGTTGAAACAAAATTAAATTAAAATAATAAATAAGTTGAAAGTGTTCTGATATTAAAAGGAGTTGTTTTGATTTTAATCTTGTGAAAATTATGGTGATGCTAAAGTGGCAAAAATAATCAATATCTATTTTCTTTTCTTCGTAGTTCCGCCATTGTGGTTGTTAGCATCTATAGTCTGTGTGAGGCATGAAATTATAAACATATTATTGTAGTATCAGTAGCCGTGCAGGCACAATATTATTAATTAAATTTATTCGTCATCAACTATTGCCTTGTGAGCCATCTGTGTGAGGCATGAAATTATAAATATATTATTGCAAGTATCAATAGCCGTGCAGGCACAATATTGTTAATTAAATTTATTCGTCATCAACTATTGCCTTGTGAGCCATCTGTGTGAGGCATGAAATTATAAATATATTATTGCAAGTATCAATAGCCGTGCAGGCACAATATTATTAATTAGATTTGTTTGTCATCAGCTATTGCCTTGTGAGGCATTAAATTATAAATATGTTACATGTCAGTACTTATTAAGTTATTTATCATCAATTATCGTCTTGTGAGCCATTTTTGTGAGGCATTAAATTATAAATATGTTACATTATACTTCAGCATCTATAACTGTATGAAGCAAGACATTACCAACCAAACTAGTCATCGTCAATTATTGGCCGTTAATGTGTTACCTTCGACTGCCTTGTGAGAGGGAAAATACTACGAGCAGTTAATTAAATTATCGTCATCTGTAATCTTGGGAAGCGAGATAAATTAGATATGTATGCATGAAGGAACTATTCGATTAATTGTATACTTCTTTAAAATATACTACCACCATACCACTTGTCAAGTTCTCTGGTCTTTTCATCATCGTCCATATTTGTTAATACAGTCCACTGTCAGACTAGGGGACTTAACATTTTGGTCCTTCGAGCCGGATCTAGAGGGCGCTGCCAATCAAGATCATCAATCAAGATTCTGTCAGGTATTCTTTAAGTATTAAATTTAAGTGAATATATTTTTATATGTATTATACAATTTAAATTCAACAAAAACCATTTGTTTAATCAATTTGGAAGTTTGGTCAAGTTGAGTTGTCTGTGAGAAATAATATCTGTCGTCATCAAAATATTATGTCATTTTCCTTAATTCGATTTCAATCTGAATTATTTGTTTTGGCTAACAAAATCATATCAGTCATACACATAGTAGGTCATTTTCTTTAAATTCGGTTTCGATATCGATTGTCTTTTTGCAAAGAAAATTGTATTTGGCGTCACAGGTCGCATTTGATCTTAGTAATCTGACGAAAGATAGTGGCTTGCTGAGCCTTGGACTCGATTCATTTAAATTCAATAATTGCGTTAGTTTATTCCATATAGTTTGCGATTAATATGGCGGACGCGGCAAACATTGATCTTCTCAAAAAACAGCGTGCCGCTTTTAAAGGTCAGTTGACAGCATTCAAATCAAAACTGTCAACAGCCATATCAATTGGTGGGGTAGAGTCCTTACTCCGTCGCCTTCAACGTGTCTATGACAAGTATGATGCAGTACAAAATAAATTGGAGTGTCTAGATGACAGTGCGGCTCTGGACCGCTCCAGTTTTGAAGATGATTACAGTAGCCTAGAAGTTACATTGCGCGACAAACTGCACGACATCAAAAAAGCAGAAGAAGTTTCGTTGTCCACGTCATTTCATAATACCTCCCAGCATGACTTGAACTCCAGCACGACCCTTCGGCTTCCAGAACTAACATTACCAGTATTTAATGGGTTGGAGTCGGATTGGTTGTCCTTTAGGGATATCTTTATCGATCTAATTCACAACAAACCGTTGGACAACACATTAAAATTTCTATATTGGATCTCTAGTATTCGTTCTGGGTCAGCTTATTCTCTAATATCTAGTTTACCGGTAACAACATCAAACTATGAAACTGCATGGAAGCTGCTATGTGAAAAATATGATAACGAAACGTCGATCCAAAGACATCATACCCGAGAATTATATGAGGTACGTAATCCTCAAGAACATTCATCCAAAGCTCTGCAACTTTTCATTGATAAAACTTCTAAGCATTATAATGCATTAAAATCTTTAAGTGTTCCAGTCCATGAATGGGATTTGTTTCTGGTGCATCACTTAGTCCAGCGATTGGATCAGTCGTCCAGAATTCATGTGATCAAGAAGACAAAACCAAATTCAATTTTGACGTTCACTGAATTTATAGAAATGCTACGTGGGCGCATTAGAGTGCTTGAAGCGTTGAACTCTAACTCTAATCTACCTCAGTCTCGTCCTCATAAAGCGGGTCGGCAAATTTCTTTAAACGCAGTCAGTTCACCATCTAGATCATCTAATAGTGAATGTGCGTGTTGTTCAGGTTCCCACACTCTGCCTCATTGTCCAACATTTTTAAGTGAGAAGTTCAATTCAAGAGCAAGGTATCACTTTATCAAAGATCGTCGCCTTTGCGGGAACTGTCTACTGGACCGACACCCCATTAGTGAGTGCCGTCATCCTCCTTGCAACAAATGTGCTTTAAAGCATCACACCCTGCTGCACTTTGAACGCACTGAATTCGTATCTCAACCTACACGTCAGTCAGGAACCTCGAACCATTGTTTTAAGCAATCACTTCGTGACTCCACAACTTCAAATGAAGTAAACATAGAGAATACTTGTACATCATCATCTCTTCACCCAACAACAATTACACGACAGGGTGAAGACATCGTATTGCTAGGTACAGCCATGGTTCATGCATCAGTTCATGACGGCATAAAAATTCTGTGCAGAACTTTACTTGATAGTGGTTCCACCATGAATTTTATCACCGCAAATGCATGCCACTTACTACAAGCTCGTAAATATCCAACGTTCAAATCCATTGCTGGTATTGCTGGAGCAAGGACTCTCATTAAACACAAAACACACATTACGGTTACATCGTGTGTATCTGATTTCAAGGTTACTCTTAAATTTTATATTTTGCCCACAATTACCAACAATATACCGTGTGCTCGACTTGAAATTCCTGATCTATCAATACCGTCCAATATGAAGTTGGCGGATCAATCATTCAATTCACCCAATCAAGTTGACATATTACTAGGCGCTGAAATTTACCATCAATTGTTTAAGGGGTCATGTATTAAGCTGCATCGTGACTTACCTCCTTTCTACGATTCAGAACTAGGTTATATCGTGTGCGGTAAAACGAAACTCGCATCACCAACTAATGGAATCCAACCGCATATGAGACATCGTAAAATAATTGGAACGAATTTAAAATTAAATGAAGATGTTTTGAATAACCGTAGATAATAGAAATTATAGCAAGAAGAACCACGAAAATATATTGATGATAGATAGGAATTTACAACAAATATCAAAAAACCTATTAAAATTAAAAGATGATTTGACACAGTTGAAATCAAATAGAAAAAATCATAAACAGTGTTATGATGTAGCACAATTATTACAACCAACAAATCATGAAACACCAGATAATAGTATTGGAAGAAATAACTCTATGAAATCAACTTTTACTTATTCAAGCAGAATTAGTGGAAAATTGTCTCCATCGCATTATTGCCCGCCAAATCAAAGTCAACAGTATTTACAGCATAACCATAATCGTTGTTTAAGTAAAAATATTAAAACTAAAAGACTTATGTCTCTAGACCATGAATATAGTATGCATGGCAAATCTTTGTTATTGAACTAATCTTTATCACCTACGTTAATTAATAGCTCAGCTACCTTGTTTAATAATTTGCAATATGGAACAGATCGTGATGTTAACCATCATATTCCATTGGAAATGGTCATAAATACTGACCAACTCGTATCACCATCACGAATTGATCATAATACACCAGATATAAATAATTATGACGCAAACAACAATCAGAAAGTTACTAAAAACGATAAGCTGCAAATTGACCAATCCCATAATCAAATATTAGATTGACATTGGGATGCATTAGAAAATAATGAAAAAATGTGGTGTTCAATTGATAACCGTCTTTCGTCGTTGGATCGTAAAAATAATCAATTTATAAGTAAACTCAATCGAAGTAACATAGATCATTCGCCATTAAAATCCACCTCACTTGGTAAGTTTAATGTTGCAAAAGCTCCTGATGAAGTTGATTCAGTTCCAATATCGTCCGTGAATAGTAAAAATAAAAACCAAAAGGAGAAAGTTTGGTGTGAAACATCATTAGAATCGACAAATCTATCAAACCGGTCAATTTCTAACTATTCAACAATAGTAAATCAAGCATCATCTCAACATCATAGTCAACTGCATTCATCACATAATTTACCAACATCATCAGGTAAAACAAATATTGCAACACAAAATCATTTTAACGAGACAGTACAACATATTCCGGAAAACACTTCTAATAGTACAACTATGTCGAATGTTAATGGATACCAACCAAGTAGTTATCCTTCAAATCTTCATAATCTTAATACAGTGCCTATTAATCATAATAACATCTCACATCATCGTGAACATCGTGAAAACAAACCCAAACTCTCCTCGCACTCAATGTCATTGCCAAATAGAAATATTAACAATCCGATTATGATACCTAACCCGCATAATAACAGTCATAATAATTCATCAAATACATATGATGATTTTTATTTGAATACTTCGATATACCAAAACTATTATCATGATAATTTCCATTCACCACGGCCATCACCTTCACAAGTTTCCATTATTTCAAAATCACCAATGAGTAATAATAATCATATATCATCACCACAACATCACTACCAGTTGAACAATAGCAATGCAATTCATTTGGAGCCGTCAAAAAATGTAACGGTCATACAGGAAGCCAAATTCCGTCCCTATAAAGAAATTAGTAAACCATTTGAAAGGTCAGATTTTTACAAATGCTCGACTAAAATTCGTTAACAGAGTAATAATACAAATTATAATAACTGGTATTTGTAAATAAATGCCAACTTATTAGTATAATGTTCATTCAATGTAATCCTCATATTATGTCTTCATATAGTTCTATGAAATTATTTTTATAATGAAATAAAATAATTGAGATTACATATTATCTCAAGCTTTTCATTCATCATTCGGATTTCCTTATATTGATAAGCATATTCAGTATGCTTAAATTTCTTGAACAAGCAAAAAGAGCTTTAAACGAAATATCACAATTCTCATCGAGCACATGAAATTACTCATCAATAAATTTCTTGAACAAGCAAAAAGACCTTTAAACGAAATATCACAATCCTCTTCAAGCACATAAAACTATTCGTCAATAAATTTCTTGAACATAAATGATTGACCTTTTTGAACATGCAAGCAATTCTCTTCTATGAAATGGTATTTTTCTTGAACGCAAAAGTAATCTTCAATGAAATGATGATCTTCAAAATCATTTTCAGAGTTCGAGAGTTGTGATTTTTCATCAGTTCAATGAGCTATTAAAGGTCCGAATCTTCAAGATGTAAAAGAGTTGTGAACTTGAATTCACTAAACATCCAGGTACGAGAAATTAAAAACTCGAAAGGCAAGTCAAATCGTAACTCGATCAAGAACTTACACCCTCGGTCGATTGTTACGTTCGTCGTTTCATAAAAATATAACTTCATCTAATGCCTCAGTTACCTTCAAAATTCTATGTCAGTTTATCCATCATCCTCGGCAATGTTTTGAAACATTCAGTTGGAGTCAATGCTTTACATTTTTTCACGTTTAATCATGAATTTTCTCCGGTTGCTATGCACATCTCATGTTGAAGCATGTATTTTCTTCGGTTGCTATGCACATCTCATGTTTAAGCATGTATTTTCTTCGGTTGTTATGCACGTCTCATGTTTAAGCATGTATTTTCTTCGGTTGCTATGCACATCTCATGTTTAAGCATGTACTTTCTTCGGTTGCTATACACATCTCATGTTTAAGCATGTATTTTCTTCGGGTGCTACGCACATCTCATAGTGGAGCAGTATTATTTTCAGTTGGTATAAACCTTATCGTCAGTTGTTATGAGCTCTTCATGATTGAGCTACCACTATCATCACTACGTGTAATGTTGAAAAAATTGTTGTAACCCTGTTGAAAAAATTGTGTTTCGTATCATCATCATCATAAGATCTCCCAATGTCGTCCGCTACAAAGTGTTGCAGACTTTGGTCGTTTCAATATTCAGAATGTTCTTCATCTTCATCATCGTGTGAGATACTTTAACGTGTTCATACATGAAATAAGTCATGTGTCAATAAAGATATTGATCTTACACTCCTTAATACGCGTCCAAGGTTTAGCAAGTTTTCGATTAGTCCACACAAACCGTCAAGTCCAATCACTTAAACCGTTCAAGTAACAACAATTTTTTGATTGACCACACGAACGGAATACTTACCTACTAATACTTACTATGATGAAATAGATCTGTTCTTGTGACTTATTAATAGTCCTCATCACAATCATTAAAAATATAAATTAAACAAATGATTTTTGTTCATATTTTATTCTTAAGAATCACGTATGTTGAACTTACAATAGATTTACTGGAAATGTATAACCAGTAATTAATCAATTAAATTAATCAAAACCAGTTAAATTTTATAATTTTGATGGTCAACATTTTTAATTTGATCATGATTTTGATAGACCTCCGGAAGTAACATACTGTTAAAGTAAGACTTTAAAGGCGGGAGTATATGTTGACGCCTCGTCAAAATTCTAAAAAGAAAGAATAAAAATTAGTATAAATATAAGATTAAAATCATTAGTATTAAGATTAACTTACCTGTTTGATATTTATTTATTTATTTATTTATTCGTTCATTTAATCGATACAGCACAACAACAGGGTCGTTTTGATGCAGTTAAATAAACTGCATTGTATCGAAAAGCAAGTTACAATTAATGGCATATAAAACTTACATCACGCTTTAGCAAAAATCAACAAAAAAGAAAAAACTTCTTCACAAAAGAAATTCAAGTTGAAATCAAGACAAGAAATTGATATTGTTCACATTTTGTGAGACATGAAAGTTCTGCATGTTGATTATTGAAAGATGTTTTTTTTCTGGTCAACTCATTGTTTCTAAAAAGAAATAAATAAAAATTAGTATAAATATAAGATTAAAATCACTAGTATTAAGATTAACTTAATTTTCGAGATTGTTTACATTTTGGTAACTCATAAACGTAAACAAAATTCCAATTTTATTATTGTCAATAGACACTATTGAACTTCCTTCTTGTTGGGTTGTTGGCATGATGAATTAATTTAATGTTTCTAAAAAATAAATAAAAATTAGTATACATATAATGTTCAAATAAGTAATATAAATATTAACTTAACTTCGTAAATAGTATTGTTTACATTTTTCTAAAACTTCAATTTGACAGCCAGTACTTTCCACTGAAGTTAAATTAAAAGCAGTTTTTTGCTGCATTCAGTAGTTTCTTTTCTTATAGCAGAAAAATGAATGTGGAACGAATTGTTGTTAGGTTGTCGGTATGGAAAATAAAACATATATAAGTCGACATGTTTGCTTTATATAACTCTCTTATTTTCATCTTCTGGATAAATGTTTTGAATATTATTAAAGAATGTTCTCATATATATTTAATGTATTGTTCTAAAATGTGTTGAAACAAAATTAAATTAAAATAATAAATAAGTTGAAAGTGTTCTGATATTAAAAGGAGTTGTTTTGATTTTAATCTCGTGAAAATTATGGTGATGCTAAAGTGGCAAAAATAATCAATATCTATTTTCTTTTCTTCGTAGTTCCGCCATTGTGGTTGTTAGCATCTATAGTCTGTGTGAGGCATGAAATTATAAACATATTATTGTAGTATCAGTAGCCGTGCAGGCACAATATTATTAATTAAATTTATTCGTCATCAACTATTGCCTTGTGAGCCATCTGTGTGAGGCATGAAATTATAAATATATTATTGCAGTATCAATAGCCGTGCAGGCACAATATTGTTAATTAAATTTATTCGTCATCAACTATTGCCTTGTGAGCCATCTGTGTGAGGCATGAAATTATAAATATATTATTGCAAGTATCAATAGCCGTGCAGGCACAATATTATTAATTAGATTTGTTTGTCATCAGCTATTGCCTTGTGAGCCATTTTTGTGAGGCATTAAATTATAAATATGTTACATGTCAGTACTTATTAAGTTATTTATCATCAATTATCGTCTTGTGAGCCATTTTTGTGAGGCATTAAATTATAAATATGTTACATTATACTTCAGCATCTATAACTGTATGAAGCAAGACATTACCAACCAAACTAGTCATCGTCAATTATTGGCCGTTAATGTGTTACCTTCGACTGCCTTGTGAGAGGGAAAATACTACGAGCAGTTAATTAAATTATCGCCATCTGTAATCTTGGGAAGCGAGATAAATTAGATATGTATGCATGAAGGAACTATTCGATTAATTGTATACTTCTTTAAAATATACTACCACCATACTACTTGTCAAGTTCTCTGGTCTTTTCATCATCGTCCATATTTATTAATACAGTCCACTTCCAGACTAGGGGGCTTAACAATATACTTACATCAAGAAACATATGAATAAAATTATTATTACATCAAGAAACATATAATTACATCAAGAAACATCTAATTACATATGAACAAACAATTTAATTAATCGAGAAACGTATAATTACAACAAGGAAAAATAAGACAGTGCCTGGAGGATTATTAATAAGTATTTATTATAAATTTAAGTTAATTTATTCAAATTTACAATTTTTTTTAATGCATGTTAATTTTAAGTATACTCAGATCTAAATTTTGTTTGTTGCTCAAGGTTGAAATTATAAATTTCTCCTGCCCCACCGGAGGGTAAAATCCGCACTTTATTATTTGTGACTTTCGTAATTGAATCAGAAAGATTTATTGTTTTTTTTCCACCGCTTTTCAATAGTATAGATTACCGATTTTCTCTCAACTTCCTCAATTTTTTTTGTATTTAGTGACCTTTGTGTCCCGGGAACCCAGTTTCGCCCGTAATTGATTCTGAACAGTTTATAAAATACCACCGTCTACA
This sequence comes from Diogma glabrata, assembly GCA_963693315.1. Classification (NCBI taxonomy): domain Eukaryota; kingdom Metazoa; phylum Arthropoda; class Insecta; order Diptera; family Cylindrotomidae; genus Diogma; species Diogma glabrata. The sequence continues at coordinate 267,535,657 of OY856187.1, read as the reverse complement.
ATAGCAGTAGTATACTGGTTTTCTTTCGTATCTCAACCTTTTCGATTGTTTGGTCAGATACTAATCTGATCACGAATAATAATTTTTTTGTAGTTCACTGTCACCAATAGTTAGCTTAACGATTTTTTTCTATAACATAATCAAGATTCATAATTTTTATTTGTACATCCTACCATCAGCAATAGTTAGTATAACGATTTTCTCTTCACCCTCCACATTTTTGCTTTTGATTGGTCAAGTATTGCGCAGCTGTTTGTGTTTTTTGAATATTCATAATGTCGGCCACAGATAGGATTGACGTTGCAGAGAGATCTAGCTCCTGTGCGGTCTGTCAGCATGAGATAGTACCGGCAGACGTTAAAATTCTCACAAGGTGTAACCACCTGTTCCATGACATCTGCCTCAACGATTGGTTGTTGCAGAATAATACCTGCCCGATATGTCGAGCCGCTTGCGTGCGTTCGGAACTACAACGGCTGCCTCGAGGAACAGAAAAAAATAATTACACTTTCGTGCCGCCACCTAAAAGACCATACACTCGAGCTCTCGCTGCCGAGTTGCACCAACGGCGATTCAGCGCTGGTAACCAACTGTCATCGACTAGAGTACTAGGTGGACCTCTTCCACCCCGTCACGCCAGCATAATGAGAAGTGACCCGGCCCAGAGGTGTCTTGAGCAAGGTGAAGCTGCTGCCGTGGCACGAGCTTCGCGTAAGATCGTACATGCTCAGGTGGATCAAGAAATGGCTGCGTTAAGAGACTCAATAGTCCAAAACCGTGCTCCTGCAACTGAAGAAATGGTCCCTGAAGATCTTTCACCATAAGAAATACATGCCATGTCTCACATCTCCCCGCGGCAACAATCAGCTCCGTCGGTACACTCGGTAATATAAAGAATGGTTCCACGAAATGATATAACAATGCCACCCTGTTCGCTGAGCCTCATCCCGCTCCTGCTCCAGCCAGAATGCGAACACATCTCGAACAGCACTCTACAACAATTAGGAATTGGAACGTAACGTTCTCAGGTAGACCCGATGGTCTAGATGATGAAGCGTTCATCTTCAGAATAGAGCGGCTGACGGAGATGTGTTTGAACAGTGACTTCACTATTGTCACCCGCTGTCTGTACCTGTTGTTCACCGATCGAGCAGCTGATTGGTTCTGGAGATATTTTCGCCAGAACCGACAACTTATTTGGACTGACTTGTGTCATGCTCTGCGAATAGAATTCCAGGACAGGCAGACCGACGAAGAAGTGAAGGAGCAGATGAGGTTCAGGAAACAGAGACCCACAGAACTATTTGATGAATTTCTACAATCCATATATCGACTGGCAGATAAACTAAGAATACCGATGTCAGATGCCGAATTGCTATCTCTGATCCGAAATAACTTGCGTTTGGAGATTTGCAAGGAGCTGCTATACGTCACCATTTATGGATTGGAACATCTGCGCCAGCTCTGTCGTGATAGAGAAAAATTATGGGCCGAATCAGTAGCCAGACCGCGCGACTATAATATTAGACCCTCTAGACCTGTGTCTGAGGTGGATTTAGACAGTGAATTTTCTCGAATTCAAATTAGTGAATTGCCAACCGATTCTTTGCCAATTGCATCAAATGAACTCGCGGCAATACAGTCTGCCCCTAATATGAAACGAATAACCAGCTCAACTATTTGTTGGAACTGCAAACGACCTGGTCGTCGTGAATCTCAGCGATTGTTTTGTTGGGGATGTGGAAAAGACGATGTATTGTGTCCTAACTGTGATAATTGTCGGGGAAACGGAAGGGGGGCCAGAATCCCAACACCTTTTCGCGCTCCCAGGACATGTCTTAGATTCATCTGAGACCAACTTTGAATTGTCTCCTGATCCTTCAAATATTTCATCAACCAATCCCAATAGCCTATTAGTACACGATACACTGTTGAACCGAGCTACGACATCCAATTCGATAGAACACCCGTTGACTACGGCTTCTGATACACTGGTACCCACTCATGATACTAATGTGAAATTATTGAAACGTACTGAACCACCACCATTATGGACCAAAATCAAATCGTTCCAACAACGATTGAAGGAATACTTGAAAATACGCTCAAACATCTTTATAGATTCATTATCACATTTGAAACCTACAACGCGCTCTGCACTCCGTTCTCGCATTTATTGGCAACAACGACGTATGTTTAAATCCAAAACCATTTCCTCTATTGTGAAATTGGCCAACGATGTGAGATCTTATGCCACAGTTTCAATATTGGGTAAACAGCTTACTGGACTGTTGGATAGTGGCGCATCCTTGACTGTAATTGGTGGTGATTTTGCCAAAGAAATCGTGCAGACTCCAGACCTTCTGACTTATCGGCAGTACTCCAGACCTTCTGACTTCCGGCTTATCGGCAGACTTATCGGCAGTAGTTCATACTGCTGATGGCCAAAGACAGAAGATCTTGGGATTTGTAAAAACAAAGATTTCATTTATGAACCAAGTCAGGTCACTGGATGTGTTCGTTATCCCGTCTCTAACCCTAGATCTATACTTAGGTATAGATTTCTTTAATGTTTTTGGCTTGTTTAACCCAATATTTAACTTACCTACATTTTCGACTACGGAGTCAGTAATTTCAGATTTGTCTATGGACAACCAGGAACGCTTACAAAACGCTATTCAACTTCTACCATCATTTTCGAAAATGGGTCTGGGTCGAACACATTTGATAGAACATGTGATTGATGTGGGGACTGCAGCTCCCATCAAGCAACGTCACTATCCGATTTCGCCCGCCATTGAGAAACTGATGGGAGAAGAACTGGATAGAATGTTATCTCTGGGTATTATAGAGGTCTCCAACAGTCTTTGGTCGAGCCCTGTGGTTTTAATTCGCAAGCCTGGGAAAATCGTCTTTGTTTGGACAGCAGGAAGGTAAATACTGTTACGAAAAAGGATGCGTACCCCCTTCCACCGATAGATGGAATTTTGAGTCGTCTGCCACAGAGTAATTTCATTTCCAGTTTGGATTTGAAAGACGCTTTTTGGCAGATACCTCTAGAAAAACACTCCCGAGAGAAAACTGCTTTTACGGTCCCAGGGCGGCCATTGTATCAGTTCGTAAGAATGCCTTTCGGACTGTGCAATGCGCCGCAAACAATGACTAAATTGATGGACCAAGCAATTCCTCCACATCTCAAGTCGTGCGTCTTCGTATACTTGGATGATCTTCTAATAGTTACAGATACCTTTGAGGCCCATCTGAAACTGTTAGAAGATATCTCCCAGTGTCTTAGACGTGCGAACTTGACGATAAACGGGAAAAAGTAAGTTTCTCTTGCCGGATGTAAAATATTTGGGATATGTCGTGGGAGGTGGTACGTTAAAAATTGATCCTGATAAAACTCAGGCTATTTCTGAATTTCCTACACCGTGTACGTCCAAACAGATTCGACGATTCCTAGGTATGGCGGGTTATTATCGCCGTTTTATATCTGATTTCTCTGCTATGTCCTCTCCAATATCAGATTTGTTGAAGAAAAATTCTAATAAATTCGTATGGACACCAGAAGCTGAAATAGCATTTACAAATCTCAAAAATGCTCTGGTATCAGCACCAGTCCTTATCAATCCCGACTATACTAAACCCTTTACTCTCTTAGTGCGACGCTAGTAATGGCGGTATAGGTTGTGTACTGCTTCAGTGTGACATGGACGGTATGGAACATCCCATAGCGTACATGTCCAAAAAACTAAATTCTGCGCAGCACAACTACTCAACTAGTGAGAAAGAGTGTCTAGCCGCCGTACTGGGAGTAAAGAAATTTAGAGCGTATGTCGAGGGTCAGGCCTTTAAGATCGTAACTGACCATGCTTCATTAAAATGGTTAATGCAACAGAAAGACCTTTCTGGTCGATTGGCTCGTTGGAGCTTGAAATTGCAGGGTTACGTCTTTGATATTGAGTACCGAAAAGGAAAATTAAATACTGTTCCTGACACTCTATCAAGACGTGACTCTGTCGATGTGATTTCTGAGCTATGTCCAGTGCCTGATATAGATCTTAAGTCACCTTTCTTCAACACTTCTCGATATTTGGAGTTGGTAAACCTGATTACCGAAGCAGACGGTGCACTGCCTGATCCAAAAGTAATTTCTGGTCGGGTATATAAAAGATTGGCTTGTCTGGATCATGAGATTCCTTCTGAAAGTGAGGTTTGGAGGTTGTGGTTACCTGAGGAATACACTGACGAGTGTATTGCAAGGGCCCACAATCCTCCTGCCTCATCTCATGGAGGTTTGGCAAAAACCTTGTACAATATCCGTAGATTTTACTATTGGCCTCGGATGTATACCCAAGTTGAAGCTTTCATAAGGAATTGTAAGACTTGTAAAGAAATCAAAGCACCAAATGTTCCACTTCGTGCTCCCATGGTGTCTCCAATGAAAACTGAACGAATTGGTCAGCGACTATACATCGATATTCTTGGCCTTACCCTCGCTCAAAGGCCGGGAATATTGCTATCCTGGTGATATTAGATCACGTTACTAAATATCCATTTTTATTTCCTTTACGGAAGCTAACCGCTGAACCAATTTGTCAATTGTTGGCTACCAATGTCTTCCACGTATTTGGTTGTCCAGAAGTAATTGTGTCCGATAATGGGACGCAATTTAAATCTAAACTGTTTGAAGATTTCTTGGGGAAGCACGGAGTGAAACATACGTTACTAGCGTTATATTCACCGCAAGCTAACGCTTCTGAACGGGTGAATAGAAGCGTTTTATCGGGTATTCGAGCTTACCTAAAGGAGGAGCAATCTAAATGGGATCTGCACTTGAGCGAGATCGCTTGTGCACTACGTTGTTCTCTGCACCAAGCTCTTAAATGCTCCTCCTATTTCGCAATGTTTGGAATACCTATGGTGACTCATGGTTCGTCATATGAGTTGCTGAGACGACTGAATAGCCTTCACGAACCCGGTGAAACATTTTTACGACCTGATTACCTTAACAGGATTTGGATTCGAATCCTTGATTTAACTGCCGAAGCATTTGTCAAAAGTGCTGAAAGATATAATCTACGAGCTCGAGTAACTTTGTTTAAACCAGGTGATACGGTGTTCCGAAGGAACTTTATTTTGAGTGACGCCGGTAAGAAATTATCTGCTAAACTTGCACAGAAGTTTGTTGAAACCAGAGTAATAAGGTTAGTAGGGACCGCGGCCTACGAACTGGAAGACCTGGTTTCCAAACGTAGAGGTGTTTATCATTCCAAGGACATTCGAGCCTAACATCGGTTATAAATTTTTTTTGTCAGTATGATAATATAATTCGTTTATGTTTCACAGCCATTGCAGGTCAGTGATATCGACGACCTTAAGGTATGAGGGTGATTTCGCTTCGAAATAACAGTTCAGCGAGTGTGTACCAACTTTGGAGTTCATGTCTTGCTTAGGGTCAATTTCAGAATTTCTTTCCTGAATAGTTGCAATTGTAAATTCAGAGATTGAATGTGCTGAGTTTGGTTCAATTGGTTACTTTGAAACTATTTGAACAAACTTCAGAATCACCTAGTCGGATGCGTACAACAGGGTGGCCCGGCTAACGTAGTCGGAGAAGCATGAGACTCTTACTAGTTCAGGTGTAGGGTTCGAGCCTGTAAGACATAAGGACGTAGACGTACTTGGAGCCCTACTGAAAGGAGTATGATAGATGTTACGTCGCTTTTCGAGTCCTCACAATTTATTTTTTTTGGTGACTTTCGAGGCCGGGAACCCCCAGATCTGCCCGGAATCGGGTCTGGAAAGTTTTGTTTATCCATCGCTCACAATAGATTAGTATACTATTTTTCTCTCTACCTCTCAAGAATTTTTTTTTGTATTTGCAGATAACTGATATATTTTTTTGATCTATTTCGTTTTCAATTCAGTTCTATATGTATGGTCGGCCTTTCCTTATAAGCGTTTTGTTACACTTGGATTGAACGACTACATGCGCGCTCATACTATTTCAATTCAATCCTGTGCATGGTTACCCGTGGTTGAATTAGTTTGGTGTTATAGTAGATCGAGTGGAGATCGATGGTAGAATATAGGACCAGCCTACGTCTTTTCAAGTTCTTTTTGGACCGTACGTTACCAAAAATTACTTGACCTGTAATGTAGACTGGAGCATGATAATGTAGAGCGGTAAAAATTCCCGATTTATTCAGTGTCTGTTTTCTCATAAGTCATCATTTTGATTAACATACGTAGCTCATAATAGTTTCTCATCCATCCACAATCTATAGTCATATTTTCATATAGTTTCCGTACATAAGTTTGTTCTTAGCATAAAATAATTAACAATAATATTTCTTTTACAATCCCCTATTATTGACTCATACTTCGCTTTCAACCGCCTTACGTTACCATACTGCTAAAATTTGAATTCTCTAAACACTAACCGTACTTGACCAACGAAGTTTTCAAACCTCAAGACAGCTGTGCATATTTGTCCAATCGACGCTCTAGACAAAATTGTTATCCTACAATTCGTTATGCATTCGATTTCCTATATGGGTATTTTTATCAAATTATCTTTCCGTTATGGATCTGAATTTCATTGTAATACTGTTGTAAGTTGTTATTTTGTAATACGTAAACATCATAAAATCGATTAAACTTACGTTTAATCCATTCTAATTCATTGATATTTCTTACTAGTGTGTTGGAAATAATTTGTTTCGTCAAATTATTTTTGCAATGTTAAGTATTACAAAGTAACAAACAGTTTTGTATTAACGAAAAAAGGTCCTAACATTTGTTTACATAATGTAAATTAATTTCCTTGCATCAGAAACCTTTTTTTCGAATTTTTCGATATTAACAGAATTGCTATATAAGGAATGACTGTACATTTTTCAATCTCTTAGTCTCTTACTCTCATTTCATTTATCACAATTTTGGTGAACAGCTGTTCGTTTTGCTTTGTTTGAATGACAGATCGAACAATGGACATCAACGCCTGATGAATTGGCAGGAATTTCGGCGATTTTTCTATTTTATAACCTGTGGATGTCAACTTAATGTTTTGTTAGTGGATGTTGATTCATATGTGATATTAATTGAATATAGTAGTGTACAGTCAGTTAATCCAGTTTATTGTTATAATACCAATCAGTGAAATCCACGGAATGATTAAAACCATGCATATCTGGTTGTACCGCAAAACTGACCTTGAAGAGGTCTAATCTTCCGTTGTGATACTGTGAATAAAATACAAAGAATGTTAGTAAGCTTTTTGTTAATGCTTGAAAATTTGTGCCAAAATAATTGATCTTGAGAACGCGTTTGTTTTTCATTACACTATTACTTTATTAATAGTGTAGATGAAAAAATTAGTAAAACGAAAAGAATTTCTGATATGTGTTTGTGCCGTCCTTAGGACAATTTAACTGTTCAATAGATTATAAGTGTAACCACCTACGGCATGTTTATTTTTGTTACAAAAGGAAGTCATTTTGAGAATCGAATCATTTTTTGTGTTTAGTTAAGAATTAAGATAATACTTGATAGTGGAATAAGCCCCGAAATTTTTATATGAAGGTGCAACTTAAAGCAATAAGAAATAAGGAATTATATTTATTATTACTTGATCAACCTATATCGGGATTGAACATTGTGATCGAAATTGATATAAATTGAAAGTTAACCAAATATGCTAGTAATGCCCTAAGGCTTATTGTACAAATGATTATCATGTAATGTGCTGTCCGATTAGTTGTATATGCGTAATATTCAAATTATAAATTAAACATGGATATGAAACTTACTAGACATAACAACAGAATAACCACCAATTGGTACAGTAAAGAGATAGCATCAAACAGGTTACTTAATTACTACTCATCACACCGATACAAAATGAAACTGAATGTTGTAACATCATTTATAAAAAGAGTGTTTGAACTCAGTGACACCTCACACAGAAAGAATAACATAATAAAAATACACCAAATTTTACAGAATAATAATTATCCTGAAAAACTCATTAATAAGCTTATAACCAAATGTTTGTATACTAACACTAACAAGAACTTACAGAAAAAACGGACAATTACTAACGAAACACCTATTAAAGTAATTTATGGATTAATGTCTTATGTTCCCAACTTAACAGAGAAAATTAAGAAATGTTTACGTAAACCTAACCAAAGTAGTAGAATAGCCACGAGAGTGGATAACACTTTGACCAAAACGTTTGGGAGCCTAAAGACCGTATTCCTAAAGAAAAACGAATTGGCGTTATTTATCAAATTGAGTGTGAGTGTGGTAAATGTTACATTGGAGAGACATCTAAGACCATAACCACAAGGGTTAACCAACATAAAGTAGATGTTAAATATACAATGAAGAACAAAAGTCACATAACACACCATAGGTCTGCCTTATGTAGACATGCAGTTGAATGTAACTATAATTTTAATTTTGATGAAGCTTCATCACTTGGCTTTGCCTCCAATAAACATAAAAGAGTTTTTAAGGAGATGTGTCATATCCACCGACATACGAATTCAATAAATTATAAAACTGATTGTAGAGGTTTACATAATAACTATCTTAGCCTAATTCATCGTTAGGAGAGTGGAACATATTATAATTAGTTATAATTCTTGATTAAGATCATTAATCCGTAACAGGAGTACAGAAAAGGTTTTTTTCCAGATTGACATTAACATCGCTTGATTGTTTTTATTTATTATTATTTTTTATTATATTTTAATTTTTTTATATTATTTTTTTATTATTTTTGATTTCAAAATTCTATTTACTGTATGTATAGACAATAAAAGTAACACATATTAGATTTAATGTATATGTTTGTAGTATATAATAATTAGTATATAATTAAGCGCGCGCTCTTTTGATCTCTGAACTTGATTTATATATATATATATATATATATATATATATATATATATATATATATATATATATATATATATATATATATATATATATATATATATATATATATATATATATATATATATATATATATATATATATATATATATATATATATATATATATATATATATATATATATATATATATATCTATATATATATATATATATATATATATATATATATATATATATATATATATATATATATATATATATATATATATCTTATATATAAAAATCACGTGTCACGATGTTTGTCCGCGATAAACTCCGCAAAAACGTAACCAATCTTAATGAAATTTTGTACAATGTGTGTATGATAGTCCAGCTTGAGAGATAGGATAGTTATTTTCTTGATTAAATGCCTAAATTTTTTAAAATTACGAATTAAATATTAAATATGGATGTGTGGTGCTTCCCCAAAGGGATGCAGTTCTTCCACAAATATTTAAATTCAAGAAAGTAATTTGAAAGAAGTACTTACTATTTGGTTTCTGGTAAGTCTTCTCAATATCTTTTAAATTGAAAACACACTGGCTGTTTTCAATGTTTCATAGGTTTAATTGAAACACTTTAGATTGAATTTTATTTAATTTATTTGAACACTTTAGATTTAATTTATTTAATTTATTTGAACACTTTAGATGTATAACAATTTGTATTTGTTAAAGTTTTAACTTAATTTTATTAGGAACTTCTGTTCCAGCACTTTTAATATATCACACCGTAAACTTTCAATTTTAGTAGTTGGGATTCAATTTTCCCCCGGTTTTTATATTTCGAACTCGACGAAACGCGTATTACGCAAGACTGATTTGTTTTCCAAAAATCAGTGGTATTTATTTCGACGTTTTCCGTTGGGCAAAATTTAGTCGACCAATCGGAAAACGTTTTTCCAAAAAAATACAATAAAATAAAATCGAAATATCTTAGTAATCGATTTTTCAGTTTTAATATTTTTAATTACATTTTTTTGTTGTTTGTTTTTTTTTTAAAAGAAAAATTAATTATTGAAGGGTTTTATTACTTTCCGGTAATATGGAAATATTTTAGTTTTAGCTCGTGTAGGGTTTTATGTTTCGGATTTACAATGGGATTATTGTTGTAATTAATTTAGTTGGTATTTTGATTTATTAAATGGAAATTTTATTTGGCTTTAAAAGAATGTATGGATTGTAATTTTGAACTTTGTATTACTGAAATGTGTTATTTGAATTTGAAGAATGTATGGATTGTTTATTGGATTTTATATTATAGGAATTTATTGTTTGAATTAGAAGAATGCATGGATTGTACATTGGACTTTGTAACCAGTTGGACTTTGGATTTTAGAAGTTTGTTGTTTAAATTAAACGAATGTATGGATTGTTTATTTAATTGAAAAATAGACATAAAAAATACTTTGAGTGTTTTTATGAGAAGATATAGGAATTTGTTGTTTGAATTGAAAGTTGTTTGAAAGATTTCGATTAACGATTTTTTTAGATGAGGGATGTAGGATTATGTTGCAGCTGTGGGTTATTGTGTCTAGACTGGTTAGGATGATCACTGAATTGATCAATGGGTCAATTGTTTGGAATGATTTGGGATAATTGATATTGAGTTTGGAAAGATGTTGGAATGTTTGTATCAATGGGGTGGATCAGCCTGGTTACTGGTCCACCACATACGTCCCTTTTTTATCAAAAAAAAATAAAGGGAGTTCCACTTACTTTATTTTTTTTTTACTTAAATGTTCCGATGGTTTACCGTAATTAGTTTTTTTTTTTTCCTTATTGTGTTAATTTGTATTTAGTCGATTACCGTTTGTTTTTAATTTGTGCGCGACATTTTAAATAATTGGTTTTTACGCTAGTTTACAGTGTGTGTTTTTTTTTCTTAGTGCATTTTTTGTTTTTTAAAATTATTTTTGCTGTTTCTTTTTTTTTTTTTTTTTTGTAAGAACTTATATAAGATAAGATTAGAAATTATTTCATACTTTTTTTTTCTAAAAATCAGTCATTCATTTTCGAGGTCTCGCCTCTTTTTTATTTGTCTTAATAAAAAAGTTTATTTCTAGTAGTATATATATAAAATGAAATGTAAATTATACATATTAAGTAATATTAACGTTGAATGTTTTATTAATTATTCTACCTTTATTAGAAATTTTGTTTTGTTTTTCTTTTTCTTTTTCTTATGGGTTGTTCCCATATTTGCATTAAATTAATTACTTTTTAATTGTATCTTATAATTATAAAATGTATTGGCAAATACTTAAATTCTCAATATATATATATATATTTTTTGTTTTTATTTTTTAAAATCTTTATGTTATGATTTTATAATATGTTTGAGGGTTTGCCTCCTAATTTTAGTTAAATGTTTAGTTATTAATTAATTATAATTTGTTATCTATATAAATAAAATTCGATGTCTGTCTGTCTGTCTGTCTGTCTGTTCGGGATAAGCATCGAAATGGCTGAATTGATTTAGATGAAACTTGACATACATAAAGAAAAGAATGTCAGGAATGTCATAGGCTACTTATTTTCATAGAATATATAGTTTTTTATATATAATTTTTATAATAGAATTCTCCATTACTTAATTCATAGCAACGAGTTTGCCTAAATGTTGATTTCATACAATTGGTTTTTATTTGTTCTAATAATTATATATTTGTATTTACATATATGAGTATAATTCATAGCAACGAGTTTGCCTAAATGTTGTTTAATTATAAGTGTTCTAATTATATATGAGTATGTTTTTATTATATAGAGACACATTTTTTATTTTGTTGTATATGTTTTAAAACCTGACATGCAAGATTTTCTCATTTGTTGTTTATGAAGATTTTTTATTTAGAGAAGAATTCGAATGTGTGTTTATTTATTTAATAATTCAGGGATAGCTGCCACTCTAATTCCCAGAGGAAAAACAGCTCATTCTATGTTCAAAATCCCAATTGAAGCTGATCGTATAGAAAATCCAGTCTGTGGTATATCAAAGAATAGCCACAGAGCTAAAGTCCTACATGATTGTGTTTTCGTAGTGTGGGATGAGTGTACTATGGCAAACAAAGTATCGATTGAAGCTGTAAATAGAACAATGCAGGATTTAAGAAATAATAATCAAGTATTTGCTGGAGTAACCTTTTTATTCGCAGATGATTTCAGGCAAACGTTGCCAGTTGTCGTTAAAGGTACAAGAGCAGATGAGGTCAATGCATGTCTGAAACGCTCAGTACTATGGAGACATTTTAAAACACTCCATTTAAAGCAAAATATGAGAGCGCAAAGCGGAGGTATGGAATTCTCGGTATGAAGTTTTCTTAGATATTGGTGAAGGAAAATATGCAGAGATTAATGCTGATCATGACATTGAAATTTCAGCTACTCTATGCCAAATTGTTACGAATACCGAAGCTTTAATATCTGATATTTATGACGACATCCACAATATTACCACAAAAGAGGATGTATGGTTGTGTGAAAGATCTGTTTTAGCGCCAAGAAATGACCAAGTATTGTCACTCAATATAACGGAAAAAATCCCTGGTGAGTCAACTTCATATATATCCATTAACACAATATGCGAAACAGAACAAGCAGTGCATTATCCAGTAGAATTTTTGAACAGTATCATTGCTCCTGGTCTTCCACTTCATAAAATAGATCTAAAAGTTGGTATTCCCATTATGCTGCTTCGAAATTTAAACCCACCAAAACTTTGCAACGGCACTCAATTGCGCGTAGCTTCTTTACGAAAGAATATAATCGAAGCTATCATTATTACCGGTTGTGGTAAAGGCAAAATGGTTTTTATACCTAGAAAACCTATCATCCCACCAAATTATCCATTTCAATTTAAAAGATTGCCCATAATTCCCCATAATTCTCCATAAATGTTAGCTTCGCAATGACTATTAATAAATCACAAGGTCAAACTTTAAAGAGAGCTGGTGTTGATTTAAACCAAGGTTGCTTCACCCATGGACAATTGTATGTAGCATGTTCACGTGTTAGTGATGCCGCAAATCTTTTCATTTTGGCGAATGGCAATAATACACCTAACATAGTATATAAAGAGGTATTACAATAAAAGAGACAATACAACAAAGTTGGATGAAAAGATTAAGTGCGTTGACGTGCGGGAGGAGGGGGTGGGGGAGGGAGAGTGGGGGGGGGGAGCGAAGCCCGCGGGATACCCCCTAGTTTGTTAATAAAAATTGAATAGAATTAAAATTAAATGCTTTTATATTGTATTTTTATTATATTTTTTTTTCATTTGTTCTTTTATTTTATACTTATTTGGTTAGAGGGTTTCATGATCAACAGATTTTTTTTTTTTTTTTTATTATTTTTATTACGCGCTTTTATATGGAATCGCTTTTAGTTAAATTTATTATTGATTTTCTCTTTTGTTCATTTATTTTAGCATAGTTCGGGTCCGTGCTTGTGGCTTTTTCTTCTTCTGTCTCTGTCTTTTTGTCCCATCTTATTGTTCGTTCAGTTTTTGCTTTCTTTTTTCTGTACCTAATTACTATCAACGTTGCTACTAATATTAAAATTGCGGTTATAGCTATTGAGTTCAAAGAATACGCTACGATTTCGTTCATTTCCGCCTTTGTCTTTTCCCTTTCTTTTTCTGCCTTTGACAGTTCCGATTCGTGTTCGTTAATCGCCTGTAATATTTGTTGGTATTCTTGTTTTCCTTTTTGGGAAATGCTCAAGTATGGTACCATCTTTTTATTCGTTGCCTCTTCTTCTTTTAATGGCTTTATTTGCATATTCGGTATTTCAGGTATTTTTAAAGTTTGTTCCCTTGATTCCTTGTGTTTTTCGTATTTAATTAAAATTCCTTCTGTTGTTGCTTCACATTCGTTTTTTAGTGTTAATATCATTGAATGGTTGACTTTAATTAAAGTCTCCTCTTCATTTTTGCATTTAACCAATATGTTATAGTTTGATTTGACTACTAATAACCATGCGTTTGGTGAATTCATTTTCATTATCACATTATTAGGGAATCCTATCTCTTGGTATCGGCATGATTCAATGTCCTCTTTAAATGGGTTGCTGAATAGTTCCGCAAGGCAATGCCATTTTGGTTTCGTTATCAAAGGGGACTCCCTTAGGGGAGTTCTGCTTGCATATTTTTGCTATTAATTTTTCTTGTATCAGGATTTCTGAGCATTTCTGTAGTTCCTCCATTTCTTCTATTTGGAACGTGTTGGTCTCAGTATTTGTTGCTAATATCATGTTTTGTACGTCATATGTGTAGTATGAACCCTTCTCATTCCTTACTGGTAATAGGTATGGTTTGTTTAGTTTGTATTTGATGTTTATTGGTAATGGTATTTCTATGTTCAGAACTATCTTCTCTTTAATAATTATTGCATTAACGTGCATTAATTGTAGTAAATTTAACACGTTTCCCATGTAAATGTTCTGTCCCTCTTTGGTTAACTCACCTAGAATTTTTGCTACCGTTGTTATATTGATAAACGAAGGGTGCACCTTATGATTCGTTAAAAATAATAGTGCTGTTATAAAAGTTTCCTGAATATGTCTTATTTCTGTTACTGTGTTAACGATATGGTCGTATATGTCTCTAATGTTATCTCTCAACTCCGTTCGTATCTTTTCTGCTTTTTGAAGTTCAGATTCCGCCTTCAAATTTGCTTGTATGTTATTAATTTCTTTCACAGTCATGTTAATTTGGCTTCCCAATTCGTTCAATTTATTTTCCGTACAGTTCATGAATGTTTTTATTATTAAAGTTTGTTGTTTCATTAGTTTAATGTGTTCTCCGTATTTTTCTAAAGTTTTGATTCGTTTGTATATTCGTTCCGAATCTTCGTTGTCCATTGTCCCAAATAATAGATTATATTTTAAGTCAATTTTATAAGTAATTTATAATTTATTTGTATATTAATTTTATACTTTTGTATTTTTATTTTAAAATTTATACATAGGAAATGTATTTTTTTTATTTTTGATTTTAGACGGCTAAGCAAAGCTTAGGTACAACTATTTATTAATTTTACTAATGTTATTTATTAATTCTTTGTTCTTTTAATTTTTTTTTATAATTTAATGATTACTATTATTATTTGTATAGTTTAATTATCTTTGATTTGTAATCATTTCTGTTTTTTTTGTATATTATGTGAAATCATATTTATGGATTTCTTTTGTAAATAAATAAAATAAATAAATAAAATAATGTTTTCTGTAATTTTCCTATGCCATTAAAATATCCTGTACTTCTTTTCGTCCTTGTGCCTAGAAGATGGTTAATTTCTGTTTGTTGCGTATGTATTTTATTTGTCAAAATTTCGATTTCCTGTACTAAGTTTCTGCAATAATTTGCACGTGTTATTTTTGTATTATCAATGTAACATATTTTATGAATTGCTTGTTTAGCCTGTATTATTAGGTTTGATATCTTTTTTATTTCTAGTGTGTCTATTGCTGTTAAAACCGTCCAAGATTCTAGGTAAAAGTAAGCTTCACCTATTTCTTCAAAAATAATTTTTGTGTTACTTACGTCTTTTATTACATATGTAGCGTTGTCCGCTATTGTCAATGAACATAAAAGTATGACCAAACTTATTATCAGTCTTCCGTTCTTCATATTTAAAGTCGTCTTTTTATTTTCCACTTTTGAATGATTTTTTCTTTGTTGAGTATAACAATATTTGATTTATGTCTGTGGATAGATAGTGTAGAGAAAAACAAATAAAATTTAGAGCGATAAAAAAAATTGTTGCTTTTTGCGAGGGGTTTATTTTTTATTATATATTTTTAGTGTTATAAATGTAATAATTATCCCGCCAACTTCAGTCGGTTAAAATGCGTAATTTTATTTCTGTTTTTAACTTGTATGGTACAGTTTACTGGTCCGTTTATTTTCGTAATTTCGTATGGTCCGTTCCAGTTCTCGGAAAGTTTGTTTTTTCTTGCTTCGTTTTTCAGGTATACTTTATCTCCAACTCTGAATTCTACTGGGTTTAAATTTTTGTCGTAATATTTCTTACTATCTTCTTTCGATTTTCTTATGAATTCTTTGTTAATTTGGTTTGCCATTTGTGTTTTGTCTTTAATTACGTTATAGTAATTTTAATCGTTGTATATTGGGCTTGGGTTTGATTTGAGGTTGTTTGGTAGTGTTACGTTGAATCCAAACAAACATTCCATTGGTGTAAGTTTCGATCTACTATTTGGCGTATTGTTGTGCACGAAAGCTGCTTGTCGTAACCATTGATCCCAATTTTGTTGGTCATGCTGTACAAAGTTTCTTAAATATTCTCCCATTGGCCTGTGGCTTCTCTCCAATATGCCGTTTGCTTGTGGGTGGTACGCGGTTGTTTCTATTTTTTTTATTTTTAGCAACTTACAAAGTTGCTTAAATACTTCTCCTGTGAAGTTGGAGCCCTGATCTGTTAATACCACTTTCGGTATGCTATAACGTGACACGATTTCGTCGTAAAATATTCTTGCTACTGAGTTTGCTTCTGCATCTGTCATTGCGTAGCAGTCAAAAAATCTTGTTAGTTCATCTTGGAACGTTAAAATGTATTTATTACCATTATAAGTCGTTGGAAGTGGTCCTACCATGTCCAAAAATATTTTGTCGAATGCCCTGTCCAGTGTTTTAGATACTTGCATTGGCATCTTGCAATAACGAGTTGTTTTGTTCTTTTGACACTTTTGGCATTTCCTTATATATTCCTTTATGTCGTGTTTCATGTTTTTCCATTTGAAATTTCTTGCTAGTCTTAGGTAAGTCCTGTAAGCCCCTTGATGTCCACCTAAAGGAGAGTCGTGATAGTCCTTTAATATTTGCCGTATGTCGTCTTCGTTTGATAATTCCGTAATTTTATTCTCGTCTTCATCCTCAGAATTTTCCCATTCTTCATCATTCACCTGATCAATTTCGTTTGCATTGCTGTGTGGCGTTGTTTTCTTTTTCTTCATTACTGTGCAACCGTCGGCTGCTTGTGCTGTATTTATACCTTTTGCTGCTTGTGCTCGTGTTACTACTAGAATTTTTTGTTCCTTATTGTCTTCATCTTCCTCGACTGTTGGAAGTCTACTTAGAGTGTCTGCGTTTTTATTTGTTTTCCCAGGTTTGTACTGTAAGTCGTAGTCATAGTCCATTAATTTGATGCTAAATCTTGCTATTTTTGTGTTTGGATGTGAAATGTTAATAGCCCCTTTTAAAGGTTTATGGTCGGTGTAAATTGTAAATTTCCTACCGTATAGGTAACATCTAAAAGTTTTGACTGCCCACACTATGGCTAACAGTTCTTTTTCGATGGCGGAGTATTTTCTTTCAGTTTCGTTTAAAGAGCGG
Source organism: Diogma glabrata (assembly GCA_963693315.1). Lineage (NCBI taxonomy): Eukaryota > Metazoa > Arthropoda > Insecta > Diptera > Cylindrotomidae > Diogma > Diogma glabrata. The sequence goes on along the minus strand of OY856187.1, from coordinate 267,518,358 downwards.
CTTGCGTAAGCTATTGGCCTGTCCTCGTTTACTATTCCTTGTGATAAAATTGCTCCTAGAGCTATGTTGCTTGCGTCCGTTGTTACTAGAAAGTTCTTTTCGAAGTCGGGATATCTTAAAATAGGGGGTGAAATTAGCATAGTTTTTAGAAGTTCGAATGCTGCTTGGCAATTTTCTGTCCATTTAAATTTTATTCCTTTTCGAAGTAGTTTATTAATTGGCTCAGCAATTTTTGCAAAATTTGGTATGAATTTCCTATAGTAATTTGCAAAACCTAGAAATGACTGAGTTTGTCTTACTGTTCGGGGTGGTGGGTAGTTTTTTATTTTGTCCGTTCGACTTGGGTCCGGTAATACACCCTTTTCTGTACACAGGTGCCCTAGGTATATTATTTCTCGTCTTAAAAATTGACATTTTTGTAGCTTTACTTTCAAGTTATATTGTCTTAATCTGTCTAAAACTTTTATCAATTTATTATTGTGATTTTCCAAATCTCTTCCGTAAATAACGATGTCGTCTAGGTAAACGTAACATTCTATTCCTTGTAGCCCAGTTAATATATGATTCATTATCCGTTGGAAAGTCGCTGGAGCTCCGGTTAAACCAAAAGGCATTCTCTTGAATTCATAGTGTCCAAATGGTGTACTAAACGCTGTTTTTTCCCTGTCTGCTGGATCTACTAATACTTGATGGTATCCGTCCGCCAGATCTAGTGTTGAAAAGTATCTTGAATGTCCGATTTGGTCAAGAATCTCTTCAATTCTTGGCAGAGGGTAAGCATCACCTAACGTTATTCTATTGAGTTTTCTAAAGTCTATGACAACTCTGAACCTCTTAGTTTCTGGCTGGTTTCCTCCTGATTCTACCTTTGTATGTTTCGGTACCACGAGAAGTGGACTGTTCCAGGCGGACCTTGAGTGGGATATTATATTGTCCTCCAGCATCTGTTTAACCTGCTTGTCTATTTCTTTTCTCTGCGTTTCTGGTAACCTATACATCTTTTGATTTATTGGAATTGTATCAGCTGGTGTTTGTATTTTGTGCGTTAATACATCTGTGTATGTCAGTTTGTCGTTTGGTAAATAAAACAAGTCTGCGTATTCTCTGCAAATGTTGGTTATTGACTCTTTTTCCATGTCCGTCAATGATTCTTCTAAATTTAGTTGTTTTATGACTTCTTCTTCCCTGGTTTTTTGTCTTATGTTCTCGTCTTCCCTAAAAGTTAAAATTCTCCCTGTTTCTGCATGATTTTCCTCTATTATTTCGTAATTTGTTAAGGGAGTCATCTTCGGCTCGTAGTTTCTTAATAAAACATCTTCTTCTGTTGTGTTTAAAAATGCTAGTACAACCTCTGAATTTATAGGTTGTGTAATCACGTTCGCCGCGTATACTCCCTCTACAACTTCCTCTGCGAAACATATTAGTGGTTCATCTATTTCCGATTTAATCTTGTATTTAATAGCCACTTTCGCTCTCCTAGGAATTATAACGCTATTTATTAATGTCCCTACAACCTTTTTTCGGTTGTTAAAATTTCGTAATTTCTTTTCTTCATCTGTTTCATACATATCATTATGTGTAGTCAATGAACCTTGATTCGTTTCAGTTATTATGTTTTTCTTTTCTTTGTGACATTGGAAATAGGATATCTGTGTCAATTTTTTATTTACATTTTCTTCTGTTATATAATTGTCCGAGTTCTTATGTAGGTCAAAGTCGTTATCGCATTTTAAATTATAATATTTTTCTGAAATGTGATCTTTGGAATTTTTTATTTGTAGTAGAGAGTTTTGTAGAAAATATGTTTTATGTTTTCTTATTATGTACTTGTGGCGCTTGAATATTTTAAAGAATTTTAGTTTTTTGTTTATTGTTTTGATTTTTTTAATTTTTATTGTTGTTGGTAACATGTGTAGTTTTTTATTGTATTTACTTTTGTGTTCATTGATGTAATTTGATTTGTATATAGTTGGTTTGTTGGTTGCTTTAGGTAAAGTTGAATGACTTTTTGTTTGGTTATTTAAAGTTTGTAAATTTTTGTCTTGTTCGTTTATTAATTTTGTTTTGAATTTTTCCGTGTTTGTGTTTACGTTTGTTTGGTTTGGTAGATTTGTCTGTAACCGACTAGGAGTGGTTGGGGTTTGTTTTTCTGTACCTGTTGGTTGGTTTTTTAATATTTGTGACTTTTTGTCGCCTCGTTTTTGGGAGTTTTGTTGTAGTAGGTTTGCGTTTGTTATTTTTTGGCTTGGTGAGTTTTTATTTTTATTTATGTTTGTGTCTACGTCTATAGTGCATGGCGAGGGTTGACGTGATTGATTTATTTTAATGTTTTTTAACGTATTTGTGTTTTGGTCCTCTTGGCTTGGCGAGTTATGTTGTGAGGAACTTGGGTTTGTAATTTTTGGGCATGGCGATTTTTTATTTTTATTTATGTTTGTATCTACGTCTATAATGCATGGCGAGGGTTGACGTGATTGATTTATTTTAATGTTTTTTAATGTATCTGTGTTTTGGTCCTCTTGGCTTGGCGAGTTATATTGTGAGGAACTTGGGTTTGTAATTTTTTGGCATGGCGATTTTTATTTTTATTTATGTTTGTATCTACGTCTATAGTGCATGGCGAGGGTTGACGTGATTGATTTATTTTAATGTTTTTTAATGTATTTGTGTTTTGGTCCTCTTGGCTTGGCGAGTTATATTGTGAGGAACTTGGGTTTGTAATTTTTTGGCATGGCGATTTTTTATTTTTATTTATGTTTGTATCTACGTCTATAATGCATGGCGAGGGTTGACGTGATTGATTTATTTTAATGTTTTTTAATGTATTTGTGTTTTGGTCCTCTTGGCTTGGCGAGTTATATTGTGAGGAACTTGGGTTTGTAATTTTTTGGCATGGCGATTTTTTATTTTTATTTATGTTTGTATCTACGTCTATAATGCATGGCGAGGGTTGACGTGATTGATTTACTTTAATGTTTTTTAATGTATTTGTGTTTTGGTCCTCTTGGCTTGGCGAGTTATATTGTGAGGAACTTGGGTTTGTAATTTTTTGGCATGGCGATTTTTTATTTTTATTTATGTTTGTGTCTACGTCTATAATGCATGGCGAGGGTTGACGTGATTGATTTATTTTAATGTTTTTTAACGTATTTGTGTTTTGGTCCTCTTGGCTTGGCGAGTTATGTTGTGAGGAACTTGGGTTTGTAATTTTTGGACATGGCGATTTTTTATTTTTATTTATGTTTGTATCTACGTCTATAATGCATGGCGAGGGTTGACGTGATTGATTTATTTTAATGTTTTTTAATGTATCTGTGTTTTGGTCCTCTTGGCTTGGCGAGTTATATTGTGAGGAACTTGGGTTTGTAATTTTTTGGCATGGCGATTTTTATTTTTATTTATGTTTGTATCTACGTCTATAGTGCATGGCGAGGGTTGACGTGATTGATTTATTTTAATGTTTTTTAATGTATTTGTGTTTTGGTCCTCTTGGCTTGGCGAGTTATATTGTGAGGAACTTGGGTTTGTAATTTTTTGGCATGGCGATTTTTTATTTTTATTTATGTTTGTATCTACGTCTATAATGCATGGCGAGGGTTGACGTGATTGATTTATTTTAATGTTTTTTAATCTTAAATTTTTTTCTAAACCTAAATTTTGGTGATTTAATACGTCAGCTTTACTTCCAACTACTGTATTCTCGGTCGGTACCTGACCTTGTCTACAGTTCAACTGTGGTTCTACAATATTCTTCATTTCATTACTTCGATGTGATGAAATATTTTCATTGTTTACTGAACCATTAGAGATTTTCGTGTCTCTGTTTTGCTCAATATTGTGAGAGCCTGTTAATGCTACACCTTGATCAGGGGTGTGAGCCTTCACATTGCTTTCACAGCTAGCCAGTTGACTTAGGTTGAATTCCCCATTCCCATTGAATGGTATCGTAATACGCTGACCCTCCTTAGAGTCAATTAAATACACCTCTATTTTATTCTCTATATTGTTTATAACCGTTCTTTTATTTAAAAAGTCCCTACCTAATATGCCGTCTGTTTGTATATTTATATTACTGGGTACTAAATGGAAGTCGCATTCACCGTTAAGGTTATTAAATAAGATTCCTTTCGTAAGACCTATTGTGGACAGTTGTGTGTTGTCGATTCCTGAAAATTTTGTTGCTAACCCAGCGAAATAAGGCGTCCCTACTTTCACTGTGTTGCGTTTTAAGATTGACAAGTCCGCACCTGTGTCCACTAATAGAGTTACGAATTGATTCCTAGAAATGTTTAAAGGTACTTTTATGATTGGTGGCGTTATGAATTTTTGGCTGTTTATATTTGAAATGGTAGGATAATTTTGAACGGTTTCATACCCCGAAATTTGTTTTATATTAGAGCTAGAATTTGTGGGCTTCAAATTCGCTCCTACTCGTTTAAATTCTCCTCTGATAATTGGGTATGTTCTAATGGAACTCTGTTAAAGCTTGGGGGTATTAGTATGTCGTGGACTGGTTGCTGTTCGGTTAGAACCTTTATTTTTGCGTGTTGTTCTCCCGAATTTCCATTTCTCGCATTGTAGTTGTATCTTCCATTGCCTTGGTATCTGTTTGCGTAGTTGTTCTGATTGTTAGAGTTGTTCCTCTGATTGCTAGAATTTCCATTATTTATGTATTTATTTGAATAGTTATTTTGGTTGTCCCTGTTGTTCGCTTGGCCGTTTGTATAATTGTTCCTGGGGTAATTCTGTCTGTAATTATTGTTGTTTTTTCTATAATTGCGCTGAACCTCTGGAATAGTGGGTTGTAGTTTTGGGATGTTTCCTTCATAAAAAGGGTCCAACCGGTTTATATTATATCTCTCTTGACTATAGGGTAGGTTGTTTGGTGTCCTAATGTTATTTGCTTTTACGCAATGTTTGATTGTGTGACCATAATTTTTACAATATGTGCAGAATTCTGAGTTTTTCCATGTTTTGCATTGGTTGATTGTATGACCTTTTCTGGTGCAAAATTCACAGTATAGGCTATTCAACGTTGCCCATGAAGGTCCTGCCTCTACTCTTTGTGTCTGTTCGGGTTGGGCTGGGTATTCCATTTTCATTGGTCCCCCTATCCTGACTTCTATTTCTTTAGCCCTTCTCGCTGCCTCCTCTAGATTTTGTGGTTTGTGTGCTACAAATGCCATTTTTATTATATCTGATCTTAACCCGTTCCAGAAAGCTTCAGTTGCCTGTCTTTCCAGTTCGGTCAATATTGATAATGCTTGTTCATGTTCATATATTATTTTGTAATACCTTTTTGCCTGTCCCAAGATTCTTTGTAGTCTTTCTGTAAAATTGTCCACCCTTTCCCAGTCCATTTGTTTGCAATCGTGCAGTTCTTTCATGTAATTTCTCCTGTAGTCTGCCTTTGCATATTTTCTGTCAATGCAGTTAGAAGTTCTTCGTATGTGTTTATTTCTAAATTTTTAATTATTCCATATGCCGGGTATTGAATTTTTTCTAACATAATTTCAAAAACGAACTTCTTCCCATGCTCGTCCAGTCTATTGTAGGCTCGTTCGCATGAATCTAGAAATTTCATTGCTTTTGCGCTAGTTTCTTCCCCTAGTTCCCCTGTAAATTCTTTAATGTTGGCCGTTGCTTTTACTGTGTCGTTAATATCCATTGGTCTTGGCTCCATGTTTAAATTATTCGTAGTTTCCGTAGTTGATTTTATACTTGTACTCGGTGAGTTCTCGCTTTTTAAGTGGTCTTTTATTTCGTTAAAAGTTTTGTCCAGCTCTTTTTCGAATGTTTTTTTGTTTTTCCTTTTTTCTGTATTAAGTCTGAGTCTGAGTAGGTTCTATTGCGCGTTTGTCTAATAATGTCGCTGAACATGAGATAGTAGTGAGTTTTTTTTTTGAAGTCGACCGACAAGGAAAACTGTGAAACCTTGTATGTGTAAAACGTGTACCGTGAGTTATTTAAATTTTATCTTGTAACTTCGGTGTTACTTATCTACGCGTAAAAGAAATATATATCTGTTCGAGTTTTTAAATTGTTAATATGTTTAAAGAAAAAAAAATTTTTTGTAAAAAAAAACCCCAAAAAATTTTATATTGTTTGCGTAAAGTATTATTGTAATATGAAAATATTTATTTAATATTTTTCGTAAATTCTTGTTCTGAAAATTTTTTGTTTTTATTTAATATTTTATGTTTTGAGAAAAGAAAATTTTATTTGCGTAAAATATAATTGTAATATCAAAATATTTATTCGATATCTTCTGTAAATTCCTGTTCTGAAAATATTGTATGATTTGCGAAGGTTTTAAAATTTGAGATAAAATTAGAATTCCAATTTTTTTTTGTTTTACACTTTTTACTTTATCGTGAGTATAATGAAAAAATTTTGCTACAGGAAAATTTTATCGATTTGCTTTAATTATATTTTCTTTTATATTTTGAAAATAAATCTAATTTTAAATTTGGATAGAGAAAATTTAATGTTACTTTACTGTTTAATTTATTTAATTCAGCAAATGGAAAAAAAAATTTTAAATTTATTTTATTTGTAGTGAGAAACTTTAATTTTTTATTTTTTCTTATAAACAAAAATATCTGACCTTATTTATTCTTTTCTTCGGTTCTTCAAAGATGGACCCTCCCTGTTGGGTCTGATGCCGATGCGTTGATTATTTTGTTGGGCAATCCTTGCATTTGACGTTGCTTTTTCTTTGATATCCCTTACCAATGTAAGGGTGATGGGTACTCCTTGATGTACCTGATAAAATTGTTTCTTAATTTCTGGAACGCTTCTGGAACGGATGACTAGACCGTGTGTACCCGGTCCGGGTAGTTGGTCAAAATTTATTTATTGGCTTTTTTGCCTTAATCACTTTAATCACTTTCACTTTTTTATATAAAAAAAAATTTTCTCTTTTCTGTGTCCGTATCACTCGAAGAGTGGTTGAGATTTAAGAGTCTGACTCCACGTATTTAAGAGTCTGACTCCACTCAATGAACTACCGGCCGCGCCAATATGTGGTGCTTCCCCAAAGGGATGCAGTTCTTCCACAAATATTTAAATTCAAGAAAGTAATTTGAAAGAAGTACTTACTATTTGGTTTCTGGTAAGTCTTCTCAATATCTTTTAAATTGAAAACACACTGGCTGTTTTCAATGTTTCATAGGTTTAATTGAAACACTTTAGATTGAATTTTATTTAATTTATTTGAACACTTTAGATTTAATTTATTTAATTTATTTGAACACTTTAGATGTATAACAATTTGTATTTGTTAAAGTTTTAACTTAATTTTATTAGGAACTTCTGTTCCAGCACTTTTAATATATCACACCGTAAACTTTCAATTTTAGTAGTTGGGATTCAATTTTCCCCCGGTTTTTATATTTCGAACTCGACGAAACGCGTATTACGCAAGACTGATTTGTTTTCCAAAAATCAGTGGTATTTATTTCGACGTTTTCCGTTGGGCAAAATTTAGTCGACCAATCGGAAAACGTTTTTCCAAAAAAATACAATAAAATAAAATCGAAATATCTTAGTAATCGATTTTTCAGTTTTAATATTTTTAATTACATTTTTTTGTTGTTTGTTTTTTTTTTAAAAGAAAAATTAATTATTGAAGGGTTTTATTACTTTCCGGTAATATGGAAATATTTTAGTTTTAGCTCGTGTAGGGTTTTATGTTTCGGATTTACAATGGGATTATTGTTGTAATTAATTTAGTTGGTATTTTGATTTATGAAATGGAAATTTTATTTGGCTTTAAAAGAATGTATGGATTGTAATTTTGAACTTTGTATTACTGAAATGTGTTATTTGAATTTGAAGAATGTATGGATTGTTTATTGGATTTTATATTATAGGAATTTATTGTTTGAATTAGAAGAATGCATGGATTGTACATTGGACTTTGTAACCAGTTGGACTTTGGATTTTAGAAGTTTGTTGTTTAAATTAAACGAATGTATGGATTGTTTATTTAATTGAAAAATAGACATAAAAAATACTTTGAGTGTTTTTATGAGAAGATATAGGAGTTTGTTGTTTGAATTGAAAGTTGTTTGAAAGATTTCGATTAACGATTTATTAGATGAGGGATGTAGGATTATGTTGCAGCTGTGGGTTATTGTGTCTAGACTGGTTAGGATGATCACTGAATTGATCAATGGGTCAATTGTTTGGAATGATTTGGGATAATTGATATTGAGTTTGGAAAGATGTTGGAATGTTTGGGTGTTTGTATCAATGGGGTGGATCAGCCTGGTTACTGGTCCACCACAGATGGTTCATATGCCAACTTTCAGATGGCAGCGTAAATCAATTTATTCAATTGATAGTAAACTTCAACTTAGTATAAACTCATTATTAGACTATCAAATATGTTTTAATAAAGAATGTTTTGTTTTATTTGATAATAAACGAAAAGCATATTATGCTAAGTCAAATACGTTATCAAAGATTATTGACAACTTTGTGGAGGTTATATATTAATTATAGAAGTGTTAGAAAATATCGAAACCTGTAAAAAAATTATTGTATTGGTTTTTAGATAGTTTGAATAAAATAAGAGTAAAAATTAGAGAAAACAATAATTTAAATTTATTTTTTTAAATTTTTCATTGATCTTCAATATTAGTTTACAAAAATCAATATCAAATTGAAAAAAACTCTTATTTGTATTGCTTATTAAAATAAAACGGTTAGAGGTAAAAAAATTGTCATCAAAACTGGATGAAAAACTATCGAAGTTTATTTTACAACCTTTACACCATTGAATAAATCTAAAATATATTTGATAGTGTGATATACGCCTCATAAATTTGGGTTAGCCAATAGATGGTGCGGTATTTGTATTTGAAACGTTGTTTTTAATGTCAAAATTTTGAAAATTCACTACGCTTGCTTTGTCCAATTGTCGTGTGTGGTTAGTAAATAAATTAAATAAATTTGAATTTATGTTGCCTTTGTCGATATTAATTGCGTTTCTGTTCTTTTGAATGTAAAGGGATTCAAAAGCATCCAATTTATTGCTATCGCCTATCGTGCACCTCTTTCTTTAACCTCATATTATCTAGTGAAAAATTTAAATAATCCTTTTATTTTCCAAAACATGTTTTGCTATAGGGGTTTTATTCGGTTGGTCTGTTTTAATGTATACAGAATTTGCCTTAAAGCGTTTCTTCAAAACCCTACGCGTCTGCCCGTATAATGTTTTTATAGTAATCACCACAAGATAGTTCATAAACACCGACTTTACAATCGATTAAACCGATTTAAAGCTCAAAATTACGAAATGGGAGCAGCACAAATACTATACAGAGAAGCATAGTTGATCAAACACGGATGGTAATCATGATGAACAAACTAATTAAAAATGGTGGGACTTAGCTGGCAACACGTATGCAATAGTAATTTTCAAACGGTAACAATTCATTAATGAATTCATTAACGAATTAATTAGATACTCCCGCAGGAAGATTTGTAAAATTTAAAATTTTTGATCGATGGGTGTGACAACCCCGCGTACTTAGGTCCCTGCTATTTGTATATGAGTTAGCTTTAGATATAGTTTACCACTGGCAATAGCAGTGAGATATCACTAGCCAAAGTGATATCTTAGAGGTTTCGGCGGATGAACTTTTTTCAATCAACGATAGCACCCTTAGTCTTAGTTATAGTATTAATATTCTTTGATGATGATGATGACGCTATTGTTTTTTTTAAATAAAATGTGTTGGGTTGTACGAATTACAATGTGTGCAACAACAAAAAATAACCTTTGAAGAATAAGGTCCCATCAACAACATGCTTTCTAAGGTGTTGATGGACGCAAATTTTTTATTTTTGTATATTTTTTTAAAGAATGAACTTTTTCGCTTGCTCGAAGAAATGAGCTTCCATATAACTATTAAATATGCCGGGTTTAATCCTTGAACCATGTTTTTCATGATCTAAGTATATGCTTCTAGCACTATAAGGATAATTAGTAACCCAATTTAGCTCTGTTCCTACAAATTTGAAAAAAAAAGTATTTATTTTTATTTCCTCCATTTTATCATGAAATATTGCCCTATATTGTTTATTATTATGTGAAAGGGTTTATTATTTAGTTTTCCATTCTTTAAAAAGAATATAAAAAACCAAAAGATAAGAAATTTGTGTTCATCATCTTAAAAAATATGATGTTGTGGAACCTAGGTCTTAAAGGGTTTTATATGTTGTTGTGACACATATTGTTATTCCAACTACACTACATTTTATTAAAAAATATGTCAAATTGTTTGAAATAGCACAATTTTTTTTAAAATTTTCGGTGAAAATGATGATGAACAATGTCATTGAAGCTACAATTTTGAATGGAAAATTCAGAGGGGAAGATGTACTGTTCCCAAGTATTTCAAAGATCCCAACTCGCTTTTGCAATGACCATCAACAAAGCACAAGGACAATTGCTGCAAGGATGTGGACTAGGTAGATTTGGAGAATCCGTACTTCTCACATCTGGACAGCTGTATGTGGCCATCTAACGTCGGAATACCTTCTGATTTATTCGTGTACGCATCTAGACGGAAAAACACAAAATATAATTAGTAGGAGTATGAATGATTTATATATTAAAAGAAGCTGTTCGCTATTGAAAAACTTACGAAATCGTTCCAAAGACCTAAATTTTTGAACAGCGTTCTTAGCTAGGTTAAAAATATGAGAATTTCATTTCATATTGTTTTCAACTTCTATTCCTAGAAGTATGTATATATACAGTTGATCAATTTTCTTTGAAGATTTTTTAACGCTAATCTTAAAGTTTGGAGGAAGAAAATTATTTTATCTTATTATACTCTTATTGATACTCTGGTGTAACGTGTCAAGCTTGCAGGCTTAGGTAAAATCGATTTGATTTAGATAGAAGCCCGTTTATCCATAATGTAAAATACCGTCAAATCAGCTACATACCAGGAATCAAGCTCATTAGTAAGATTTGAATTGCTGATCAATTTAACAGCCCTCTGTTGTATAAATTCAATCAAGACCTGTATGGTACATCCCATATGTGACAACAATAATCCATGTAGGGCGATCGTCTTTCGGCTAAAACCGCATTGTCTTTAAGTATTTCGACCAGTCAACAAAGAACCTCATATTTTTAAAATTAATGTTTTTTTCAAATATTTTAGTTACAATCGATTAGTTTGATATGGGTTTGTAATTTGTTGTATCCGTTTTCGTACCTTTTTTGGAACTGACTGTGCCTACACTAGCCATTTCCCAAAAAACTAATATTTCAAATTATATATATGTCGTTGGAACAGCATGTTTGATTGAGCGTGTGAAACGTACGTTATCGCTTAAACATCTGAAAAGCATATGATCGAATCTGGCATGCCAACTTCATGTAGACGTAAAGCATATTCAAAAATGCCTCACCGATCAAAACATTTCGGTACCCATCGATAGTTTTTCTTCTGAATCTAAATTAATTATTACTGGTGTTCTCCAAGGTTCAGTTTTATTCCCCACTCTATTTTTAATTTATATCAACGGCCTGTTGAAAATTATCAGTAACACGACAAATAGTTTTGCGGATGATACACAGTACCCCTTATCTTCAAAGGTAAAATGAATGAAAAAATAAATCTCGCCCGGAGAAACGTTGTTGTCAATGTAAACGAGGACCTTGAAGGAGAAAAGGACCGAGGACCGAGAAAAAGTCGCCGATTGGGGTAAAAAAATTTATTCAATTCTAATTCCACCAAAATGCAGTTATTAATTGTTTACAGATCATAGACCGAGTTCCCCAATGATACTTCCATTAGTATCTATGACGAACAAATAGCATCCTAAATAGATGTGAAAAATATTTGACTGCGTATAATTTACTCCACATTTATAAGTTCTACATTCGTCCATGTATGGAATGAAAGTTTTTTTTCAGTGTAAAGAAGTTTTTCTGAGAGAAAATTAAAAAGGCTTTCAAATTGCTAAATTCCAGTGAATTACAATAATTACTTTGATCTTAATCACTCACCAAATCTCTCAAAATTTTATTTTTTACGCCCAAAAGTGTAAAAGTTTTGTTTATTTAACATTATGCCCGCCGCATATTGCCGCTATCTCATAAGAAAGGGAATTCAGGAAAACTCGTTATGAAAATATTCAATTGTCATTTTTATTGCAACTTATTTATTTTAATATGGAAAAAAATTTCAAAATCTCGTTTTAATTCTATTTATTTATTCAAATGTTTATGAGTACTCTATATATTTTGTTTTTCCGTCTAGTGCGTACACGAATAAATCAGAAGGTTTCCTAACGCGTCAGCCACATACAGTTGTCAATGTGAGAAGCACGGGTTCGCCAAATCTAGTCCACATACTTGCAGTAACTGTCCTTGTGCTTTGTTGATCGTCATTGCAAATTCGAGTTGCACTGGAAACTAAACGTTTGAATTCATATGCCATATCTGTTGGGATAATAGCCCGTCATTGGAACAGCATGCTTGATTGAGGTGGTGAAACGTACGTTATTGCATTAGACATCTGAAAAGGATATAATCGAATCTGGCATGCCAACTTTATGTAGACGTAAAGCATATTCAAAATTGTCTCACCGATCAAAACATTTCGGTATCCATCGATAGTTTTTCTTCTGAGTCTAAATTAATTATTACTGGTGTTCTCCAAGGCACAGTTTTATTCCCCATTCTATTTTTAATTTATATCAATGACCTGTTGAAAATTATCAGTAACACGACAAATAGTTTTGCAGATGACATACAGTACATTGCACAGGTCATTCGTTCCCCTATCTTCAAAGGTAAAATGAATGAAAAACTAAATCTCGCCCGGAGAAACGTTGTTATCAATGTAAACGAGGACCTTGAAGGAGAAAAGGACCGAGGACTGAGAATAAAGTCGCCGATTGGGGTAAAAAAATTTATTCAATTCTAATTCCACCAAAAAAACAGCTATTGATTGTTTTCAGATCATAGACCGAGTTCCCCAATGATACTTCCATTAGTATCTATGACGAACAAATAGCATCCTAAATAGATGGTAAAAATATTTTATTCCGTATAATTTACTCCACATTTATAAGTTCTACATTCGTCCATGTATGGAATATTGTTGTCAAGTCTTGTGTGGTGCATCTATTTCGATCTAGACCTAGGCTAAATTTAACATCAAATCTTGATTTCGTACAACATTGTCGCACTGTTGCTGATCTCTGATCTCTGATTTAATTTTTGTTTTTTTGTCAAATGAACTGTGCATACATCCACAAAAAATTTAATTTGGCTTTTATATAGCCTCTTAATTATTTAATTATTTTACCTATTTTTTACAGAAATAAAGGGTATGGAACCAATCCCCTTTTTTTCTATGTGCTGCATGTCTTTTTATGCACGGTTTTTTTTATACGTCTTTTCCTGGAACGTATCTACCGTGTAAAAACAGAATTGGGTGTATATATATATATATATATATATATATATATATATATATATATATATATATATATATATATATATATATATATATATATATATATATATATATATATATATATATATATATATATATATAAATATATATAGATAGATATATATATATATATATATATATATATATATATATATATATATATATATATATATATATATATATATATATATATATATATATATATATATATATATATATATATATATATATATATATATATATATATATATATATATATATATATATATATATATATATATATATATATATATATATATATATATAATATATATTCCATAATTTTGTAATTTTGTAGACACGATCATAGTTTGATCAAGTAATATTTTTAATTTTTTAATTGTTTTAATTGTTTGAATGTTAATTTACTACATATTTTGTGGTTGAGTTTTTTTTAAATAATTTTAAAGATAAAACATTTTTTAATAATACAATTTTTGAGTGCCATTATATATATGTTTTTTAACCTTTCGTTCTAATTTATTTAAGTTAAAGAAGTTTTAATTAGGTATGTAATATGTTGTTTATAAAGAATGTTCTCACTAGCGATTATTATTAGTAGTAGTATTAAAAATTTAGTATTAAATTTAGTAGTTATTAGTAGTAGTTATTAGTAGTATTAGTATTAAAAATTTTATCTTTGGTTTTTTCGCAGAAAAAAATCCTTGAAAATGACTAACAAGTCGAAATATTGGATAAATTAAAAAACAATAAAACTTATTAATAAACAATGACTGTATAGTTTATGTTAATTGTTATAGTTTTTTTTGTTTTCTTTCACTTGTCTATAATAAGCTAAAGTATAATCAACATATTGAATAAAAACAGACAAGCAATAGTTTAAAAAAAATTTTGGAAAGTAATTTCTTAATCTATATTATTACTAACTAAATCTATTATAAACCAAAGGAGATTTATACAACATTCCTCCGCCCTCCGAAGGAACCTATCAACAATTCTTTATGTTTACATAATAACTTATAATGTGAACATAAAGTGAACAAAAAGTAACTAACCTTGCGAGGGTTGTTTTTAAAATTAAATTTTCATTAAAACTATCTATTTTATACTTTTATTTTAATTATAACTATCTGATTACTTTCCTTTACAAAATTAATTAAATATATTTATACCTGTATAAATTTCTTAAAATTTACTATCGACTGGTTATATTATTTTAATTTCAAAATATACGTTTAAAATGAATAAAGCAATACAATATATATGTATAATTATATTAATAATTAAAATTTAATTTTAGCTTTATTTTGTTCTAAATGTATTTGCACAATAGCGTGATTATAGTTCATTTTATTATTATTACTTTTTTGTGTTTTGTATTTTTATCTAAAAAGTAATATATTATAAAAACTTTAATGTTTTGATTAAATATAATTATGCAAAATAATTTCTTAATTTTTCACTATTTAAGATACTTTTATAATTAAAAATTTTATTTGCTGTGTGATAATTTAATTATAAAATTTTATATTTAAATTGAATTTATTGTGACAAAAATTTATTTTTTATACACCTATCTCCCGCTGTACACGGCACTCATTTAACACGTTTTCGACTTTACACGGTTTTTGAAATCAAAATTTCCAAAAAAAAATCAAAAAAAAGACAAATTTTGGTATTACACGCACTTATATCTACTTTATTTTAATTAAACCTTCTGGTATACCATAAACATACAGGTTGTAATTAAAACAAGAAAACAAGAAACTTGTAACAAAAAACGCATTTGAGTGTTCAAAGCAAAATTTTGAAAATACATGTTGATGTAAATCAGCAAAGGTATATAAGAGATTCTCTATGTAAATCAGTTGATTTTAAGCAAAGTATTCGTTTTAGCTAGGATACAAAATGCGTAGGTGTATCCATGGTCATAGTTAATTTGTAAGTAAATAATTATATCTGTTGACATACGAGTTAACGTGAGATATTATGGAACACTGGCACTAGCAGTGAGATCTTATTCTATCCTATAACGAAATATTGGAGTCTGTCATATTTTATTGAATGATTGGATTTATTGTTTAGTTATCAATACAAAAAAATTTAGAGAACACAAACAATTAAAATTAGCGTCCATCAACATCGTTGAACGCATGTTGTTGCGGTGACCGTGATGTTAACAGTTTTTATTTGTTGTTTTGATACATATTGTAATTCCTACTACACAACACATTTTATTTAAAAAAAATAAAAACAATGAAAAATAAATTAATGATATGGCTTGAAGACCAATATCAAAGACGTATTCCAATTGGTACCAATATCATAACTAGTAAGACTTTAAAATTTTTGGAATGAGAAACAGTTGCCATCTACTTAAATAGATCTACTCCATCTACTCACATAAAATGACTTTTAAATTTTATTGCAAGTCATGGTTGGTTCGAAATATTTAAACACGGGCATTTTTTGCAAAAATTTAAAATTAAAAAGCGCATCTACTGATTTAGATACAGCACAAGCACAACAGTATGTACCCACTAAAATTGACTGAATTTAATTCCGGTACATCTTACTGTTCTGCAGCCAAATTCTGTAACTGTGAAGCGGTGAAGCGTTAAAAATTCCATCGTTTCTGTTCATTCAAAAACTTATCACTTCACCGCTTCACAATTAGAGAATTTGGCTGCTGATCAGGTTTTCAATACTAAAGAGTGATAAGGCTTAGGTGGCAAAGCGTCAGTGGCATAGCTAGCATGGGTGACACCCGGGGCGGATATTATGGTGTCACCCCAAGAATGAAAACTGTCAATATTAATAAAAAGCCGATATACGTAATTTATCATTTTATTTAATTAATACAAATTATTTAATTAATGCAAATGAGCATTATTATTAATAAGTTATATATAATTAAAGTACTGTTTTATTATACATTCTTTCATATTGATGCATGAAAATGAATCTTTTAGGAAAGTATCAGCGTCGTCACTCAAAAAAATTAAAATGTATCCAGTTGTATAAAAAAAGAGTATCCAAATGTATACATGATTATTGGATGTTGCTAATTTATTTGAGAACGACGTATATTGTGCGGTTTCAGCGCAAAATATACCTGGAATTCCTTTTTTTCACTACAACGGTTACGGTATTATGCAACCTTAAGCCTATGCACTCAATTCAGAACTGTTTACAAAAATTAGTTATCGTTTTTCCACAACTGTTTATATTTGCTACACTGTTCGCCAATTTTCTGTTCCTTTATCTTCTACTAAAAGAGAATACGACGAACAATGTAACACAATTTATTAACATTTTCAAATGCATTTAATGCATTTTATACACAATGTTTTCTTGCGAATAAATTGTATCCATTCCAGTAGTTTTGCGAATTTTTGGTACCCAGTATCCATTTAACAAATTTTTTAAATAATGTATCCAAATTAATACAAATGTATACAAATGGCAACCCTGGAAAGTATAGTAAAAGAAAAATAAGAGTAGAATTAATATACTCTCACATACATATTACATACATACACTTAAAATCTCTTATTTCTAGCTTTAACAGCTGCAAACTCAGAAATCACAACTTCAAAATTTATATTTTGTGCTGCCTCATGTTCTATGGTTAATATGCCAAGATTTTTAAGCCTCGTTTGGGTCATTGTTGCCCGCAAGTAATTTTTAATTAATTTTAATTTGCTGAAACTCCTCTCACACGTAGCCACTGATACGCAAATAGTCATAAATAACTTTAGTGCGACCATAAGATTCGGAAGAGATTCTGTAAAATCCCATTCCACGATGAATTTCAAAAAGTCTAGGCACACCCAGTTAGAAACTGTAACATTGGTCGCTTTTAAATGCCTCCTCAACCTTGGTATCTCTGTGAGGAGTCCCGTTTCCGATACCGCATCATAAAAACTGGTAAATTTTGATACAGATAATTTCAACTCTTCACTGTTCGCCAAAAGCAAAGTCTTTGTCTGAACAACCTCGAACAATGAAGCAACATCTTGAACTGACTTCAGTCTTGTTCGGAGTTCAACACTGAATCGGTCAAGACATTCCAACATGTCCTTTTTAAGTTCAGCTCTCAGTGTCAGTCCAACATCTGGAGCCAACTCACCAGCCATTCGTTTTTTACGACGAATTCGTCTTTCCATTGGAATGTCATAGCTCTCCGATTTCGTCGCAGCAAGATCTATTGCCTGTTCTACAATGTCATTTCGTTTTTCTTCAATATAAAGACGAAGTGACTCTATTTTTGTAATTCATTGATCAATATTTAAGCCTTTGCTTTGCAATCCAATCTGAGCACAATTTATTTCCCTAAGAACATCATTCCAAAACAAAAGAAAGCAAAGAAACGTAAAATCACACACTGCATGCATAAGGTTGTGTGCAGCGCCTCTAGTGTCTACATTTTCTTGTTGATCACTTAGCTTCTCAATTGCAGCCTCAATCTCATCAAAATTTTCGGCCAATACTTTTACTGCAGCATAATGAGCACTCCAACGCGTTGTTGAGAGTCTTTTAACAGTTGTTTTGCTGTGTTTAACAAGCACTTCCCAGCGGCTAGTCGAAGCAGAAAAAAATGTAAAAATGGCCTCCACTGTTCCGAAAAACGTTACACAAGCTACATTTTGTGCAAATGAGTATTGGCCACATAAATTAATTGAATGATCTATGCAGCCCACAAAAATTGCTTTGTTATTTTTTGCTTTAATAATAGCTTGCACTCCTCCATGTATACCACTCATAACAGCTGTATTATCATAACCTTGGGAACGACAATTCATTGCCTCTAAACCGTCATTTTTAAGGTTTTTAAGAATTTCATCGCTTAAATCAGCGGCTTTTTCCCATGTAAAGAAAAAAATCCAAGGAATACTTCTTTGACTTCCACTTTTCTACCATCAATTTTCACATAACGAATCACTTCAGACATTTGATCAATATGTGAAATGTCAGGTGTGCTATCAAACATAATTCCAAAATATTTAGCTGATTTAATTTCGTTGACAAGCTTAAACTTTACGTGGTTCGCTAAAACATTTATGAACTCATTTTGTATATCTGGTGACAAATATGATACTTTTGGTGATTTGCCATGCTCCAAATTCAAAATGTGTTCTTTTAACACTACATCATACTTTGACAATAGATTGACTAGTTCTAAAAAATTGCCTTTATTTGAAGAACTTTGTCCTTCATCATGTCCCCGAAATGCTAGGTTTTGTTTAGATAAAAAGAAAGTTATATCCAATAATCTGGATAAAAGATGTTTCCACTTCTGTTTTTCATTATCTATTAATTGTAAGGCTGAGTCTCCTATCGTTTTATGACATTTCAACCTCATTTCCAAAGTTTTCCACTTTTCAAAATTCTCCAGATGTTCATTTGAAGTTTCATGGTTACTACTTTGGGATTTAGCTTCCACCACTTCTGAAATTCAGTCGTAAATGCTGAATTTATATTACAACTATTGGTGACAGCAAATATACGACAGCAGAAGCAGTACAGGCTATTATTTGTAGGAGAATAAACCATCCATGACCGCAGAATTTTTTCTCCATATAAGGCATCACTTTATAAAACCATTCTTTAGAAAGATGGCGAACATTACCTTTTGTGTCTAACCCGGGTCTAGATACAGTAGCAAACGGCCCTTCTCTATTTTGAAAATGTTCACTTCCTTTTTTTATGATTTCAATGCGAACATTATCAGAGACGGGTATATTCCAATGTGATACATCTCTTAAGCCCTGAAGTGATTCACTCATACAAATACTGTCTTCGATAGTAGGTGCATTAGCAGCATTATCACTATCATTTTCAGTATTTTTTTCTGATTCGTCTTCATCATGGGTTATCATTATTAATTCTGTGTTGTCGCTGTTACTTTCTGAAGATGAGCCAATATTTTCTGAAACATTCGTTGCATTTACGTGAGAATCAGTTTCTTTTGATGAGCTTTGGCTATCATCAGGTTTTGTAACATATTTATAAATCGATCCAGATATGCTCTGAACATCATCTATTTTAGCCTGTTTGGTCTTTCTCTGCTGGAGCCCGCTTTTTCTTTTAGAAGTATATGCCTCGTGGCATATTTATTTGTTGGGATATTTGCTAGACGAAATCTAAAAAAATATTTTTAATTATAGTAGGTATCAGCAAGCCTATAATTCTAAATATATTTGTAGGATACATATGTCTATTTCATAATAAGTACACTGTGTTAACGATTAAATACACTACCAGAATTAATTTATTTAAAATTCCTTGCAACAACTTATATTAAACAATATTTAATAAAATGGAATATACAAATCATATGCTTAATATTATTAGGAACCATTTAAAAATATATAAATATAAAATCCATCTCTTAGAATTTTATATAAAGTATTGAAACCAAAATTAAATATCCAATTAGAATCATGCTCAATAATTTACAAATTTAATTGTGATTCTTTTGAAAAATTTTACATCTGGAAAACCGGAAAATGTTTTAAAGACTGATTTAAGGAATATTGTCTAAAAATCTAAGAAGAAAAATAATCAAAATTTAAAGTCTATTTTTAAATTTAAAGTCAAACCATTTAGTTAATAACAATCATAACTACACCACTTTTAAACAAAATTTGAAGGCTTTACATTTATGTTACAAGGATTTTTTAAATAAATTTAGTTCAAATAAATTATTATATTAGTAAATAAAAACAACTTGGAGACCAAAATCATTTTATATTTTAATTTTTTTTTTAAATAAATAAAATACAAAATTTTTTGCTTTAGTTTTATTTTAATTTAACCCAATTAAATTCTCTAAAATGTAATGACATCATTCAATTTCACCAATAACATTTGAATTATATTAATAACAAATAATTATACTTCTGGCCTACTGGGATATTAAAAATTATCAAATAATTTTTGAAATAGTTAACTGATATGGTTGGCAGTAGGCCAACGTATAATTCATAAAAAATATATAAAGAAATGAAAAATGGCAAAAAAATTTCTAAACGAATTCCCCTCGTTCGTTGATAAATTCTCATAATTTTTTGGAAAATTCCTACAGCAAGTGGTATTAATAATAGCAATCGGCCTACGGCTTCGTGCTATTATCAATATATGTATTTGCTTTCGAAATTTTTAAAAGATTATTTCGAATTATCACCGCCCTTGGATGATTACTACTGATAATTTTTTAGAATGTTTAATATATGATAGCTATGTAATCCAAAGAACGCTGAGTAAAACTTTAGTTTTGATATATGTACTATCAATTGCTTAATGCAAAGCAATTCTATAACAATTGCTTTTTAACGCAAAGGGTTATACTTTTTATTGCATTTTGGGTTGTTTTAAAAATCGCGAAACCGTTTTTCAATAAAATTAAAATAAATGAAAAGTTTGCAAAAATTGGCATCATAAAATTCTAACTTACAATTAAAATGAATTGAAAAAACTAAAGTCAGCTTCATCCTCAATAATAATAATATGCCCAAAAACCTAAACTTTGCATCCTGAAATTTCGTTTTTTCTACTAATATAAGCCGTGTTCGATTTGACTGAAGCAACTGATACAACTGATAAATTGAATGCAATTGTTGTTGTTTTTTAAGTTGTTTCAGTCAAATCGAACGTACCTATTCTCTTCTACTAATATAGCCTAGGACGTAAACGAAATATATCTTGTAAAACCATCAAGACCTAGGAACACTAAAATGTAATCTAATTTTGCTTTAGTTTAGATGTTTAATTAATCCTTCTTAGTTTAAAAAGTAAACTGAAATTTTTAGCATGTCTTTGGATTTGTACTAACATAAAAAGACGTTCAACAAACTACCCCAAATAATAACTCAAGTAATAACTCAAGAATTTTAAAAAGTAGGAAAGTAGAACCGTAGAAAGTAGAACCGTAGAAAGTAGAAAGTAGAACCAATAGGACACATTTATAAGCTATCACAATTTATAAATTGAAATTAAATGGATAACCTGGTTGAAATGGTTTCGAAGTGATTTATCGTTGAAAACATTGTGATGGTTTGTTTAAGTTTTTTACGTTTGGGTGTCACCCCAAAACGGTTTCGAAGTGATTTATCGTTGAAAACATTGTAATGGTTTGTTTAAGTTTTTTACGTTCGGGTGTCACCCCAAAACGGTTCCGAAGTGATTTATCGTTGAAAACATTGTGATGGTTTGTTTAAGTTTTTTACATTCGGGTGTCACCCCAAAACAATTTCGAAGTGATTTATCGTTGAAAACATTGTGATGGTTTGTTTAAGTTTTTTACGTTCGGGTGTCACCCCAAAACGGGTGACACCCGGGGCGGACCGCCCCCCTCGCCCCCCCCTAGCTACGCCTCTGCAAAGCGTCCAGGTAAAAAGTAATAAACAAATAAACAAATCTTTCCATTTATTGGAAAGCAAATACAAAAGCTTGGGTTAAAGCCACATTGTTCATTGATTTGTCTCATAACTCTTACGTACCAGAAGTAAAATAGTATTTAATCAAAATAATATTTAAGGTTCTTCTTTTACTGGACAATGCTACATGTCATCCTCAAGATTTGCAGCTTACACATGGATAAATTGTATTTCTACCCAAAATTAAAACTTCTTTATTGCAACCATTATACCAGAAGATAATAAATAATGCAAGTACTTTCAACAACATAATCCGAATAGTGAACTAGTTCTCTGATTTCTGCGAACTTTCAACAAATTTTTAAGTCTATATGAAGATGTTTGCAAGATTTAGCTGAAAAGAAAGCACAGTTATTGATTACAGATTTAACTTCCAAGTCGCACCGAACTGAATCAAGTTAAGTTAGGTTTGATTTAGGTCAACATGCTAGTATGTGCATTAGGGTGCTTTTTTTGGGCGACAATTCTTTTTTTCTGGTGCCCCACCGAAATTTTGTTGGAAATACCCAAGAAAACGTCCTCCGAAAATATGAGCCCTCAAAATTAATGTTTAGCACTTGCCCTTTGCGTTTGAATATTTTCCATACAAAATACATGTAAACTTTAGTTTTTTTTAAAAAAAAAATTACAGCTCAGCGGTATTTTATACTATTTCAAAATGAAAAAAAGCAACTAACTCAATATTAAATTATCTACAAAAATGCTTATGGAGATGTAACTGTAACTTACACCTGTGACACAGATCAGTAAAGTAAATTTTATATGAATTTCTTGTTCTTTTATTTTTATTTCATAAATGGCTAGAGCTACAGGAAAAATGTCAATTACAAAGTTGTAGTTAATTAAATTTCCTACAAAAAACTCATAATAACCGAATCTCTATGATTGATATTTCTCGAGATAATAAACTTTTATTATTTTAGGACTTGCGATCTTCATAAATTGATGACGAAAATCTCTTAAAACATCCATTTTAATAAAAGCTTATTATCTCGAGAAATATCAATCATAGGGATTCAATTATTATGAGTTTTTTTAGGAAACCTAATTAACTACAACTTTGTTATTGACATTTTTCCTGTAGCTTTAGCCATTTATGAAATAAAAACAAAAGAACAAGAAATTCATATAAAACTGACTTTAGTGATCTGTACTGTGTCACCGGTGTAAGTTACAGTTACATCTCTATAAGCACTTTTGTAGATAATTTAATCCTGAGTTAGTTGCTTTTTTCCATTTTGAAATAGTATAAAATGCCGCTGAGCCGTAATTTTTTTTTAAAAAACACGAAAGTGAAACATGTATTTTGTATGGAAAATCTTCAAACGCCGAGGCCTAGTGCTAAACATTAATTTTGAGGGCTCATATTTTAGGAGAACCTTTTCTTGGGTATTTCCAACAAAATTTGGGTGCGGCACCAGAAAAAAGAATTGTCGCCCAATGAAAAAGCACTCTAATGTGCATGTATAATTACTTTTTATTTTTCTGTGAATTTCTTATTGGTTATGTTGCATGTTTCTTTTTGAAAATCAAGTTAACTGTTATGTCGATATATTATGTGATTAAACTGGTACTTTTATGTTTTACCGAATCTGATTGTCGCCCAAGAAATGACCAAAAACCCACGTTTTTCGTTTAACACGGTTTTCCATACAAAATTTATATTTTCGATTAACACGTTTTTATCAGGAACGTATCTACCGTGTAAAACGGGGGATAGGTGTAATGTTATTTGTAATTATTATTATTATTATTATTATTTAGTGTCTTATTTTATAGATTTTTATATTTTAGTTGAAGTAATTTTAAACAGAAAAAATTGAAATTTTAATTAGTTTTATAATTTTAATTACTTCGGGTGCATTTTTTTTTCTTTATGTTAACATAATCAATTTTAGGTAACATAAAGTGAACAACCTTTCGAGGATTGTTCTTAAAACTAAATTTTCCTTAAAATGAACTATTTATAATTTTTATCAAAAACTAACAGAATGAACAAACTAACGGAGTAATCGACTACTAACAAAACAATGGTCTTAATTGTGCTTGAAATTACATAATATTAATTAACTTAAAATGAAACCAAAACTTTACCCTATATTTCTTTGGTATTTTTTGTATTATTTACCCTATATATTTTATTAGCAAAAAGTTTTTATGCATTTTTATTTTTAAATTTGTTTCCTATAAATATATGAAACTTTTAAGTTAGATTTTAAAATTATCTATTGAACTAATTTTTCCAAGTTCTCACTGATTTCTTATAGAGTCTCTCTGGTCTTATTTCCAAAGAGCTCAATATTTTCCGTGACATTTGTGATTTTATTTTTATGTTTATTAAATCTAAACTTAAATTTGAACAATATTAAAACTAAAATGATTATTATAACAATAATGCCAATTGAGGCAGAATAGTGAACCTTTGAATGTATCTCCTGTGATTTAAATTTGTTTTCTAAATCTAACTGAGTTAACCGTGTCTGAAGATGTTTAAGGTCATTTTCGTATATAGAAAGGTCTGGTAAATTTAGCTTATTAATTTCTAATATTTTTGGCTCAGCTGGTATGTGTATGTCGTTGGTCATCGTTGGAATATTTTTAATTGTTGCCAAAAAACTGCCGGTATGTACTATTTTAGTTTGCATAATTTGTGTTTCTTGGAGGGTTCTTTTAGGGGGTATTATAAAGTCATCGGTTATAATACTGCATTCGTTAATAATTTTTAGTATGCCCTGGTTTTGTAGTACTATTCTATTTTCCGTTCCTTCACAGTTTATTACGATAGTTAGATTAGGATATGCGATATATAGCCATTTATTCAAATCATGCATTTGTTCTAGTTTATTTGTCGGTTTGGGTATGGTATGTTTTCCTTTCAAACGGATTGTGCAGTAAGTTTTGTAAGCAATCTTTGCTGTTTTCTTTCCTGTATCCATTTTTAAGAATACATAAACGTCTATGTTCCGTAAAATTTACAGTCAGTTCCTTACAGTTACGTAGTTCGCTTTCGGTTGTTGTTACATATAATTGTTTTGGTCTGTTGACTGCAATAAAATTTTCTTTGATTTTGTAAATTAAAAAGGTGTCATTAACCCGCATGGGTTAAGTATATATTTTGTGAATTTCAAATTGGTCTTTTTCTGGTAAAGGGATCTCTATCTTAACAATAATTTCGCTAGAACCTTCTACGGTTTCGATTTCCACTATTTGTGGTAAATGTGAAATATTTACTATATCTTCGTCAAATGTACAACTAGCTTTCATTCGCGTCAAAATTTGTCTTGTATTATCAACTCCGAGTACCAAAGGATGTAATTTTTTATTTCTTAGGCACGATAATACGTCCGTAAAAATAATTTGTTCTTTTTGTAATTCTATATGCTTTGTTACTATATAAGAGCTTAAATAAGATATATTCTTATTCACTTGGTTTCTGACGAATATGTCATGTGATTTATGGTTGCTATCGAGTACCATTCCTGCCCATTCATACCATTTATGTCTTCTTTTAAGGCTTGTGTAACGTTAGCAAACAAGTTGAAATGGGATGTAGTTATTGTCACCTGCTGTTTCATTAACTCGATAGTCTTATTTGTATTTTCTCTTAGGTTCGCGTATATTTTGTCTGCGTCTCGTGCGTCCATTGTTCCAATTAGTCTGTTTGTTAGATATCCGAACTCGTCTATAAGTAATCTTCTCTGTCTTAAATTTATAGGGAAAATGGTTTTTGACACATCTTTTTTACTTAATCTGAACCGTTTTTTATCTACATTTTGATTGGTGGGTACATAGATTTGCGAGTTTACATTAATTTCTTTGATAAAAGCTAGACATTCATTTATTTCATCTTTGTATGGGTAGAGTTTGCAAACCGTTTTCATCTGTTGGGTAGCTAATTCTATTAAGTGAGACAATTCATTAAAGTTCCTAATACTAATTTTTGTAAACACCGTCAGGAAATGCCTTGTGTATAATGAAGCTGTTCCTAATCGTTCGAATAATGCCCCGGTATCTGCAACTGGTTTAATCTCATACCCTTTACAGCTAGTGATCCACAAAGGAATAATAAAACTATTGCGCTTGTATGCATTTTTGTTTTTTCCAGAGTATAAAAGTAAGAGTTTAATCTTTTCTACTATTTTAATTTCCTGTTTCAACCGAAAAAAAAAATATAATATGATAAAAATATAATCTAGTGTTAAAATTTTAGATGGATAATTTAATGGAACAAAGATGCAAAAATCATTAAATAGTACTATTCTTTGTTTGATGGAATGTGACTGTATAATTTTAAGCGATTGTTGTGGAGCGTTTTCTGTTTGTTACCTATTTCTACTGTGGTGTTGGTCTGGCTATTGATTTTGGATACTATATATGGACCTTGCCATGCACATGTTAAACCTTTATGTTTAGCTTCGTTTTTGATTAAAACTTGATCTCCTATCTTGAATTCGACTGGGTTGGTTTTTTTATCATAATATGCCTTTGCAAGTTCTCTTGACTTTTTTAAATTTTCCCTGGCTATTAAATGTGTTTTTTGTAGTTTATGTTTAAGTTCTAAAAAGTAATCGTCTGCATTATATAGAGGAGCTGGGGCTTTTTTAAATTTGATGGCATGTCAGCTGTGAACCCGAATAAACAATCCATAGGCGTTAACTTCGTACAGCTGTGAATGGTATTGTTGTGGACATGCACCGCTTGCCGTAGTCACATGTCCCATTGCTCAGGATGTTCATCAACAAAACATCTTAAATAATCTTTTAGTGGGCGATGAGTGCGTTCTAAAGAACCATTGGTTTTATGGTGATAAGGCCTGGTTTGGAGTTTTTTGATTTTTAATAATTTGCATACCTTTTTAAAAACTTCACTTGTAAAGTTTGACTCTTGGTCGGTCAGTAGTTGTTTTGTTATTCTATACCTGCTAATAATTTCATCGTAAAATACACGCGCCACTGTAGCTGCTTCTTGATTAGGTATAGAGCGTAGCAATCAGTAAATTTTGTGAGATCGTCTTGGAACGTTAGAATATACATATTACCGCTAATAGTACGAGGTAATGGACCAACAATATCTAAATATATTTTGTCGAATGGTTTTGTTGGTGTGTCTGTCAATATCATTGGCATTTTATTGTACCGTACGGTTTTGACTTTTTGGCATATTTTGCATTGTTTGATATATTTCATAATGTCAGTTAACATATTTTTCCACTGGTATTGTCTTCTGATACGGTGGTAGGTTTTAAAAACACCTTGATGTCCTCCAAGTAGTAAGTCATGGAAGTCTTTCATAACTTGATCTATTTCTGTTCTTTCAGTTAGCCATTCTTCTTCACCATTGCTTCGTTCATCGTCATTGGATGTTATATCCTCATGGTTTTGAACTTTATTTTCAACTTCTAGATTTTCGTTAGTGTTATTATTACTATGTGTTACTGTAGCGTTACTCTCATTACAATTTTTAACTTCATTTCGTGTTTGTAAAGGATGTGTATTATCTACTGTATTGTTTATTTGTTTGGCCTGATTTCTCGTAATCACTAGACATTGTGGAGTATTGTTTGCGTTATCTTCATATGGAAGTCTACTGAGCGCATACGCGTTGGCATTTAACTTCCCAGGTTTATACTCTATTTTATAGTCGAATTCTGAAAGCTTATTGTGAAAACGGACTAGTCTACACGTTGGATCTTTGACATTAAATACACCTTTAAGAGGTTTATGATCCAAATATACGGTAAATTGCCGCCCGTATAAGTAGCAACGAAAATTTTTTGTAGCCCAGACAATAGCCAATAGCTCTTTTTTAATAACTGAATAATTTTTTTCAGCTTTATTTAAACTTCTACTTGCATAGGCGATTGGTCTATCTTCTCCTGGTTTACCTTGGGATAACACGGCTCCTAACGCTTCACTACTTGGTTAATAGAAAAGGTTTATGTGGTTACTATAAAAGGTTTATTGAAATCGGGGTATATTAGTACCGTATCTGAGGTTAATTTTTCTTTTAATAAATCAAAAGATGTTTGACATGCTTCAGTCCATATAAATTTTATATTTTTTTGTAACAACTTATTAATAGGTGCTGCTATCCTAGAGAAGTCTTTAACAAATTTCCTATAATAGTTTGCTAATCCTAAAAATGATTGAATCTGCTTAATTGTTTTGGGAATCGGGAAGTTTAAAATTGAATCCGTTTTTGAATCATCTTTTCTCACACCTTCTTCGCTACACTTATGACCTAAATAAATAATTTCTTTTTTAAGAAAGTGGCATTTATCGATTTGTAATTTTAAGTTAAACCTTCTAAGTCGATCAAACACACTGATTACTTTACGATTATGATCTTCTAGATTTTTGCCGTATATAACTATATCATCTAAATACACATAACACTCAATGCCTTGCAAACCCGTTAAGACGTGATTCATAGCTCTTTGAAAAGTGGCTGGGGCTCCTTTCAATCCAAATGGCATTCTGTTAAATTCAAAATGTCCTAAAGTACTACTGAAAGCCGTTTTTTCTCTATCCTTAGGTTCAACTAGTATCTGATGATATCCGCTAGCTAGATCAAGGGCGGTGAAATATCTAGAGTGACCAAGTTGGTCCAAAATTTCTTCTGTGCGCAGAAGGGGAAATGCGTCACCTATTGTTATCAGATTAAGCTTCCTAAAATCAACAACCACTCGAAATCGTTTATTGCCGGACTTATCAGGACGTTTTGAAACAATAAGCAAAGGAGCATTGTAAGGACTCTTACTATGAACTATTATATTATTTTCGAGCATTTCCGAAATTTGTTTATTTCTTTCCTCCTGTTGTGTTTGTGGAATTCTATACATTTTTTGGTTGATAGGGGCTTTATCTGGTAACAATAATATGTTGATTTTATCTCCGAATTCGGTAACAGATTCGTGGGTACTTTCAACCATTAACCCCATTTTCCCATATAACTCAAAATAGCTAGAGTCTTCCTTTAGTCCTCGGGAAAGATATTTATAAAGTTCTTTCAAACTTGTGAAATTAATACTACTTATAAGTTTAAGGGCGTTGCCCGATAACCGTGTCCTAACTGACTGTAAAAACTGGGCTCTGTATGCGTTTGGTAGGGTGTGGTACGCGCGATCGCATTCATGCTTAAAATTAAAAAATTCGTCTTCCAGTCCATCATGCGTTTCACCATTGTATTTCGGTATATTTTTAACTCTGGTTGTTATCAAACTGTACTCTTCGTCTAATTTATTATTAAAACTAGGTACATCGGTTCCACTATTCGTCATTTTTAAATTTTTATCAGGTTTTATCATGTTAATACCGGCCGCGCCACATTGTAATGTTATTTGTACAAGTTGTATTAAACTTTATGTACCAACAGTGTTTGTGGTTCTTACCTGTGGATGGTTCTCAAAACGTTTTTATAAAACACTTATTATTGTTTTTCAAACTATTGATTATTTATTTTTTTATATAATTTTAATTATAATATAACTTTTATTATAAATTTTAATTATTTTTAAGTTAGAATTATTATTTATCTTGGTGAGGATCACTTGAACTGAGGTTGAACTTGAAATTAGAATTACTTAAAAATCAACAATTAAAACTAAAACTTAACTCGACTATGATTTATTAAAACTCGAACTGAACTCCCCTTAAAAACTAAAATCCAATTATTTATAATATTTTATTTATCCAAAATCAACAAAAAATATTTGTAATGAAGCGTTGCTTAGCAACGAATAGGCATAACAGGTCACGTAACTGGATGAGATTAATAAAGCCGTATCGACTAGTTTCAGCATTGGGTTCGAGGTATAATTCCTGCTACTTCAACACAAATAACTGTCATTGTACGCGATAAACAGAATATTTACGGTAATGGAAAAAGACAAGTGAAAAACTGAGACTCTGGCGACCCCTTAGGCGAAAGAACCGCGATCAGCACGTTCAACCCCCACATTCACTCCCATCCTCTCACACTCTCACACTTCACACACGGTCGCACCCTCCCACACATGCACAATATCAACCATGTCCACATCCATGCCCACATTCAAACACACTCGAAACAAATCACTAGTTATATTTTTTTAGGTAGATTTCATATAAAAATCTACCTATTGCAATGGGCTTCATCTCGGACTTTCGGAAAAATTTTGATGCCAAACGACTATATGTGATAAGCGGAGATGGAAAAACAAAAAAAAAATTATATATATCCCAAGCAACAAAATAAGTCGAAAATTGGTAACATTGTATTTAAAATTCGACTTAAAGGCTATAAGACCTTAATAATAAGATGTAAAATTACATCGAATCGACCAATGTGGGGAAAAATTCGACGTCGATTCGACGTAATTTTAGGGGTAAAATATTCTATTTAGGTATTTTTCTTCCTACTTTTTCTCCCTATTTAAGTAAATTTCTCCCTAATTTAGGAAGATTCCACGTCAAATCGACGTCGATTTAGGTTGATTTGCACCTATTTTCAACCTAATTAGTTGTAAGTTACCTACTAGGTAATATTATAAGCAATTTTATCTTCTCTTTTACCAATTATAAAATAATATGTATTTGGACATCACATGTCAAATTCGAAAAAAATGAAAAAAAGTAATTTTCACTTAATATATAATTTATAATAAATTTTAATTTTATATTTCGCATTAAAATGGTTTAAAAATCAATTTTTAAAACGAAAAAAATATTATTGATAAACTTTAGGATTGTACTTCTAAAAATATTAATGGGCTTCAAAAAAAATAAATAATACAAAAATATATTTTTTTCATTTCTTTGAAAATAATTTTGTTTTACCAAGAATCTCACTTACATAACAATATGGCGGAGCAATACTTTAAAGAAAAATAAGTAACAAAATCTACTTTAAAGTAAATTTCACATAATTTTTCGATTTTAAAGAAAATTTTTCTTAATTTTAAGTCGGCAATAACCTAAATTAGGTCGCAATCTTTTATTTAAGAAATTTCTACTTAAACTGGTAACATTCTACCAAATTGGTTGCATTTGAATTTCTACGCGTTCTATTTTAGTGAATTTCTACCTATTGGTACACCAGCATCGTTTTGTATGAAAATTTAAGTATTGTTGCTGCTAATTGCACAAGTATAATGGCATATTCAATTAAACTTTTTTATGGAGATTTAATTTTCCATTGTCTATTGAATTTCTTTTTAAAACCCAATATGTGTTTCATTATAGAAAAATAAATAAAACCCAAATATATATGAAAATCTTATAATTATTTGAGGTTGATAATAGGTGAAAAATTGTGGTAAAACTCTCCTCATTACTAAATTACATGTTCAAAATAAAATTGACTTTGAGGTTGATTTTAGGTAAAAATTAGGTATAGGTGTGTGCTGGTTTTAACTTAAATTCTACTATTATTTTGATATAATTTTTTTGGGCGAAAAATAGGTATAATCAACCTAATTAACTACCTATAAGTAAAATTTATTTGAAAGTCAAGAAAACTGGTTGAATCGACGTAATTTTGACATAATTAGGTAAATTTACACCAAACTGTAGTTGAAAATCACCTATTGTGTTGCTTGGGATATATATATATATATATATATATATATATATATATATATATATATATATATATATATATATATTAAGCTTGCCAGATTTTTTTTGGAGGCATTCCGGGCCGGAAAATCCGGGCGGTTTTTTTATAAATCCGGGCAAAATCCGGGCGACAAGTGTCAAAATTTCCATTTGAAAAGCCGGGCGAAATCCGGGCGAAATACAAAATTTTTAAAAATCGCACAGAAAAGAAGAAAACAAAAAGACTATGTTTTTTCATAAATAACCTTTGAAAACTCTTTATTGCTTTGAAATGTTGAAATATATTTTGTTAATAATATTTTTAATTCTGTTTATTACAGAAAGAGTTCTATGCTTAAATTGTCAACATTGTATTCAATCAATCTCCATCGAAGTCGATGACTGTCCTCTCTCTTGAGTACCAAACAAACTATCAGCTCTCATTTTGTATTTTTCACTTCCAGCAACTTTATGGAGAAAACCAGCATCTTCTTTTATTTTTGTATAAAACTCTGGACATGTCTCCTTCCAGTTGAATTTTACCATCAATTGTGCCCGAACGTTTTCCAGTGTCAATTTGCCTCTTTCTTTTGTCCAAATGTCATTGATGTGAGAAAATACGCGCTCAGTTGTCGTATTGGCCGCCGCTGGGATAACTAAACCAAACTCCACGATTTGCAGCAAACGATTGAACGAACGAGAGCACAATATATAAATTATAAAACGTTGAAATGATGTCAATTGTTTATATATTTTCATATGAAACATTGAAAATAACACGATTTAACACGTGAAACATATTTGAATAAGAAAGATACAGATTATTAAAATTTTGACTATAAAACGAATTAATATTATATATATATTTTTTTTTTCAATGAACAAATGTTGGAAAAATCCGGGCGATTTCCGGATTTTGTTTAAAAATCCGGGCGTCCGAACCGGGCGATTTTTCAGCCAAGTTTTACCAAAAAAAGCCGGGCGAGTCCGGCTTTAGCCGGGCGATCTGGCAAGCTTAATATATATATAATTATATATATATATATATATATATATATATATATATATATATATATATATATATATATATATATATATATATATATATATATATATATATATATATATATATATATATATATATATATATATATATATATATATATATATATATATATATATATATATATACCTATTTGCAAGCGAAACTACTGATGGTTTTTTGGAAATAAAATGGTACTGGATGATCCAATTTTAAATCGGTTTTCAGTTTTAAAATAGTTTTCAGTTTTAAAAGTGTTTCACAGTAATGATGAGGTCTGGGATGCCATTGTGAGAACGCACAACATGATGATTGGCGTTGATTGGCGCCAATATTCCATCAATTTATTAAATTCAATGCCTAATAGAATGCGCAAAATGATTGCAGTACAAGGCGGTCACATCCGATATTAACTTTATATGATATTAATTAAATTTAATGAATTAATCAAATTATCAAATATTTTTAAACAATTTAGTCAATTATTTATCATATATGGTAACGCCTTCAGCATTACCGTCAATAATCATCCGTGAATAAACCTAAAATGGAAAGGGGAACATAAAAACCTGACAAATAGTCAATATCAAATCAGATTAATTTACCTTATCCAATGAATCACTATACAGCATAAAAAACAATTAATTTTCCATAGACAATGTTACTGTCATTAATTGCTGTTTACCTGCAACAAAAAACAAATAAAATAAATTATTCAAAAAATTATAACATAGCAAAATGAAACTTAGTGGTTGATTAGTTAAATATGTAATGTAAACAATAATAGTTCTGTCAAAACCAAAGACACCATCGATAAGTTCGTCAATCACACAATTATTTGAATGGTGGTCACATTTACAATTTGTTAGCTTCCGAAAATGATCACCACATGTTAATTTGTCGTTGGTGGTGGTTTTGCATTTGACAGAAAATTATATATAAAAAATTAAGTTTCTAGAAGTTAATTTCTCTCTTGCCTTTGGGCCGTTGTACTGTTGTGTTCTAGTTCAATTTAATTGTTAATGTTAGTTTTAATTTTTGTTTGAAGTCTGTGTTAACCACTTAATGGTTTCTGTACAATTTTGTAAGTTGTATAAAACGACGCTTAATCTAAATATAATAAAAAGGATTGTATAACTTGTGTAACTACAACATCGAGTGTCTGGTGTTTAATTTTTGGTTGATGATTTGCCGCCATGTTGCAGCAGTTCCCAATCATGGTTAGTATAAACTTTGATAAATGTAATCAATATTGTTCATCGTTCCAGTAAGCATCGTACTGTTTTATTATCAATTACTGCTGATGTATATTGCTACTGAGTTATCATCAGCTGATTATAGTATATACTAAGTCATCATCATCGCACTGTTTGTTATCAATTACTGCTGATGTATATTGCTACTGAGTCATCATCAGCTGATTATAGTATATACTAAGTCATCATCATCGTACTGTTTTGTTATCAATTACTGCTGATGTATATTGCTATTGAGTTATCATCAGCTGATTATAGTATATACTAATCCATCATCATCGTACTGTTTTTATTATCAATTACTGCTGATGTATATTGCTACTGAGTTATCATCAGCTGATTATAGTATATACTAAAGTCATCATCATCGTACTGTTTTGTTATCAATTATTGCTGATGTACATTGCTATTGAGTTATCATCAGCTGATTATAGTATATACTAATTCATCATCATCGTACTGTTTTATTATCAATTACTGCTGATGTATATTGCTACTGAGTTGTCATCAGCTGAATATAGTATATACTAATCCATCATCATCGTACTGTTTGTTATCAATTACTGCTGATGTATATTGCTATTGAGTTCTCATCAACTGATTATAGTGTATACTAATCCATCATCATCGTACTGTTGTATTATCAATTACTGCTGATGTATATTGCTACTGAGTTGTCATCAGCTGAATATAGTATATACTAATCCATCATCATCGTACTGTTTGTTATCAATTACTGCTGATGTATATTGCTATTGAGTTCTCATCAACTGATTATAGTGTATACTAATCCATCATCATCGTATTGCTTATTATCAATTACTGCTGATGTATATTGCTATTGAGTTATCATCAGCTGATTATAGTATATACTAATTCATTATCATCGTACTGTTTTATTATCAACTACTGCTGATGTATATTGCTATTGAGTTATCATCAGC
The DNA here is from genome assembly GCA_963693315.1 of Diogma glabrata. Classification (NCBI taxonomy): domain Eukaryota; kingdom Metazoa; phylum Arthropoda; class Insecta; order Diptera; family Cylindrotomidae; genus Diogma; species Diogma glabrata. The sequence goes on along the minus strand of OY856187.1, from coordinate 267,483,607 downwards.
TGATTATAGTATATACTAATTTATCGTCATCATACTGTTTATCATCAATTGCTGATGTGGCGTCGTCGAGTTCATATATACGCCACAGTTACAAAAATACAGTCCACTACCGACCAGAGCTAGCATTGGTCCTTCGAGCCGGATTTATACGCAGCTCGTCTCAAAATAACTTCGGAAGAGGAAAAAAAAACCAACCAACGTTTTTGGATAATTTAAGGTACCATTTAGTATAATTTATAAGTAACTTAATTATTTAAATTTTCGTCAAATATCATTAACATTATGCATGTCTCTAGCATTTATGTTGTCATTGTTTATTAACACGACTTGCGTGATCATATAATCGTGATTTTTTTGGGACATTCTCTACTACGGGGTGTACAATGTCGCTTAGTCGATTGTTTAACTGTCTATGGTGGATGGCTTGTCGGATTGTTTCATTTTATTGACATATTTCGTCTGGAACAATGTTCATCCGTTTTTCTCTTCGGTATTAATTTTTCATGAGGTTAACATGCCGGATTCCCCTTACGAAGACCTCTTGAAAAAACAACGTCGTACAAAATCTCGTCGTACTCTGAATGGAATTTGAATTCCAAAATAATTTTGCTGTCGTCGTTAATATTTTTAAAAAACTTTCATACATCTCGTCATACTCTAATGGAATTTGAATTCCAAAATAAATTTCTTATTTTCATTAATATTTTAATTCAGTTCGTCGTACTTTAATGGAATTTGAGTTCCAAATAAATTTGTTGTCGTCGCTACTATGTTGCAAATCGTCATTCATTTTTCGTCGTGCCTTATTGGAATTCGATTGTTCGTTAATAATTAGAGTCATTATTCGTTTCGTCGTACTTAGTAGAATGTGATCTCCAGATATAATTGTTGTCTTCGCTAATATGTTCAAAATCGTTATTCATTTTCGTCGTACCTTGTTGGAATGCGATTGGTCGTTAATAGTTGGAGTCACTATTCGTTTTCGTCGTACTTAGTAGAATGTGATTTCCAGATATAATTGTTGTCTTCGTTAATATGTTCAAAATCGTTATTCATTTTTCGTCGTACCTTGTTAGTAGAATGCGATTTTTCGTTAATAGTTTGGAATCACTATTCGTTTCGTCGTACTTAGTAGAATGTGATTTCCAGATACAATTGTTGTCTTCGTTAATATTTTAGAAAACCGTTCTGTCGTATTTTTAAATCATTCGTCGTACCTGATTAGATTAATTGTTATTTTTGGATTCTGTTATATTATGTATTATATTCATCGGATTCTAGTAGATTAAATAGCATATTCATCGGATGTTCCAATATTAAATTACCAATTTATTCATCGGATCATTTCGAAAACATCGGTTTTAGGTGTGGAGTAATTAATTATTTAATCCACATCGTTCGTCAATCAACATGGAAGTGTTGATATTGGTTTGTCCAACATTCGCGGGTATTTTGATGTGTTAGCTTCATTAATTTTTCGTCGTTCTCCTTGTTGCTATCATAATTCACACAGATGTTCACTCTTGTCTCATTCTTCGTTGTCTTGGCAGAGTGTGCCTCACAGCCTACCTTCGTCGTATAGTCGTTGAGACAAAATCAAACAAATTTCTTCAATGTGAATGAGCTCTGACCTTGCTAATAGGCTTACATGCCTCATTTGTAGTAATTGGTTATTCGTCATATCTTACTAGAATTCGTTTCTCAATTTAATGTTCATTAACAGTTGTAGTCATTATTCGTTTCGTCGTACTTAGTAGAATGTGATTTCCGAATAAAATTGTTGTTCGTTAATATTTTAGATATTTTTCTCGTACGTTTCGCCGTACCCTAACACCATTCATCGTATTTTATTAGTTTGATGGTTATATTCTTAGGAACCTGTTAAATTATTTTATACCCATTAAATTCTAGTAGATTAAATATTTCATCGCGATGTTCTAACTTTGCGGTCTCACTTAAATTGTATGTTTTACCCGTAATTACAAAGGAACTACCCTCTATACACATCCCGTTTACTCCAGCGTGGCTACCCAAACATCTAAGCTTAGCTGATCCATACTTTCATGTGCCTGATCGCATTGATTTATTATTAGGTGCAGAGGTGTACCACCAACTATTTAAAGGTACGTCATTCAAACTCCGCGAAGACCAGACCTAGTTGATTCTGAGTTCGGACATGTAATATGTAGAAAACTGAACACTCAAATATGTCAGACCAACGAACAACACTCGCACATAGCGTTATGTAGTACTCACATGTTGGAAGCCAGAGTTAAACAATTCTGGGAATTGGAACATTTACCAACTAAACCGTGTTGGTCGCAGGAAGAAACAGCTTGTGAGGAGCATTATAAGGAGACTGTGATACGTACATCAGAAGGACGATATCAAGTTGGATTGCCTACCAATACTAAGCTGGCTTCGTTAGGATTATCTTATTTGTCTGCCGTCCGTCAATTTATAGCGTTAGAAAAACGTTTACAAGGCAATCAAGAAATAAGGGCCCAATACATTGATTTTATGAACGAATACCAGAATTTAGGTCACATGAGTAAGGTCAGCCATGACGAACATGAAGCCGGCTATTACTTACCCCATCATTACGTTATTAAACCACAAAGTTCCACCACTAAACTCCGTGTGGTGTTTAATGCCTCCTCCAAAACGTCATCTGGCATATCTTTGAACGATTGCTTGATGATTGGTCCCACGATTCAACCAATTTTGATAACAACCCTTCTGAGGTTTTCGGAAACATATCGTGGCATTTTGCGGGGACATCACTAAGATGTAACGCCAGATTTTGATTCATGAACATGGCCGACATTTTCAACAAATTTTATGGCGTAATAGCCCGTCTGAAACATTGCAAACGTTTACCGTCATGTATGGGACGGCATGTGCACCATTTTTGGCAATCCGTACTCTTAAACAACTGGCCAGTGACGAATACTCTAAGTTCCCTAACGCTGTCAGAGTATTAGAACACGATTTCTACGTGGACGACGTGTTAACGGGCGCATCTACGTTAGACGAAGCGATCATCTTAAAGCAAGATTTAATAGACCTACTCCATTTAGGTGGGTTTGAATTAAGGAAATTTCTGTCCAACGCTCCCCAATTAACGTCCAGTGAACAACCCACAACATCTGTTAATTTGGTTC
>OY856187.1:267394243-267480243 GCA_963693315.1 Diogma glabrata | reverse complement strand
AATGAGTAAATAAAATTAACCCATTCTGGACGAAGTTTATTTTTTTTTTTTTTTTTTTTTTTTTAATAAAATGTGTTGTGTAATAGGGTTTAGAATATGTGTCACAACAACACATAAATACCTTTTAAGACCTAGGTCTAGACCTGGGTCCCACAACAACTGGCGTTCTGAGGTGTAGATTAACGCTTTTTTTAAACATCTGTGGGTTGAAGCCACCTGAGACTAAGTGTTCCGGCAAACTATTCTATTTGTACGCAGTTCGGACAAAGAAGTCTCTCTGCGATCTGCCAGTATGACAGCGCGGGATCTTTACCGTTTCACTTGGTTGATATATATTACAATATATATAAAAACTAGCGGGACCCGGCGTGCTTTGCTACGCCTATATATAAAGTTTGTGTGTATACATTTCTTTGACGTAGTAGCAATAATTTCAAAGAGTAGTAATGAGAATGAGTTTCTATTTTTTTTTTAATATGAATGTAAAAGTATCAGCACTCTAGTTGATCAGCAAAATATAAAAAATTAGTATTATATATAAAACAAAGGATATATAAAAATACGCGATCAAAAAAGTTTTCAGGTGTGTAAGGTTGCAGGTGTGTCTCTATATTGAACATTATACGGAACAAATATAGATTCAAAAATGTTCACAGTGTTCATGGTGTTTAATACACGCTTTCTTAACTGGTAGGTTATTAAAAAAGTTACAAAAAAATTGTAATCGTGATGTCATTCAATGGTCAGCAAGGACAGTTAGAATAGGACCATACATTCGATGAAGGTGAATACAAACACATTTACAAATTTTAAACATACACACATTAATTTTTATAAATAGAAGATAATGATGCAAAAAGAATTAAAATTTTATTTTGGAGTTTTGTATTAAACTTCTAGGCAGCACTACGTGTGAATTCATAGGATGAGAAATATTTCTATTTAGTCAACATTCTGAGTCATTGTAGTCATTATTGGTTGTTGCAAATCAATGCGAAACTAATATCTGACACACGGTCAATATATTGCCCTATATAGACAACATTAAGTGAATATTAATTTTTTGGAGTTTTGTGAGTGACTAAGCTTAAAGTAATTGTTGAAAGTAATATTCCCGACAAGAAGTAATTACTGTCGGGTCGGGATTGAACTCATACTTATCAGAGACATCATTCCGACAGACGTTGTCCTGCATGATATTTCAAGCGATTAGGATATTACACAGAGTATGAAATGAAAAACTGTTACCTTGGACCTTTTTATTTACGAAATAATTATAATAGAAATGAAATTTTATTTAAACCGGAAAACTGTGTGTTCCAGCCCCCTCTGAACTTGAGATCTCTTACCCCGCTTGAAATTAAACGAACATTCTACTTAGAATGTCCGTAAGAATAATTATAAGAAAAGAAACACTACAGAAAAATTATGTCTTAAATTATATAATTCAAAAATAAAATAAAAGCTTACTTTAATATTTGAAAGTCATCCTTGCAACAATTTTGATTAAGTTTATTTCCTGTTATCCACAAAATAAATCGTCACCAAACCATTGGAAATTATCTGGATATTCTCTGAATAAATTACTCATGCGGTGATTAATGTAATTTTGCTTCTTCTCGAAGTATATATTTTCTGGATCATCGAATTGACTCACTGCGATATGTACTTTCACCCTTCTTTTATATTGATTTGCGTATATTAGATCTTATAATTTTATACATCAAACATTTTAGCAATCGTTTGTGTGTTATCGGAGTTTATTGCATCGCACCATCAAGTAAATAAGAAAAAAAACTTGGATTTACACAGCAATATGATTTGATATATTTCTTTTTCCTATTGTTTTTTATTGGTTTTTATATAATAAAAATTCCACATTCTTTTACACAATTAAAAGATACAGAGATTATTTTAATCATTATCAGAAATAATATCACTTACTATTTATTATAAGAACAACAATTCCAAATTGAATTTAAAGCTAATTCTATTAAAATCAAAACCACGAATGTTTTCCTTTTAAAAGTCAAACATAGAATAATTTTAAGATTGCGAGCAATGTGATTTTTGACATTTTTTTTTTATTTTTAAGCAAAAGCAAAATGGGGGAAAAAAATGAAACAATTTGAGCTCAAAATCTGTTCGTAAAATATATAACTGATGTGTTCTTTTATCTATTTGCGGTGAAATTCGAATTTGAGGCTGTTGGTTATAATTTGAAAATTTTTTAAATTGTTATGATTGTAAAAGTGAAATGGAACGATGGAAATATATTTTAATTAATTCGAAAAAAGAATAGGAATTGGTTTTAATATTATTATTGAGAATATAGCCGACGTTACAACCATGAATTCAGGGTGATAATCAAGACATTTAACCTTGAAGTCACAAAAACGTCGCCATCCCCTCCATGTCAGGAAACCACCGAACTACTTCCACCAATTAAACTGTATCTGGGATCGAAGTATCAACAGTCACCGACGTCAAGACCGATGACCGGTTCCAACACTCATGAAGTCCCTAAGAACTTCACTGAGTATTGAGACCGACCATCCGTCAGAACGTCAGCACTATGGACACCCCGATACAACCAGTAAGTATGACACGGGAGGTGTGAACCACAGCGAAGACAACCAGCCAGAGGAACGACCCTACCTAACGAAAAGACATCATTCCCTGATGTCCTTCGCATGATGAACTCCAAGACTCTTACCGCTCATATCTATGCACTCATAAAGTACATTTCCAATCTTAGTCTTAATCATTGCAGGTAAGAACTTTGGAGCCAACTTTGCCGAGAACTTCTTAGTAGCGTCACTCAAATGATGTTGCCGTGCAAACACCCGTTGCTGTGGTTGAAAAGTCCGTAGTTTAGATCGCAGATTATACTGATGTTGCGACTTTTTGAAAGCTGCTTTTAAGTTTTGTTGAACCCGGTTCTGCAGCAGAGTCAAATGATCAGAGCGGTCTATTTCCTCACCAGCATCTTCACCAAGCTTGTGCAGTGATCTCAACAAATGGTAAGTATTCCCATCCGATATTGGATGTTGACCAAATAATAAATAGTACGGTTAGTACTTGGTAGCTGAATGTACTGCAGCCCGCAGTGCATAAGCGATTTCACCAATTTGTGAATCCCACTTGGTATGTTGACCTTTAACGAACGCTCGAATTGCTGCTAGAACTGACCTATTGACCCGCTCTGACGCGTTGCTTTGAGGACTATAGACACCGGTCCTAATGTGTTTAATCCCGAAATCTGACAAAAGATTTCGAAAGTTCCTACTAGTGAACTGTTTGCCATTGTCACTGTGCAGAAACTCTGGTACCCCATATGTAAGAAACACTTCATTCCTTAGAAAAGCATTCACCTTCGGTGAAGTTGCGTTTCTAAGTGGTTTCAGTAATACAAACTTCGTAGCATGATCCAGAACAATTAACAATACCGTATTCCCAAGTGTAGAACGAGGGTACGGTCCCAAAAAATCTATATAGACTCTCTGCCATGGACGTGCTGTTTCGAATTGATATTGCATCGGAGGACGCAATATCTGATTCGTGGCTTTTGTTTGTTTAAATGTGTCGCAGGACACAACATAGTTGTGTACCTGTGACGCCATGCCCGGCCAGTAATAAAGACGTCGAAGTAATTCTAATGTCTTTTTAACACCTCCATGAGCAGCAGTACTATCATCATGATGTTTCTGAATCATGTTAAAGTCATCGGTTTTGGTATCCAGAGTTTCCACACAGGAACATCGTTAGGTATTGCATCAGGTCTTGGCTCAATACGTATGTATAGCTTATCATCCACGACTTTGACTGATGGAAAGTCCTTAGGTGATGATTGAACTTTAGCTATCATATCCGTATATTCGTTGTGCCGATAACCTTCATTATCGAGTTTAATGTCGTTAACATGATGTGATAATGCTTCCGTCAATTCCTCTTGTGTATCGTCATAAAGACGAGATAGAGCATCAGGGACTATATTTTGGGTACCTTTTTGGTGGACAATGGTAAAATCCATATGTTGGAGTTTTAGGTTCCACCTAGCCAGACGACCACTCAAGTCTTTCTGTGACATAAGCCACTTCAGACTTGAGTGATCAGTCACAATCGTAAATCGGTGACCTTCCACATAGCCCCTGAATTTCTTCACACTCAGAATTGCCGCAAGACATTCCAGCTCAGAAACCGAATAGTTTCGTTGAGCTTTGTTTAGTTTTTTCGACATGAAGGCTATCGGACACTCTTGTCCGTCTTCGTCGATCTGATAGTACACTACCTACCCCTGTCAGACTCGCATCGCATCTAATAAAGAACTCTTTATTATAAACAGGGTTAATTAATACCGGTGCTGTAGTCAGCAATCTTTTAAAATTTTCAAAAGCTGCTTGCGCTTCCAATGTCCATTTCAATTTCCCAGAACTTTTCTTCAGTAAATCCGTAATCGGTGATACCACGCTTGCATAATTTGGTATGAACCGTTGGTATAAACCGGCCATTCTTAATAATCGACGTATTTGCTTAACTGTAGATGGAGCTGGGTACTCTGCTACAGCTCTTACCTTGTCAGGGTCTGTTCGAAGACCATCTTCACCAACCAAAAATCCCAAGTATTTCACCTCTCTCAGAACAAATTTACTTTTCTTGAGGTTTATTGTTAACCCAGCCGCACTTAACAATGAAGAGACTTTGGACAGCAATCCCATATGTTCCTGGAACGTGGAAGAGACTACCAATAGTTCATCTAAATAAACAAAGACATTTTCGTGATATTGATGTGGTATCACTTTGTGCATTAGCCGACACATTGTCTGGGGAGCATTGCACAATCCAAAGGGCATAACCCGGAATTGATACAATGGACGACCAGGCACTGTGAAGGCTGTCTTGTCTCTAGATGCTTCTGCCAGAGGAATCTGCCAGAAAGCATCTTTGAGATCAATACTAGAAATGTACTTTGTGCCATTTAGACGACCTAGTAAGCCATCAATCAAGGGAAGTGGGTAAGCGTCCTTTTTCGTTAGTGAATTGACACGACGGCTATCAATACATAATCTGTTTTTACCAGATTCTTTTTGCACCAGGACCACTGGCGAGCACCACGAACTGTTAGACTCTTCGATTACGCCCATTTGAAGAATTTGGTCGAGTTCGGCATAAACCTTTAGTTGAACAGCCGGCGATGTGGGATGATGCCTCTGTTTAACAGGTGCATTATCACCAACATCGATGACATGTTCAACCAAAGAAGTCTTTCCGAGTCCAGACACTTCAAAAGACGGGAAAGAATCCTTGATCATATCCAGTTCTCGTTGCTGGTCAGTGGTGAGGTTGTGTGTATTTAAATTTTGTAGCTCTGTACGAGTCAGTTCACTAACAAAGGAAGGAACAATACCTAATTTCTCCCAGAAATCTATGCCCAGGTAGAGGTAGAGGCTCTTCTCGTAAACCAGGGACTATATGGAACCGCATTGGTTTAGTGGAGCCATACACAGTTATTGGAATTTCAATGTAACCTAAAATTTTATTTGCAGTACCATCTGCCGTACGAATACACGAAGTGTATTTACGGTAGGTTGTACCTGATGATTCCAATAATTCCAAGGAATTTCCTCCAAGTATAGTGATTGACGCTCCACTATCCAATAATCCTGAAATGTTTGTCCAAAATCCTTATTTTTAATCGCGGCCGAGGATCCTTTGTTTCTGAAAGGATAGATGAAATACATGCTTTACGAAATAATTTCCTCATCCTCCAATATCTAATATTACGTTCAAGACGTCTAAAATATGTTCGATGTAACGAAGGGAAATTAAATGTGCTAGATGAATTTATTCTGGTTTCTTGAGTGGTGGCAGATCGTCCTGCGTCGCTACATCTTTCGTCGCTTTCTTCGGGCTCATTGGATGTTGAACCGAGGGCACCATCCCCAAAGCATGTACTCTCGGTCGATAGTTTAACGACGGGTGACAATAGGAACAATTTGCATAAATTACATCAGGCTTGTTGCACTTCCAGCAATATAATTTAATTCGGTTCTTTCGTGGACAATCCGGAGCTCGGTGACCAGTCACTCCACAACTGAAGCATACTATTGGTTGTCGGGACATTGATGGACCAGGTTGACTGTTATGAGATGTTATGCCAGGTCGCTGAAATATCCGTCTCAGTGTTGAATCCATCGCTTCAATATATCCATGTCGTTCTGGTTCAACATCCACCTCATAATCATTCACCTGCTGTAGCTCACTAATTCTTAAATTTGATGTTCTTAGATTTGATGTTCAGCCTTCGGAACTGGTGTGGACCACAAACGTTCAAACTTCTGACATAAAGTCCGAAGTTCATCAATTGAATGTATTGTTGCTGCTAGAGTAGCATTTTTGAGCTCCACACTCAGTCCCTCCCGAACAATCTCTAACATTTCGCGGTCAGCAAATGGACGTGCTAAGCGACGGTTCAAAGAACCAATCTCCACTAGATAGTCGTATACGCTCTCCTTTGACTTTTGTTTGCGGTTCAGAAGAACTCGCAAGATCGCCTTATCATCAGTGAGTGTACCGAAGGTTTGTAGGAGTCCCTCCCTTAACACTGGATAAGTCACCACCTGATACTCATGAGTTAAATTCAAATAGTATCTGTCGGCAGCTCCCGTGAAGTACCGTAGAACGATAGACCTAAGGTCATCCCAATTCACACGGTCCCTCCTGGCAGCCGCCTCCACTCTGTGAACAAACTCATGAACATCAGGAGAGTGACCATCTCCTGTGAAGGTTGGAACCCAATTTGAGTCATAACGACTCAAATTGTTCCTACAAACCTCTCGGTACTCCACTGGTGCTAACGCTGGAGCCGCGTCACGCCATACCTGAGGAGGTTGGTTGTATGGTGGTGGTGCTGTTAGTGGAGCTTGTGGATATAATAGTGGTGGTTGTACCTGTGGTACTGATGGATAATTTAATGGTTGTTGTTGAGACTGTTGTACCAACGCTAGATTGTTGGGAAAAAATAAGCATTTTTTTTGAATATTTTTTATTTTTCAATTTTTTAAAATAAATAAATATTTTTTTAGGGGTGCTATCGTCAATAAATAATTTTAGGTATATATTTAATTTTGAAATTTCAGTATATCTGAAATGAAATAAATAAATTATATTTTAATTATAAATATTTTAGGTATTCTTTGTCAAAAATCAAGCAAGTTGAGCACAACAATCATTTGTTTTTGTTCTTTTATTAAATCTATCTGTTTTTACAAAAAAAATTTGTGTTTTCGAATTGGGTTGTTCGTTGTTTTTCCATTCTCTGCGTTTTTCATTTTTACATTTCCATCGGACGAATTTTACCGGGCGAACTAACTCCACTTACTTCAGTGATATTGGTTTTTTTTTGGAATTGGTTCTACTATTGTTGTTCATGGGAATTCTAAAGTTTACAATTTATTATCGAAATGTCAAGCCAGCTAGACGTTGACCATCCGTTCTATGGTTTGGAACCTAGTGAACTGCAAGTCGAATGTTTGGTTCGGGGTGTGGACTTCAGGGGGGTCAATTGGGCAGAGGAACTCCGAAACCACGCGGATCATGGTGCAGTTCCAATAACAGTATCTCATGCGAGAGACTTGATAGCTGAATCTCAAATGGTGGTGCAGGCAGCACAAATATTTATATCTTAGTTCAAATATTTATTTATTTAAAAAAAAAAAAAAAATAAAGAATATTTATTTAAATCTTGATGTAATTTGACTATTTAAAAAAAATATTATTTAATCACCTAAAATTAACTAATCTTAAGAAAGATTTATTTTATTTAATAAAGTTTCATTTATTTAATTTTCAGAAAAATTTGTTTTATTTATTTTATTTTTATTTAATATATGGATAAGAGATTCCCAAGTTCAGACTCGTCTGGAGACAATTTAAAAAGTATGGTTACAATATCCATATTGTTTAAGCTTGAATTCCCGCGTTCGCGAGCCCACTCCAACAATGCATGTGAGAACCGACTAGAAAAGCCCCTAACGACCAGATTCTACAGAACAGTTTCTCCCCAACCTAATAAAACACTCACAACTGTCACGATTAGACCTTAGGTCCATTTCTACTGACCCAGTTGTGCTTGTTTAACCTACAAATAAACTACAACTAAACCTAATGCGAAAGTTGAAGAACGCTCCCGAGCACCAGACTTCAAATCCTAAACTCCATGAAAAATTGTCTATTGCGAAGCTAAATGAAAAAAAATGGTAAAGTATGAATTTGTATGAGGTGAAGCCTCTGATCCTGAAAGCAAAGTATAATTGGTTCTTCTCTTCATTACACAGAAGAAGCCTCTGAGCAAAGAATGGTACTACGGGTTTGCACCTAAGTACAAACACAGCAACACCACTCCTCGTCCCTGAGAACTCCCTCGCTGAATGGAGAGAAGAAACCAATGTTCTTCGATCGCATAACCCCGATGGCCATAGGCGACCTAAGAACGTCATTAACGTTAAAGAGTGAAGCTCTATGGATGGCTTGTTAGGCCTACCGCTAAGAAAGAAATTTATTAAACCTAGTACACTATGTACAAAAACTATATACCAAAAAAAAGTTATTTACAGAAATATTTACAATAACTATTTACAATATTATGTACAATAGTATACAAAAAAAATATGTACAATGGTATGTACAAAAAAATTTACAATAAGATTTCGAATGACAGCACAAAAAAAACAATCTCCAAAAAAAATTGCTGTTCCAAAACGGTAAAACGGTTTTTTTTCAAATAAAGCAATAAAATGCATAAGCTTAGCTTATCCAGCAACCAGGGACAGGAGCCTCCTGTGGTCCAATCTACTCCTCTACCTGTCGCGTAGTCGGTGAGATGGAGACCTCCTCGACCAGCTCCACCGCTTGAGTATCCTTGGTCGAGGAAGACTCCATCTCCACGACCAAGCGACTCTCTTCCTTCTTCTTCTTATTCCTGATCCTATTCTTTATATTGGAGTCTCTGTTCTTCTTGATCCTCCTCCTTTCCCTCCAACCCACATTCGGCTCTGACAGAGGGAGATCCTGGATCAGCTGTTCCAGGAGGTCTCCCACTATCTGTTCCGAATGCGGCTGTAGGTCAGGGATTGGATCCAGCTCCCCCAAATCACCAGGTCGAGTCCTACGACGCCGCGGCGTCTCCCCTCTATAGGGCTCTGACCCGAACCTCTCCATATCAAAATACAGGGTTCTCTCCGAGACAAACATATGTATCCCCTGATTCTGGATCGTATACATGTTGAAAAAAATTGAACAAAACAATTCTAAAAAAAACAAAACTATAATTGAAAATATGCAGTATACTGCACGAGTAACCAAAACTGGTTTATCCAAATTTATATATTTTATATATATTTGATATATATATAGCAAAAAAAAACAAAATCAAAACCAAAAAAAACCCACAACTGGTTTATCCAAAAACAAGAAAAAATCTATTTCTTGTAATGAAAATTAATTTCAAAAACATAAATCAAAAAACCCGGTATGACGCCAACGCCCAAACCAGCTTTTTAATAGCTTAACAAAAACCTAAACAGGTTTTTAAAACAACAATCAAAACCATTATTAGCGTTAGTACGGTTCGGTTTTTGTTTCGCGCCAATCTTGTTGGCTTGAAATTAACCGAACATTCTACTTAGAATGTCCGTAAGAATAATTATAAGAAAAGAAACACTACAGAAAAATTATGTCTTAAATTATATAATTCAAAAATAAAATAAAAGCTTACTTTAATATTTGAAAGTCATCCTTGCAACAATTTTGATTAAGTTTATTTCCTGTTATCCACAAAATAAATCGTCACCAAACCATTGGAAATTATCTGGACGTTCTCTGAATAAATTGTTCATGCGGTGATTAATGTAATTTTGCTTCTTTTCGAAGTATATATTTTCTGGATCATCGAATTGACTCACTGCGATATGTACTTTCACCCTTCTTTTATATTGATTTGCGTATATTAGATCTTATAATTTTATACACCAAACATTTTAGCAATCGTTTGTGTTATCGGAGTTTATTGCATCGCACCGCACCATCAAGTAAATAAGAAAAAAACTTGGATTTACACAGAAATATGATTTGATATATTTCTTTTTCCTATTGTTTTTTATTGGTTTTTATATAATAAAAATTCCACATTCTTTTACACAATTAAAAGATACAGGATTATTTTAGTCATTATCAGAAATAATATCACTTACTATTTATTATAAGAACAACAATTCCAAATCGAATTTAAAGCTAATTTAAATCAAAACCACGAATGTTTTCCTTTTAAAAGTCAAACATAGAATAATTTTTAAAATTGCGAGCAATGTGATTTTTGACATTTTTTTTTTATTTTTAGGCAAAAACAAAATGGGGAAAAAAATGAAACAATTTAAGCTCAAAATCTGTTCGTAAAGTATATAACTGATGTGTTCTTTTATCTATTTGCGGTGATATTCGAATTTGAGGCTGCTGGCTGTTGGTTATAATTTGAAAATTTTTTAAATTGTTATGATTGTAAAAGTGAAATGGAACGATATGGAAATATATTTTAATTGAATCGAAAAAAGAATAGGAATTGGTTTTAATATTATTATTGAGAATATAGCCGACGTTACAAAACAAATAATATAATAATTTCATTATCTTTATTTTGAAATAACATCAATTTTTCTAAAAATAATTCGTTATAATCAATATTGCTTGTTTAATTTTATCTTAATGCAAGTTGATGAACAATGTTTTTAGTCAATTCCTCAGGAGTATAAATGAATAAATACGATGGTTTTCCAACGCGAGAACACGCCACATATAATTGGCCATGTGAAAAGACCGGATTTTCTAGATCCAACCCACCAAATCGACATTGTTTGACCTTGTGACTTATTAATAGTAATGGCAAACTCCAAGCGAATTGGAAATTGCAGACGTCTGAATGGAATGGGTGAGTCTGAAGGGATCATTTGGATTCGTGGCAGAAGAACAACTCCACCTTCAAATTAGCCGTTCAAAATTGTAGCTTCAAGAACATTGCCCAAAGTTTTTTTTATGACTAATCTTGTACCGTTGCATAGCTTAGGTGGATTTAAATTCCGAAGCAAAATGATAGGTGAGCCAAATTTTAATCGCAAGTTATGTGGTGGCATTCCTGGTATATCCAGCGAATTAAAAAGTTCAACAGGATAGTTGACTGCTTCGTCAGGATCGGTAACAGTGTCGAACGATTTGAACAATATCTCATTGCCGGGTAATGACTGTTGTCTTTTGAAGTTAATAGCGTCAACATAGATATTTTTTGCGGCTAAAATAGCTCGTTCACGAAGCCACGCATGATTAATATAATTAGCAGCCCCATCTGCCGGGTTGATTTGTGAATCTAAACTATCCAGGGCGTCACCCAAACACATACAAAAAAATTCATTAAAATCAGCCAAGCCGTTTAAGAGGAGTTCAGTGATAATACCGACTGCAGCGCCATCTGTAGAGCTGATTTGTGAATCTAAACCATTCAGGGCGCCACACAAACACATACAAAAAAATTCATTCAAATCGGTCCAGCCGTTTAGGAGGAGTTCGGTGACAATACCGATTGCAACGCCATCTGCCGGGCTGATTTGTGAGCCTAAACCATACTGGGCGCTACCCAAACACATACCAAAAAGTCATTAAAATTGGTCCAGCCGTTTAGGAGGAGTTCAGTAACAATACCGACTGCAGCACCATCTGCCGGGCTGATTTGTGAATCTCAACCATTCAGGGCGCCACCCAAACGCATACAAAAAAAATCATTCAAATCGGTCCAGCCGTTTAGGAGGAGTTCACTGTCATACACACGTACAGTAGAATTATATATATAAAGAAGATTAATGTTTGTTTGTTTGTTTGTTCGTATTTGATAATCTCCAAAACCACTGCACCTATTTGAAAAATTCTTTCACTATTTGAAAAGCACATTACTCTCGATGAACATAGGCTACATATTATGTATATAAATGGGACCCCAGGGCTCTTATAATTAACTAAAGGGGTTTTGCCTTTATTATTTTTATCTAAATATATCGTTTTATATATTTGGTTTGCTTTGATCTATGTTTTTTACATTGAACATAATTTAATGAATTTGAAAAATGAAAGTATGATCTGACAAACAATTATGTTTATTTATATATCAAAATTATAAATATTGGAATTTAGCACATCAAATTGTTTTATCTACACCAAATATGTTGCTGGTATGCAATTGTATGTGATACATATTTCCAAAACTAAGTGAAGATAGTGGATAACATCGATTATATCGATTTAAAGCTCAAAATTACGAAATGGAATTTGCACAAATACTAAAGAAGCATAGCTTATGTATAATCAAAAACGGATGGCAATCATGATGAACAAACCAATTAAAAATAGTGGCACTTAGCCGGCAACACGTTTGCAATAGTGATTTGCAAACGGTAACAATGCATTAATACCAATAAATTTTATATATCTTGAATTGAATTCTATATATTTTGTATGAATTCTATGAATTTTATATAAATTTTGGATCTATGGGTGTGACAACCCCGCGTACTTTGGTACCTGCTATTGGCAAATCAGTTAACGTGAGATATCGTATACCACTGGCAACGGCAGTAAGATATCACTGATATAAGGGGATAAGTGATATTTTAGGGGTGCTGGGAGATAAACTTTTTTCAATCAACGATAGCACACTTAGTCTTATAGTTATGGAATATTCTTTGGTGATGACACGCTTTTTGAGGTATTTTTAAATACAATATGTTGGGTAGTAGGAATTACAACACAACGTGTCACAACAACACATAAGAACCTTTTAAGAACAAGGTCCCACAACAACATGCTTCTAAGGTGTTTATGGACGCAATTTTTTTATTTTTTATATTTTTTTTAAAGAATGAACTTTTTTGCTTGCTCGAAGAAATGAGTTTCCATATAACTATTATATATGCTGGATTGAGGAAAACAATGCGTTACATGATCTTGGTATATGCTTCTAGCACTAGGAAAATTAGTAACCCAATTTTAGCTTTGTTCCTATAAATTTGAAAACAAAAGTATTTTATTTTTATTTCCTCCATCCTATTATGAAATATTGCCCTACGTCGTACATTATTATGTGAAAGGATTTATTATTTGGTTTTCCATTCTTGAAAAAGAACATAAAAAACCAAAAAAAAAGAAATTTGCGCCCGTCAGGCCCGCTATACACTTGAGCTAAGCTATGCGAACTATGCGAACTATGTTTTTTGTATATAACGTAATCAAATGGATGACTATACACTTGAGCTAAGCTTATAGCTTAGCTTATAGCTTAGCTCAAGTGTATAGTCATCCGTTTGATTACGTTATATACAAAAAACATAGTTCGCATAGTTCGCATAGCTTAGCTCAAGTGCATAGCGGGCCTCAACGTCTTAAAAACATGATGGTGTGGAACCTAGGTCTTAAAAGGTTTTTATGTGTTTTGTGACATACATTGTAATTCTAAATATGTCAAATACTTTGAAGTTGCACAAATTTTTTTGAAATGTTCGGTGAAAAAGATGATGAACAATGTCATTAAAGCCACAATTTTAAATGCAAAATTTGAACCGGAAGATGTAGTGTTGCCACGTATTTGAACAGATATGGCATTTGAGCTCAAACGTTTCGTTTCCAGTGCAACTCGCTTTTACAATCACCATCAACAAATCACAAGGACAGTTACAGCGAGTATGTGGACTAGATTTGGAGAATCCGTGCTTCTCACAAGGACAACTGTATGTGGCTAACGCGTTAGGAAAACCATTCCGTTAAACGGAAAAACAAAAAATAAAGTGTAACCACAAGTAATCGAATAAATAAATAGAATTAAAACGACATTTTGAAATTCTATCCATATTAAAATAAGTTAATAAAAATAAAAATGACACAATGATTGAATGTTATCATAACGAGTTTTTTCGAATTTTCTTTCTTATGACATAGTGGCAATATGCGACGAGCATAATGTTAAATAAACAAAACTTTTACACTATTTGGTGTAAAAAATAAAATTTTGAGAAATTGTGTGAGTGATTTGAGAGATTTTTGCATGTTTCGTGTCGGGAACAAATACTTTTCATGAGCACTGTGAACATTTGTGATTCTATTTTTGTTCTGTATAATGTTCTATATAGAGATGGCACACCTCTACTAATTCAACAAGTCATTTAAATTTTTTTATTGCTTACTTGAAAACATATTTGATCGCTAATTTTTCATATATCCGAAAATCGCTAGCTTATTATCCTATTTTGACGTTTGTGGCTGGAAATGGTCGTTCTTAAACTATTTCTTGCCTATTTAAGCAAACGATTTGACAGATAAAGTTGTTCGGAAACTCCATTTCTATTCCAAAATAGGCGATTCGATCGCCTAATTTTGGACTCGCTGTTTTTGAGATCCTAAATAAGAACTGAGATCTAAAAGTGACATTTGCGGTTTTTATTTGATTTTAATCAAAACAAATACAATATTATTATTAAAAATATAAATTTTATATTTTATTCTGTGTGTCTCATTTATTTACTAGAACTATGAAAACTATTTTTTTTAAATCTGCATCAATATTTTAATACAAAAATTAATCAAATAAAATTCAAAACTTAAATCATTTGTTTTTATTTTTCATAATTTGAAATTTGCAAATAATAATTTTTTCACACAAACCAAACATGTTTTGTGTTGTGTTTAGTTTGTTTTTCCTGTTGTTAAATTATTATTATTATTGTCATAAGTTTTAATACATAATTATTAATTTTTAATACTTCATATATATATTTAGGCAACTGGTCGTTCGGAAACAAAATGCCAATTCTTGTTCTTGTTGAAGAACTGATAGCCACGCCCCTTGGAATGACAGTTGCCTATTTTAGAAAATAAGCAAGCGATTTGGTGTTTCCGAACGAAACCATGCTATCATTTCTCATTACCACTTTTTTGAAATCATTGCTACTACGTCAACAAAATGTCTGCGCACAAACTTTATTTATAAGCGTAGCAAAACACGCCGGGTCCTGCTAGTTTTGATATATAAATAAACATAATTGTTTGTCAGATCATACTTTCATTTTTCAATTTCATTAAATTATGTTCAATGTAAAAAACATAGATCAAAGCAAACCAAATATATAAAACGATATATTTAGATAAAAATAATAAAGGCAAAACCCCTTAAGTTAATTATAAGAGCCCTGGGGGTTCCATTCATATACATAATATATAGCCTATGTTCATAGAGAATAATGGGTGGTTCGTTGCTTCAAACGCGTTGTTGATTTAATAATCGTGAACTAATTCAAGGTGATGTAAGTGATGAGCCTCACATTAATATAACATCAGAAATGTACCTTTCAAATAGTAAAGAATTTTTCAAATAGGTGCAGTGGTTTTGGAGATTATCAAATACGAACAAACAAACATTAATTTTTATATAATATATAGAGATATGAGATTTCAAATTTAAGTCAATTTTAAATAAGTTTATATTTCTAAATTAAATTAAATCAAAGTAAATACAGTAAAACTCGCTTTTAGCGTACACCCTATATAAAGTACACTTGGTCTATAGAGTACAGTAAATTTTTTTCTTACATCTATAAAAATTTTACGAACAAATTATCCTTCTTATAAGGTACCTCGGCTTATAAGGTTATAACGTACGCACGTTTAGTCCCGTGAACTATTTTTCTGTGTAATTTGCCCAGTTTATAAAGTACGAATAGAAAATAAGAATACAAAATAAACATAAAAATTTAAAAGTCGTAAGTATTCGGTGCTTTACGATATTTATTACTTTTCTACGAAATGTCTCGGTTTCCGTTCATTAATTTGTTGTGATTCATGGGTTAATTCGCAAGTAAGTGTTGAGAAAATATTTGCTAATTTATCAGTTCGATTTCTTTTATTCCTTACAGAAACACAAGTTTCTGAAAATTTTCTCTTTATAGAATCGCTTAATTCCAAATATAGGCTCGAATCAGCTTTCAAACTCCATCAGGGCGTATGCGCATTCATTCATGAGAGTGTTGCGTACACGCGCTTTCCAAATTTCGAACTACACGGTGACGGCTTCAATACAATGGTTTTAAAGATTTGTCTTCCAGAAATGACTTTTTTTACAATAGCTTTATACCGGTCCCCCAACAAACGTAACCCAAACTTTTTTAATATACTGACAAAAATTATGGACGAGATTAGAGCAAAGTCCCCTAATTGTGAAGTTATCGTTACCGGTGACTTCAACGTCCACAACAAATCATGGTTGGAATTCTCCAAATCGACCGACGATGTTGACAATAGTGGAAAACTGGCAGAAATTTTTGCCGCGTCTCAGGGCCTATTCCAAATTGTTAAAAACCCGACTTTCACTCCCCGTAATGGCGGTGATAATAGTTTTCTACTAGATCTCTATCTTACCACAATGCCAGATATTACGAGTGTCGATGTTGCGAAAGGTAGTATTGGAAATTCTGATCATTATTTAATCTCATCAGTTATCAAAACTGATTTACTTAAAACTACAGCTCCCAAACCCCGTAAAATATTTCACTACTCAAAAATGGATAAGAGTGGTCTTCAAAATTTTTTCCATGGTTTCCCTTTCGACCGTCATTGTTTTTACACTGACAATGTAAATGTTTCTGCTCAAAACTTTACAGAAACCATCCAATTTGCTATCAATAAATTTGTCCCTTTCTCCATAGTAAAACCCAAACAAAAATACTTGTATTCGAAAGCTGCCAAAACGGCACTTAGAAACAAACGTAGATCATTTAATATTTGGATTCATAACAAAACTCCCACTAATCGATCCCAATATCTAAAGGCCAACAAAATATCTAATCAGATTATCTCAAACGAAAAGTCCGAAATTGACAGAGCGAAAGCCTCAAAACTTACGTCTATGTCTGTTTCTGACAAGAGTTTCTACAGTGCCATTAATTCTTTAAATTCTGGTACAAAATTTTCTATTCCCCCTATTATTGATGGTGATTTAATCGTCAATGATCCCGCAAGAAAAGCTAACTTGTTCGCCGAACGCTTTGCTCTGAACTCCACTGTTTTGGAAACTCCTAAAGAAATACCCCAAATCCAGTCTTCAGGAGTTAATATGAATGAACTTCACTTCAAACCCAAAATAGTCGCTAAACTTTTAAAGGGGTTAAACATCAACAAAGCATCAGGAATGGACAATATTCCACCCATTATTTTAAAAACCTTTTCCAAAGAACTTGCACCAACTATAACTAAAATATTCTACCAATCCTACAAATCTGGTATATTTCCCTCGTGCTGGAAGTTGGCAAATGTCCAGCCCGTCCCCAAAAAGGGACCAAAATCCGAAATCTCAAATTATAGGCCAATAGCTTTACTATCAGTCCTATCCAAAGTCTATGAGCATTATATTAATACACATATTTCAAAATTTCTGGAAGAAAATCATTTAATATCCGACAGCCAATACGGTTTTCGAAACAAAAGATCAACTACCGATCTATTAAACTATGTAGCGCATTGTTGGAACAGCATACTTGATAAAGGTGGTGAAACATACGTTATCGCTTTAGACATCTCCAAGGCATTCGATCGAGTCTGGCATGCCAACTTAATCAACAAGCTCGTTGCGTACGGTTTTCATCCCAATGTTGTGAAGCTGATTCAAAATTTTCTATCCGACCGATACATTTCGGTAACCTTAGACGGATATTCTTCTGAGTCTAAACTAATTAACGCTGGTGTACCCCAAGGCTCAGTATTGTCCCCAACCCTATTTTTGATTTATATCAACGAATTGTTGAAAATCACCAGCAACCCAATAAATAGTTTTGCAGATGATAGTACTCTGCACAAGTCGTTCGAGCCCCTTCCTTCAAAAGGTAAAATGCACGAACGAATTAATCCTGCCCGGAGAGACGCTGCCATACACGTGAACAAAGACCTGAATAAAGTCGCCGACTGGGGTGACCAAAACCTTGTCAATTTCAACTCCACCAAAACACAGCTGTTGATTGTTTCCAGATTAAAGACCGAGTTCCCCAAAGATATTTTATTTAGTATGTGTGATGAACCAATAGGTGAATGTAAAAACATTCGTTTATTGGGTGTCACAGTTTCAAATGACCTACTCTGGAACGATCATGTAATGGCGATGGCAAAAAGCGCGTCTAAAAAACTCGGCCTCCTAAATAGATGCAAAAAATTTTTCACTCCATACCAATTGCTCCATGTTTATAAGTCCTATATTCGTCCCTGTATGGAGTACTGCTGTCAAGTTTGGGGTGCTGCCTCTGTTTCCATCTTGGCCCTCTTGGACTCTGTTCAAAAGCGAGCTATACGAATTGTAGGTGATCGAACTTTGACATCAAAACTTGATTCCCTACAACATCGTCGCACTGTTGCTGACCTCGTTGTTTTTTACAAATATCGTCATCAGCAGTGCTCAGATGAAATCAGCGGCATCATGCCTCAAACTTATTCTTACCCCCGTTCCACTCGACAATCGGCTGCCGCAACCAGTGAAACGGTAAAGATCCCGCGCTGTCATACTGGCAGATCGCAGAGAGACTTCTTTGTCCGAACTGCGTACAAATGGAATAGTTTGCCGGAACACTTAGTCTCAGGTGGCTTCAACCCGCAGATGTTTAAAAAAAGCGTTAATCTACACTTCAGAACGCCAGTTGTTGTGGGACCCAGGTCTAGACCTAGGTCTTAAAAGGTATTTATGTGTTGTTGTGACACATATTCTAAACCCTATTACACAACACATTTTCTCAAAAAAAAAAAAAAAAAATGCTTTTATGTTTAAAAAAAAAGCTAAAGGTACGACACGATCCCAAATCAAATTAAAATGCTAGTGATCACTTTGGCCAATAAATTAAAATATTTGGTGGAAGTCGATCAAAAGAAGTCTCTCTCAAGTTAGGGTAATCCTCTCAAAAATATTGCTCTAAACTATAAAGTTCAAATTTAGGGTTTTGTAAACTCTAGTGTATCGAACCTTAAAGGTAGAGCGAAAACACTCTTAAGGCTTGAAGCCACATACAACAGAAACAGAATTTCATATACAAATTTTACAGAAACAGAATTTTTTTCTGTTAAATTTGTATGAAATTCTGTTTCTGTTGTATGTGAATGCCCGGCTTTAGATGTCTTTCATTTTATTTCGAAGTCGTGATAAAAAGTTAAAGCAACTACAATAAGCTATTGTTTCAAAAAACCTGGGATAACTACGATCGTATACTTCGACAGTAACTGATAACAGGGCGTTTATTAGACGCCTCAATCAAACTAAATAGAATCTGAGTACGATGATTTATAAAAATTCGAACAATTTTATTTTTAGTCTACGGGAGTGACGATAATGCCTACTCCAGTCCCTGCTATTGACATATATATATATATGAGCTAACGTGAGATATCACATACCGCTGACAATAGCAGTGAGATACTACTAGCCAAGGTGTTATCTTAAGGGTGCTGCCAGGTGAACTTTATTGTTATGAAATATATCTCGATGGTGGCACTCTATTTTGTTTTTAAAATAAAAAGTGTTATGTTATAAGAGTTACAATATGTGTCACAAAAGCACATAGATACCTGGTAAGATCTAATTATCACAACAATATGCGTTCTGAGGTGTCGATGAACGTTTTTTTTTCAAACCTTGGTGGATCGAAGGTACTCGTGAGGATCGAAGGCACTCGTGATTATTGATTCGGGCAAAGCATTCCATTTGTACGATGTATGGACAAAGAAATTTATCTTCATTTTAACACTATGACAGTGAGTGACCAGTAAAACACCATTGACCATTGACAAGTAAAACAGGGTAAAAAATATGGTTGGATGGATCCGATTCCATCCGAGCACTGCTGGTGACGATATTTATAAAAAACAACGAGATCAGAGAATTAAGATTTAAAGTTAAGTTTCAATCACAACTCGTGTAGCACGTTTTTGAACAGAGTTCAAAAGAGTCAGGATGGAAACAGATACAGCACCCCAAACTTGACAACAATACTCCATACAAGGACGAATGTAGGACTTACAAATGAGGAGTTAATAATATGGAGTGAAATATTTTTTACATCTATTGAGGACTGAGTTTTCTTGGCGCGCTCTTTGCCATCGCCATTATACGATCATTCTAGAGTAAGTCGATAGAAATTTTGATGACCAATAAAATTTGTCACATTCGTCTAGTCATACACACTAATCGAAATATCTTTGGCAAACTCGGTCGTTGATCTGGCAACAATCAATATCCATGTTTTAGTGAGTTAAAATTGAACATATTTCAGTCACCAAAATTGGCAACTTTTGCCAGGCTATCATTTACATTTATGGTATCTCTCCGGACGGGCTTTATTCGTTCATGCATTTTCCCTTTTAAAGATAGGAAAACGAGCGATTTGTGCAGTGTACTATCATCTGCAAAATTATTTATTGGGTTACTGGGGATTATCATTTGATGTAAAAGTAAAGTGGTGACAAAACTAAGCCTCGGGTACATCAGTGTTAATTAATTTAGACGCGGAAGAAAAGCCATCGATGGATACCAAAATGTATCGTTCGGTGAGAAAGTTTTGAATAAACTACACAACTGCGGGGTTAAATCCGCACGCGCTTGCTGATCAGGTTTGCAGCCCGGATTTGATCAAATGCAATTTGACGACCAAATTGTAATTAAAGTGGAAAATATTATT
Source organism: Diogma glabrata (assembly GCA_963693315.1). Classification (NCBI taxonomy): domain Eukaryota; kingdom Metazoa; phylum Arthropoda; class Insecta; order Diptera; family Cylindrotomidae; genus Diogma; species Diogma glabrata. The sequence continues at coordinate 267,459,454 of OY856187.1, read as the reverse complement.
CAACTTTGCCTTAAACAACAGAAAATTACTGATTATTTTTCAGTAAAAAAATTGTCCATCGCAGCTTAATCTGAGTAGACATATTCAGACATTCTCATTCGAAAATATTTACATATACATATGTTTATGTAGCGTCGGTTTGATAAGCTTTAACATAATTATTTTATTAATGAATGGTTTTTAAACTATTCCTATTTTTTGTGATCGCTTTTATATCAATTAACATGTAGTAAATAATTTAATATGAAATACAATGATATAATGAGAATAACAGGCAAATTTGCTTATGCTTTTTAAATTTTTATGGATATAACGTACCATGGTGTATAACGTACGCTTACGTGTTACGTCGGTCCCTTGACCGTACTTAATAAACGAGTTTTACTGTAAGTCTAAATTAAATAAAAATGTGTGAAGTGTGTAAAAATGATTTACTATTATCAAAGCACATTTCGAAAATGCCATTTTTTTACCCACACAACAAAATTTTAAAAAACAGCTGCTTTCATGTTCGTTTGGTCACCAAAATCTAGATCTTTGGCTTTGTGCGAACTCATAAATATTTGACAGAACAAAGTTTTTGGTGAAGGTGAAATTTGAAAAAACAAAATTTTGACATAAGGTGAAAAACTTTTTCATTTTTATGTTTGCTGTTAATAAATATATATAATATATACACTAATATAAATATTACTTTGGCACTTACAAAAACTTCGATAATAAATTGTTGTTCCTTCTGAAATAATTTTTTTATGCCTACTGTCACAATTTGATGCTAAATAGTTATACCAAATTTTGACGTTTCGTTATGGTGAATATAAATTCCAAAAGTCAAAATTTTTACACTTATGCTTTGTGCGAACTCACAAATATTTGACAGAACAAAGTTTTTGGTGAAAGTGAAATTTGTAAAAACAACATTTTGATATTAGGTGAAAAATTTTTCTTAATTTTTATGTTTGCTGTTAATAAATATTTTTCCTCCTTCCTTCCCTGTTCCCTCACTTATGACTCGACTCAGATGTGCATCCCTCGTCAGTTTCACCTTCATTCATGGCAGGTAATATCCATTCATTGGTAGCTAGTGACAATTCTATATTATCTTGGTGTGTATCGTAAATCACTAAATGTGGGTCATTTCAACGCTCAGAGTTTGAAACCAAGTCCCAAATCCACTAAATTAGAGGAGGTTAGGTCTATTCTGTCGGGTAATTATCTTGATCTTGTTGGTGTATCCGAAACCTGGCTTAAGTCTTATGTTTCTAACTTGGCTGTTAGTATTGATGGGTATCGTGAGCATCGTCATGATCGTCCTCGTAGACGGGTGGTGGTGTTGCTCTGTTTGTTAAAGAGAAGCTGAAATCTAAAAAGATTGGCACATATGATGGTTTGGATGCTGAGGCCGTCTTGGTACAGGTTCAGATAGGTGGTGTGAGTGTGTTGGTTGTTGTGGCATATCTATGTAATGACAATTTTTCACTCCTTGAGGATATCTTGTCTTCGTATGTTTCTCAGTTTCAATTTATTGTTGTCATAGGAGATTTTAACACCAATATTCTAATTCATTCTAACATGATGGACGCCCTTGAGACCTGCTCTCGTCTCGGGCTAAGCATAGTTCATAATAACTCGCCGACGCCCCATGCTTATAACTCGCAAGTTAGATCTTGTATAGATTTTTGTCTCGTAAGCGATATAACTCTACTTAACATCAGCAGTCAATTCCGAGTGCCTGGTATCTCGGCCCACTCCTTCATCTTTCTGTCTATTAATCTGCCTAAGGTTTTAGTGCCTATTAAGAAATTTATTCGCGACTACAATAATATCAACCTGGATCTTCTCTTCAATGAACTTTCGTTGGTTGATCTGTCCTCTTTTTACAACTGTACAGACTCTGACACAATGCTTTCTGTTCTTAATATCTATTTGCGTAGTGTCTTTGAGAAATATGTGCCTGTTCGTTTTTTTACGAGTAGTGCGCCTTTGTCTATCAGTATTTCTCCTGAAATGGTACATGTTCGTTATCTGCGGGACTTTTCCTATAAGGCGTATCAGAGAGATCCATCTGAGTCTTGCTGGAAGATTTATTGTACCCATAGAAACAGGTTTAGGTCTATGGTCAGAGAGGCTAAGATTGACCTGGGTTCTCGTATTTTCTCCAATGTTTCTTCAACCAAGGATATGTGGTCCAAGCTTAAACATATTGGCGCGGTGAACTCTGAACCTGATCTCTCTCTTTTGAGTGAGCATGACCTGAATCGATTAAATCAGTGTTTTACGTCGATAAATTCGTATCCCCTCTTCCTCGCTTTGATATGCACCTTCCGGAAAGTCCTAATGCTTTTTCTTTCCGCTTTGTCACTCATTCTGAGGTTGTGACGGCTTTCTGTGCTATTTCGTCGAATGCTGTGGGGTCAGATGGTCTTCCCTTGAAGTTTTTGAAGATAATTTTTCCACTCATTCTGCCACATGTATGCCATATTCTAAATTTCATTCTTATGTCTTCTTGCTTCCCATGTGGCTGGAAGTTCTCCAATATTACTCCACTCCCTAAGAAGCTCTTAAATGAGTTTCGACCAATTAGTGTCCTTCCTACCTTGTCTAAGGTTCTTGAAAGGCTCATTAATGATCAAATATTGGAACATATTAGGTCCAATAAGTTGTTGTCCGATCATCAATCTGGATTTAGGAAACATTATAGCACTACTCACACGTTAGTTGATGTCTCTGACCGTTTACGCCGTAATAAGGATGGGAAGTTGATCAGTCTTCTTCTCTTTCTGGACTTTAGTAAGGCCTTTGATTCCATCAATCATGCATTGCTGGTCTCTAAACTTAAATCTACGTTCTTTTTCTCATCCAGTGCCTGTAACCTTGTTTTCTCTTATTTGTGTAATAGGTCTCAGCGTGTTACTTCGGGCATGTCCGCATCTAGTTCTTCCCCTATTCTCAAGGGTGTTCCTCAGGGTTCTATTTTGGGTCCTCTCTTTTTCTCGCTTTTTATCAACGATATTACGTCCCTTCCCTGTCATTCTGTGCTTCACCTCTTTGCTGATGACGTTCAGTTGCTCCATGCTTGTCCTCGATTCGACATCCATCGCTGTTTTCTTGAAGCTAATGCTGATCTTAAACTTATTTCTGATTGGGCTGTTTCAAACAGGTTGGTTCTCAACCCGCTTAAATCGCAGGCCATGCAGTTTAATTGTCCTTCATCGCTGAACAATCATGGTTTGACTAATAAGATCGGTGATACTGTTATCCCTTTTACTACACAGGTGAAGAACCTTGGCGTAATTTTTGATAGCGATTTGTCTTGGAGACCTCATATTAATAATGTCATTGGCAGAGTCGTTGTTATCTTAAGAAGGCTTAGTAGCCTTAATCATTTCCTTCCTGTGCATATTAAAAAGCGACTCGCTCTTGCTCTTGTCATGCCACTGTTTGATTATGGCATTGAGGTCTACTCTGGCTGCACCTTGGAGAATATCGGTTTAGTTAAGAAGTCTTTTAACTGGGTGGTTCAGTTCGTTTACGGTCTCAAAATTAGACAACACATATCCAGCTTCGCTATAAAGCTTATCGACACATCATTTAATGACCATGTTAGGATGCGACTCCTTCTTCTCTTCTTTAAACTTTTCAAATATGAGTGTCGGCTAAAGTGCGGTTAGTGTGGGAAAAATTTTTTTTTTCTTTTAATAAATTTTTTTTTTTAAATTTTAATTGTTACATAAAGCTTTGGTATCGACAACAGATTCACTGAATATTTCGTAAAAAAATTAATTTCATTTTTAATAACAGAAAGGGTATAACATAGCGTTTTTAGAGTTTCCCACACTAACTGCACTTCCCCCTGAGTGTCCACTGTATTTGATGAAATGGTTTATTTTTGGTCCTCCAACTCGACTGTATTTAATTACCCTTCCTTCTATAAGTTGCAACACCTATGCTCTCTCGTACTCGATTAGAACGTCAAAGCTGTTTAATGACCTTACGCCGGAGCTTAAGCGGTTCAACATGTCTGTCTCTAGTTTTCGATCCAAGCTTTTTACTTATATGATCTGCTCTGATACCGTCTGGTCTTAATTTCTTGCTTTCTTCTCAAATTGTGATTTTGTCACTACTGCTGCCTTATGTTTAATATATTGCTTGCCGCATGCTCTTTCCTTGTGGCGATTGATTTGTAATTTCTGCGTCGATTTTCCTTTTTCCCACCACCTCCCTCTTTCCTTCCTACCCTTAACTCCCATTCCTTCCTTCCTGTTAATGTTCATGTCCTAGTATGTTATGTTTTCTTTTTTTTTTTTTTTTTTGAAAACTGCCAAGCCAGTAAGCCTACTATTGTTGGCTAGTAATATAAAGCGGGTGTATGGAGGGTTAATCTGGTCTCTGGTAGTTTGCTGTTGTTGCTATGAATTCATTTTATAATTATTTTTGGTTATAGTCATGTTTATATGTATATATTCATTTAGTTTTATGTGTTATTTATATAGTTTAAGTATACTTTCTTTTTTGCTGTATGGCTCCTGCCATATTTTTTTTTCTACTGTAAAATGTATAATATATTGGGCAATGTATTCGGTCTCGGCCTGTTTGCCATCATGTAAAGTAATAAATAAATAAATATATATATTATATATACTTATATAAATATTACTTTGACAATTAAAAAAACTTCTGTAATAAATTGATGTTCCTTATGAAATTATTGGTTATGCCTACTGTCACAATTTAATGATGCTAAAAAGCTACATCAAATTTTGACGTTTCGTTATGGTGAATATAAATTCCAAAAGACAAAATTTTGACAGTTAATAGTTGTCATCTGTCATTATTTCGTCAGTTCGCACACAGCAATATGCTGTGTGCGAACTGACGAAATAATGACAGAACACAATTTTTGGTGAAGGTGAAATTTGTAAAAACGAAATTTTGACATTAGGTGAAAATTTTTTAATTTTTATGTTTGCTGTTAATAAATATATATAATATATCGTCGCCTTAATAATGAAACAACGTATGCTATTTATACGTTGTTTTTATATTATAGGTGCGCTGCATTCCCCATAAGGGTATCTTTGAATTGGCGTTTTTACATTTTCGAATTATTTTATGACTGGGGGTAAGAATTAATAAATTATAAATTAACGTCCATGCAAATGCATGCGCACATCAAACTTTAAACTCAAATATCTCGAAACTATACTTTTGCGTATACGTCATTTCATTATTAAAGCGACGATATATACTTATATAAATATTACTTTGGCAATCAAAAAAACTTCTGTAATAAATTGATGTTCCTTATGAAATTATTTGTTATGCCTACTGTCACAGTTTGATGATGCTAAAAAGCTACATCAAATTTTGACGTTTCGTTATGGTGAATATAAATTCCAAAAGACAAAGTTTTTACAGTTAATATTTGTCATCTGTCATTATTTCGTCAGTTCGCACACAGCATTAGTAGTTGTCATCTTTCATTATTTCGTGAGTTCGCACAAAGCCTTTTTCGATGAAATCTGACATACCAAAAGAAATTTCGCTAGTTGGATTGTCAGTTTGACATTTGTTAAGGTGTCTTAAGTCTCTTAAGTTTTTGCTAGTTAGCCCCTAAACATTGAAGTTCTATAGCGCGAATGGCTAGCTTTAAGGCCCGCTATACACTTGAGCTAAGCTATGCGAACTATGTTTTTTTGTATATAACGTAATCAAATGGATGAATATACACTTGAGCTAAGTTTATAGCTTAGCTCAAGAGTATAGTCATCCATTTGATTACCTTATATACAAAAAACATAGTTCGCATAGTTCGCATATCTTAGCTCAGGTGTATAAGGGGCCTATCTCATTGAAATTTTATGGAGGGAATGACTAAAGCCTCGTTGACACTAAGATAGTTTACAATCTACTACGCAGCGAGTTTACAAGGAGCTTGTAAACTCGCCTATGTAGTGTAATCATGTTTACAATTTAACCAGCAGATCTACCGAAAATTAGTTGATTGGTTGGCTACTTTACAATCTACTCGCCAGCTTTTAAACTCGCCAACTAGCAGCTTGTAAGCAATCTTAGTGTCAACGCGGCTTAACTATAATTTATAAATCAAGAAAAAACAAAATTTTATTTTGTCTAATTTTTGTCTAACTTTATAGTGGTAGTGGTGAATGAAAAATTTGTCCATTTTACCATTTTATTTTGCACCATTTTAAAGCCGGTACGATACGAAATATTTTGGCGTTAGATACTACACGAATATCATGGGTACGTTCCGAAACTTTACTATAGCTAAATATTTAATGCACCAATCAAATCGCCGGCCGCATTAAAATATTTAATAACTATAGTTAAATAATTAATGAAATACGATCATTAAGTAAAATATTAAATACACAAATACTAATACAATCTGTTAAAATCGTATGTCAGAATAATTCTTTCATAAAATGTTTCAATTGAATAAAATTAAAACCGAAAAAATTAAAAACTAAGATAGAAATTACTAACCATATTGTTATAGAAAACTTGCATTTCATTCAGAATTTGACAAATACATATGCTGCAATTTCAAAATAAATTGAACTGTCAATTTGAAATCGTTAAATTTTAAATAATGCTTATGTATACATTTTAATAATTTTGTTTGTTCAAACTTAACAAGTATTATAATAAATTTCACTAATAAATTAAAATAAAAACGCCAATTTCTTGTTAACTAATAGTTTTATTTACTATATACGTATTTCGAAAGCTATGCTTTCATCGACAGTAGTATATATCAAAACTGATACTGATCAAAACTGTTTTGATATATACTACTGTCGATGAAAGCATAGCTTTCGAAATACGTATATAGTAAATAAAAGTATTAGTTAACAAGAAATTGGCGTTTTTATTTTAATTTATTAGTGAAATTTGCTTATGTATATGTGTGTTTAATTTTTAGCTATACTCGAGAGCACATTTAATTTTTTAATAGATGTGGGCTAGGCGTAGTGTGTTTCTGGACGCAAACAGCTGTCAAATAGTACAAATTAACTTTACTATAGAGCTTTTTCCCGAAAATATTTTGACAGCTCAAACCAGCTGTTTTAATTTGTGCATGTCAAATCATCAAAATTTATTGGTTTCCCTTGCAAATGAAGTGTTATTAAAAGTGTTTCAAAAGTGAATTTTTGAAAACAATAATTAATTAAATTGTTAATTGTGTTGTGCTCTTAAGTTTTTTATGCATTAGGGATAGCGAAATAATTAAAATAGCGTAAAAATATGGAAATTAAATCAACCTTCATTTCTTCAGAATTTTATATAATATTGTCTCTGAACTTTTTTTATTATTATTTTACATTATTATTTTACACTAAACTAAAGTATTTGATATTGTTAGTTTTTTGTAAATAAACCGAAATAAAAATTTCACATATCTGAAGAAATGATAGTTGATTTAATTTCCATATGTTAATGCGATTTTAATTATTTCAGTATCCCTAATGCATTAAAAACTTAAGAGCACAACACAATTACTAATTTAATTAATTATTGTTTTCAAAAATTCACTTTCAAAACACTTTTAATAACAATCAAAATAACCAAATTTGCAAGGGAAATCAATAAATTTTGATGATTTGACATGCACAAATGTTGACGTTTAAGGAAAAAACTCTATTTCTTTTCTGAACGACCGTATTTAAATATTATTTAAATATAGTTAACTATAGTAAAGTTTCGGAACGTACCCCAGAATAGCCATCATTTTATTTTAATCAATAATTGCTTCTATATTATATACTCATCAAAATAATTAAAACTAAAAAAAAAATCTATTAACAGCGCCTAAACTAGGACCCAACTTTCAAAGGAATAAATATTTTCTAAACTTTATTGGAACTAATTTGTATTCAACGTAATGCCAAAATAGTGAAAGTGATTAATCTTGTTAGCACCATATCAATCCAATTTTCAAATTGTAATGTTTAATTCGTATTTTGTGACGTAGCTGGTTTATAATTTCATGATAAGAATTTGTTAATATAATATCCTTAACAATCCACCCACCTTATGTCATTTTCAGTTGCTAATTCTGTTTTACCACCATATCTGGTCTGACATTCCTTGACTACATTCATTAATTCATTGAAAATTTCCTTTCTTTCGATTAAATTACTTTTCGATGCATTGATCAAAAAATTGGCGTTTGTTATCATAGCACTCATAACTATATAACTCTAAAACAAATACGAATTATTAACACATTAATTAAATTATTTTATTTGTTTACCATAATATATATTTTTAATCAAATGATTAAAATACATATAATTTAATTACACTGAAAGACAACTGTTTTACCATTCTTTAATTAAATTAAAACATTTCATTTTTAAACGTAAATTTGTATTATCAATAATGATAACAAACATTTTAAAATAGTGTAACAAACCGAGTCAGGATTAACAATAAATATATTTTCATATATTCCAGTAAATAACAGTATAAACTATACAAACGTCAAAATTTGACAAATCATTACCCAATAAGCAATGCGCACGGAAAGTCGTACCAATTGTTTGATGGGTACTCATGAAATCCCAGCGAATAAAATGCTATCGATTCGTTCATGAATCGTTGAAGAAACTTCTTTTCTGAGCAGTAGAATCATGATGGAAACGGTATGGAAATTTGTATGCAAAAAAATAAAATGTCCGCCAAATTCGTGAACGAATGCTCTACTACAATTCATCATGTAATACTACCACTTGAATCGCTATGGAATATTCCCCAACGAATTCTATAGTGAAATTTAGGCAAATTTCTTTAACGATTCTTTATCGACATTTTGTTAGTTTTCACCTACGATTCTATAGGTAGAAATCGGAGAAGAAATTGAATAAAGCATATTGAAATAATTAAAACATATTTTTATATATAGTAACATGTTTAATATTTTTTTTTACTTGTACATATATTTATATTGTTAACAATTTTCGCTTAATTGTAATCAAAAGTTAGGTAAACTAAAACATTTCAATGAACTTTAGTAATGTTTTTAAAACATATAGACCTTTTTCCCGAAAAAAACTTGACATTTGTGATCAGCTGATTTGGATTTCAAAAACTTTAAAAAATTGTTATTTCTTGCACATCAAGATTGTTTTGCGTTGTCTTTAAATTGGTTTTTACTATATTTGCATTATTATTATTTTTGCAGTAAATTTTAATACATAATTACTGATTTCTAATTATCATTTGACAGATGACATGCAGCAATCCATGCAGCAATACAACGATTTGAAGTTTAAAGAAAAAACTCTATTGTTGTATTAAGCCGTGCATTCACATAAAACAGAAACTGAAAATTTTCAGTTTCTGTTTCTAATTTGGTTGACGGTGGTGAATAATAAAACAGAAACAGAAACCGAATTTTAAGATGGCAGCTGTCATATTATATATGCCAAAATTAAAATATATTAACCCAATTAAAATTGAAAAAATTATATTAATATAAAAAAAATATTGTAATTCAATAAACTGTGTATTTTATTTTTCATTCATATAAATAAAAAAATAACACAATTTTGTAATGTATAGTGAAGAAGAAATTTATTTTTTTCGTTATCGCACATAATAATATCCATCAAAAAAAATCGTGCTAAATTCAACGTAAATTATTTTTGACTAAATATTTATTTCTTATAAGATAATGTACAATCCCGTTACATAAATTTAAAATAATATGGTCACGTGACAGTTTCTGGACCAGAAACAATTAAATTTTAATTGTTTCTGGTCCAGACAAAACAGACGAATTTTCAGTTTCTGTTTCTGTTTCTAAATTAGGTTTCTGTTTCTGTTGCTGTCAAATTTGTATGAAATTCGGTTTCTGTTTGTGTTTTATGTGAATGCACGGCTTTATTTATCATTTAGTTTTAAGCTTTTTTGCTATGTATCTGAAAATATAAAAATAATTTATTGAAATAAATTTTAAAATTATTTTAGTTTGATATAATATCAAACAGAACTGAATTAAGTATTTATACATGCCTGCTTTGATGAATACGCCTTCCACCTTAAATCTTATCAATCGTTTTGTTTTTTTTAGCCGCCATTATTGTTGAATATCTGTAAAAATTTGGAAGAAATATTATTATTTTAAACGTAAATTTTAATCAAAATAGCGTAATTACATAAATTGAAATTAAAAAGCAAAATAACTACCTATAGTTTTACTAAACTTTGTTTAGGGAAATGCGTTTACATAAATATGATTGAAACCAATTTTCTAACGTTTAAACTATACTAAACTATAATTATTTATATAATGTTGATTGTTGCATTGTTCTTGTTTTAGTCATAGTTTCGTAAATTTAGTACAAAAGTAGTAGTATATCAAATACTTTAGTTTAGTGTAAAATAATAAAGTGTAAAATAATAATAAAAAAAGTTCAGAGACAATACTATTTAAAATTGGTAATTAAATAAAATTGGGAAAATCCTTAGAGTATATATAAATATAGAGAGAACATAACTTTAAAATTGTATGAAGAGAGACTTAACAAATCGTGATCAATCATATGTCATATTCAATTTCTCTTTACGCCATTTGCATTTCTGTTTATTTACAACAACAAACTATTTTATTGAATTATAAATTAAAAACAATTAAATAATTTAAAACGAAACTAAAAGTAAAATGTATTCTGTTTAGTTGTGCTAATTTTTATAAAATGAATGAAAATAATTACGAGAGTATTTTACATTTATTGGGTTATTTACAGTGATTTTATAATAGTGAATATTTTATAATGCCCAAGCAATATTTTCTAACACCACGAACAAATATTTAAATTATGTAAATATTTTCAAAGTATGTTATGAAAACCTACTGGCGATCAAATTTTCATTATGGGCTAATTTATCTTTAATAGATAAAAGTTCAAAAATTATATGTTTGGTTAGAATTAAGTCTAAGTCCGTCATTTTTTTTCATTTCGTTTTATATGGTCGCAGGGAGAAACTATTATTTTTTTGTGGTAGATTTTTTTCTTATATTTAAATCTATAAGAAAAAAATCTGGAAGCTCACAATAATTGTACAATTTTGAATCAAATGAAAAATTTACGCACGCCTATGAGAAGACAAACCTGTCTCTCTCTGAGAGAAATACAGGAAAACAAACAAACAAAAAAACGATTTGACATAAGAGCAGTCACGGTAAATATTAGTTATGGTGATCGGTTGGTAAAATCTAATAAAATTATGCATATATGTACAATGTACATATAATATACCGATTATTGTCTCTGAACTTTTTTTATTATTATTTTACACTTTATTATTGTTATTTTACACTAAACTAAAGTATTTGATATTGTTAGTTTTTTGTAAATAAACCGAAATAAAAATATGGAAATTAAATGAACCTTCATTTCTCAAGAAATGAAGGTTTTCATTTCTCAAGAAATGAAGGTTGATTTAATTTCCATATTTAAATGAGATTTGAATTATTTCAGTATCCCTAATGCATTAAAAACTTAAGAGCACAACACAATTAACAATTTAATTAATTATTGTTTTCAAAAATTCACTTTTAAAACACTTTTACTTGCAATCAAAATAACCAAATTTGCAAGGAAAATAAATCAATTTTGATTATTTTACATGCACAAATTAAAACAGCTGGTGTGAGCTGTCAAAATATTTTTGGGAAAATACTCTATATACATTAGGTATGCCTCTTTTCTCCAATTCGAAACTATCGAGTATCGATTACAAAACGATTTCGATTACAGTTTCTTGCCTGGGTATTTTTCTTGTGCATATTTTCGTGTACAATTTAACTGTATAGGCTTTACATTTCTTACTATAGACCGTTTTTAGCGTAAACATTTTGATAGTTATGGTCAACTGATTAGTGATTCGGAAACTAATGTTCATGTTTATTTCTTCCGAGCCCAAATTGTTTTGTGTTGTGATTGTTTCTTTTAATATAATTAAATTTTTATTATTATTGCAATAAATTTTAATATATAATTGTTCATTTCTAATAATTATAGCTGTATGTAATGTCTATTACATACAGCAATATACGATTTGAAGTTTATGTACAAAGCTCTATATATATTTGACAGTAGAATCGGCGTCGGTCTTTGATGTATTGGTATAATAAAGCATTGTAATTTTCTTTATTTAAATAAAATTGTGAGTGAGGCTTAATTCATTATAAAATGTCACAAAGATTTCCTCAAACGAATGTAAATGTTGCTGGTCCACCGGGCACTTCAAATCCCCGATATCAAGCAGCATCTCAAAGTCCCGGTATGAGACCTTATGGAAATTCGCCAAATTTTCCGGTAATAATTAGTTTTTAAAATTAAGTTGTGTTTATTTATTCCATTTTTTAACAGCAACGTGGATTTACTCCACCACCACAAATGCCTGCTGGGCCACCTCCTCCTCCGACTACTACTGGAATGCATCCACGTCAACCACAACCAGCCTTTCAAGGAAGCAATATGCGTGGTTCAAATTCTCAGTCATCTACAACAAGTAGTAAAAGACCTCAAGACAGAAATAATCAATTAAATCCTATTTCCTCAAAATCGGAAATCTCAATAAAAAAAAAGAAAAAATTAGCGGATAAAATTTTACCGCAGAAAGTACGTGATTTAGTTCCAGAATCCCAGGCTTATATGGATTTATTAGCTTTTGAACGGAAATTAGATGCAACGATTATGCGTAAACGTCTTGATATTCAAGAAGCATTAAAAAGACCAATGAAACAAAAACGTAAATTACGCATATTTATATCAAACACCTTTTATCCAAGTAAAGAAACTACAGACAACACAAATGAAGGCACGGATGGTGCCGTTGCATCGTGGGAATTAAGAGTTGAAGGACGCTTACTTGAAGATAACAAAAACGACCCGAATAAAATTAAACGAAAGTTTTCAAGTTTTTTCAAATCGCTTGTAATTGAGTTAGATAAAGAATTGTATGGTCCGGATAATCATTTAGTTGAATGGCATCGCACATTAACAACACAAGAAACTGACGGATTTCAAGTAAAACGTCCTGGCGATCGAAATGTGCGATGTACCATTTTATTATTACTAGATTATCAACCGTTGCAGTTTAAATTAGATCCACGTTTGGCTCGATTACTCGGTGTCCATACACAAACGCGTCCTGTCATTATTTCAGCATTATGGCAATATATAAAAACTCATAAATTGCAAGACGCTCATGAACGTGAATATATAAATTGCGATAAATATTTGGAACAAATATTTTCATGTCCACGAATGAAATTTGCTGAAATTCCACAACGTTTAAATCCGTTACTTCATGCACCTGATCCAATTGTTATAAATCATATAATATCCGTTGAAGGTGGAACCGAAAGCAAACAAACAGCTTGTTATGACATTGATGTTGAAGTTGACGATACATTAAAGAATCAAATGAATAATTTTTTATTAAGTACTGCCAGTCAACAAGAAATACAAGGATTGGATTCCAAAATACACGAAACAGTTGAAACTATTAACCAGTTGAAGACTAATAGGGAGTTCTTTTTAAGTTTTGCCAAAGATCCACAAACCTTTATACATAAATGGATTGTTAGCCAAACGAGGGATTTGAAGGTAAAATTTGACGAATATATTATTGTATATACAATATAAGTCTATTTTTATAAAACATTTTATTTTAACTGAAGTACGAGAAAGTTAACTAACTGATAAATTATCGGTACTTGTACTTGATTTTTATTTTGAATAAAATCTCGCCTGTCTAAATATACGAAGGAGCTTGTACAGGGAATCTTATCTTGTGTACGTGTTTCCAGCACGATAGTGATTTTTTCGAATTCGAAATAATTGTTTGCGAAAATTTCGAAAGCAAGTTGATTATCAATGCCACTTGCTTGAGGAATTTTTCAAAAAATTATGAGGATTTATCACCGGTCGAGGGGAATTCGTTTAGAATATTTTTGCCATTTTTGATTTCCTTATTATTTTTACTCCACCACAATTTTCGATTGTGTGAAGTAAATGCTTGAAAACACATACAACAGACACAGAATTCCATACAAATTTTACAGAAACAGAATTTTTTTCTGTCAAATTTGTATGAAATTATGTTTCTGTTGTATGTGAATGCCCGGCTTAATACATTCAATCGAAAACAAAAATCTTATATACTCCAAATTTTATTCTGGACCATCCTCTATCTAAATAGCCAATAAAAAAATTGGTGAATGCCTGTGGGTGGTTTCGTTACATTCCTGCATAGGATCTTGATAAAACTTTGGCAAATGATCTAGGCTCCCTTAAAAATGGAAGATCTGGATTAATTTCAAAATGGCGGGTTTTTCAGGGGTTTATCCCTATTGTAGCCTACAGTTACAGATCGATTTTCATGAAACGTTTGTAAAAAGTTTCTAGCAATATGAGGAAGATTTAATTAGCTTTTGAGGTACATTGGACAAAGGGTTGGGGGTTCCACCATACAACAGGGGGTTTTCCACTATTTTTTTTAATGTTGGGAGCATACAACACTCGTTCGTGAATGAATTTTGATGGTACTTTGAGAAAAAGATGCAAATATGTAAGATAAGGAGCTGATTAGATTTTAGGCGATATTGAACAAAGTGGTGGTGGGTGTTTTTGAAAGCTTCATACATCTGTTTCCGACAAGAAACTTGGTACATAAGCACTTAGTACGGTTCACAACAGTTCTGCATTCCAACTTTCGGTTTCGGTTGTTGAGTGCATACAGACTTCGTTCATCAACCAATTTTGATGATACTATCATAAAAGGTGAAGATCATAAAAGGTGAATGACAAAGAACTGATTAGTTTTTGGACGTTATTGGGATCAGTGGTAGGGGCCTCCTGAACACAATATAATATATTTCAAGTAAAATTGGTTATTTTAAATAAATTTTTATTATTTATTAGTATCCTATATTTCGATTGCTCATTACAATCATCCTCAGGGATTCTACAAATATAATCAACAACACAATTAGTATAAATGCAAGAAAATTTATATAAAACAAAATTAATAAAACAAATTTTATTTAAAAAAAGTTATTAAAATAACTATTTATTGTTTTTTGTGTAAGCTAACACAAAAAACAATAAATAGTTATTTTAATAACTTTTTTTAAATAAAATTTGTTCAAAACACTATATATAAATTAGAAAAAATGTTTTTCTTTAACAAAAAGCTTTAGAAATTTTCACAATGAAAAAACAAAACAAAAAAAAAATAGAAAAGAAACATTGATAGTCAAAATTTTTTAATTGAAAAGTTGATGTAATAATATAATATTAGCTTAGGTATCAGCAAAATGTTTCTTCAAAATTGGGAAATAAATATCACTTATCTTCCTTAAATCAGTTTCGATATTGATACTATTTTGATCATGGTTTAAAATTTCGGTTGATTCTAAAAATTCTCTTTTAAATTTGTTTTTCTCATTTAATAAAATTTCTACAGAATCAAAGTTATAATGATCGTTATCACCTTTCTTAAATTTTTCCAAACCATGTGAAACTAAAGATGTTTGTCCATGTTTATCATTTGTATTTTTCGTATATTTCAATTGTTTAAAATTTATTGTTTTATTTTTAATTTGTTTTTTGATATTGGGATTTTGACAATTATCTATCAATATATTATGATATTCTTTCATGTGTTGTTTGATTCTTACAAGTAATTTCTTACTTGTTTGGCCAATATAGTAATTATTGCAAGGTGGTTTACAATTTATTTTATGTAATATTTCATCTTTCCCAAATATCTAAAACATCTTTGTTTTTGTGAAAATTTTTTTTAATTTGTTAATTGGTTCCAAAGCAATATTAATATTATAATTTTTGGAAATAGATTTTATTTTTTCTGATAAATGTGGAATATATTTTAATCCATAATATAATTGTGTTGTTGTTTTTTGTAAGTTTTGTTCACAAGTTTCTTCTATCAAAATTTCTTTTTCATGTAATGCCATTTTAATTGCATTATTAATAACACTAACAGGATAATTATTATTCTCTAATATATTTTTAACTTTTTTTATATTTTTAATATGATTTGTCTATCGCTAACTCTTTTAAAAAAGTTTACCGCAACATTTCTCTTCATAGAAAAAGGATGGTTTGATTTAAAGTTTAAAACTCTTTCACTTGCTGTTGGCTTACAATTAGGGTTTCTAAATATCCGACCTATTTTATTATCCGGATATCGAATACATAAAATATTAATTATCCGGATAATCCGGATATCCGGATAATTAAAACAAATAATAAGACATGCTTTTTATTTTGCGGTATTTAATTCATGTATGCATATTTTTCGTATATCTGTATTAATTCATATTTATACATAGTCACAAAATAACAAAAATAGTAACAAATCATAAAATAACAATACAAAATAGAATTAATCATAAATTTAACGAAGTTATTGATTCATTTTTAAAAACGCATATGTTAGAAAAATTATTGCATTTAGTTTTTCGAAATTGAGTCGAGTTCTAATTTTTGTCCTGGTGAGACCTGCAATAGAAAATACGCGCTCTGTTGCAGTCCAGATAGGTTAATATATGTTAATAATGCGCGATATAGAAAATTTAAATTGTCTGTCATTTTTTATAATTATTTAAATAAACGAAATCTTTTTTCAGCAATGTGGAACTTTCTTCATTCTGCTTTTCAACATGAGTATAATTGAAGGAATTGCATTCTCAAGTTGTTTCTGCAGTGACAATCTCTTACAGACTTCACTACTTAGACTTTCTTCATCCTTACTTTCAATAGTAATTTCTACAGTGATTTCTTCAGTGTCATCATAATCAAAGGTGGATGTATTCGTCTAAAAATTTCTACCGCCAATGCAATAGAGGCACCATTTATTGGAATATTGAATATTGCCTGTTTGTAAAAAGATTAACATAGTCATAAGGAATTTATCACGACGTTTATCCATTCGATTTTTTATCTGTTTAATTAACTTTTTTGAAAAATTCGTTCTTCTAACTTTTTGAAAACAACTTTGTGAACGCCTGCAACAGTCAAAAGCGTCGCTGAATTTTCGCTTAATTCTTTTACAGCTTTTTCCAGTGGAAATAAGAGATCTAACAAGTCTCCCTTTTTTATACCATAAAGTTTTAAAATACTTTATGCTTCACAATGATATAAAGTTGTTATAATGTCTTGGATACGCGATATATAAACACATTCATAAAAACTGGGGCGTTATGAGAGGGCATTATGAATTCATAACGCCCACTATTAAGACGCTAAAAAACTAAATAAAATTATTTTTACCGTAGTTTTGTCTACAAAACGTAAATAGTTCTTATTCAATTTAAGCTAGTAAAAGATTTTTACATTTGTTTAAAAATGTTTAGCAACATTTTAGTTGTTAAATGTTCATAAAGTTTTCCAAAACTATCAAATTATTTTAAACGTCATACAATGTTTTTGTCATACGCTACAAAATTTAGGAGAATTTGTTTGCATAGCAACGTACAAACAACAAATATTTATTTTAAACTTCAAAATAGTTATTTTCTTGGCATACTATGATACAGTTGTATTTTTTTGCATATCAATATTAGACCGGGAGGCAGCGTTGCATTTTGGTTAGTGATTTGACGCCGATTGAATTTAATTTTTATAGATAGATTAATTATTTGTGATGTAGAAAATAAGAGTCAGCCGTCAGACTTGCGGGGGGTGTGGTTGTGGGGGAGTTTTAAACTGGTAAAAAAAACGAATTGCAAAAGTAATTTGATGCCGCTTCAAAATTTGTATGATGCATGTTTACACCATAACAATTGAAAAAAAAGTCGTCAGCTGATTGGCGGATGGGGGATTATACGTCAGCTCCTCGTATACATCAGTATAAAAATGCAATATAGTCAAGACCTTTCTGCATAGGATCTTGATGAAACTTTGGCAAATGATCCAGGTTCACTTGAAAATGGAAAATCTGAATTAATTTTAAAATTGGACAAAATGGTGGAGGGTCTCCCGAACACCTCTAAGTTTAAATCTTCAATAACTTCTAATCCCGACTTATGATCTTATGGAAACTTGGTAGATAAATTTTTAGTACTGTTTCCAATATTTCTGCGTACCAACTTCCGGTTTGACAGTTCCGGTTAAAAAAAATTTTTTCCAGGTACTTATCCCTACTGTAGCCTACAATTACCGATCGATTTTCATGAAACGTTGGTAAACGCTTTCAAGTAACATGAAAAACACTTTGTTAGCTTTTGGAGTACATTGGATAAAGGGTTGGGGGGTCCACCATACAACAGATGGTTTTTTCCACAATGTTTTTTATGTTTGTTGGGAGCACAAAACATTCGTTCGGGAATGAATTTTGACGACACTTTGGAAAAAGATGCAAATATGTATGGCAAGAAACTGATTAGTTTTTTAGCGATAGTGAACAAAGTGGTGGGGGGTCCCCCAAACACCTGTTCTTTTAAAGCTAAATAACATTTGTATCTGATAATCGAATTGGATGAAACTTGGTACATAAACATTTGGTACGGTTCACAACAGTTCTGCATCCCAACTTCCGGCTTTTCATTACCGGTAAAAAATTTTGGTTCGTAATTTTTTGAAGTTTTTTCAGTGCTATTGTAGGCGAAGTGATTATGATGAAACTTATGGAAAAAGTTTCAATTAGTGAAAAATAGTTATCATCTTTTGGGACACATTGATCAAAGTGGCGGGGGTCTACCATACAACTGCTGACTTTTCGCACTTGGTTTTTAAAGTTTGTTGAGAGCATACAGACTTCATTCATTAATCAATTTTAGTGACACTTTGAAAAAATATGGAGACTTAAATGACAAAAAACTTATTAGTTTTTGGACAATATTGAGATAAGCGGTGGAGGGCCTCCCGAACACCTGCTTATTGTGTCACCATTTTTGCAATGTTTGTTGGGAGTACCAAACATTTTTACCGGAAATGAAAAACCGGAAGTTGGGATGCAGAACTTTTGTGAACCGTACCAAATGATTATGTACCAAGTTTCATCCAATTCGATTATCAGGTGCAGATGTTATTAAGCTTTCAAAAAACAGGTGTTTGGGTGACCCCTCACAACTTGGTTCACTATCGCTCAAAAACTAATCAGTTTCTTGCCATACATATGTGCATCTTTTTGCAAAGTGTCGTCAAAATTCATTCCCGAACGAATGTTTTATGCTCCCAACAAACATAAAAAACATTGTGGAAAAAACCATCTGTTGTATGGTGGACCCCCCAACCCTTTATCCAATGTACTCCAAAAGCTAACAAAATGTTTTTCATGTTACTTGAAAGCGTTTACCAACGTTTCATGAAAATCGATCGGTAATTGTAGGCTACAGTAGGGATAAATACCTGGAAAAAAAACTTTTCAACCGGAACTGTCAAACCGGAAGTTGGTACGCAGAAATATTGGAAACAGTACTAAAAATTTATATACCAAGTTTCCATAAGATCATAAGTCGGGATTAGAAGTTATTGAAGATTTAAACTTAGAGGTGTTCGGGAGACCCCCCGCCATTTTGTCCAAATTTAAAATTAATTCAGATTTTTCATTTTCAAGTGAACCTGGATCATTTGCCAAAGTTTCATCAAGATCCTACGCAGAAAGATCTTGACTATATTGCATTTTTATACTGATGTATACGAGGAGCTGACGTATAATCCCCCATCCGCCAATCAGCTGACGACTTTTTTTTCAATTGTTATGGTGTAAACATGCATCATACAAATTTTGAAGCGGCATCAAATTACTTTTGGAATTCGTTTTTTTTACCAGTTTAAAAGTCTCCCACAACCACACCCCCCACTACTTTAGCAGCTGACCGCCAAATTTATCATCAGCTGGAGTTAATTAATTAAAATAAATAAAAATCAACCGGCATCAAATGACTTTTTCATTTGCAACGCTGCCTCCCGGTCTATATAGACTAACAAATTAAATTCTTTCTTAGTTTTTACATGGTGTCCACCAGGTATGGAATTCTGGAAAGTCATGGAAAGTCAGGGAATTTTATTTTGGTCAGGGAAAGTCATGGAAAGTCATGGAATTTTTGTTATTTTCTGGAAAAAATTTTATTTTAACAAAAACTTTGTTATAAAAATAAAAATTATATTGCATGCATTCTTAATATTTTACTTATGTCTCCTTTATACGTATTTAAAATATTTTTGCAAGCGACATAGTTTATAATACAATCTATTCAATGTTTTATTTTGAATTTCAGTTCTTAAAAATTTTTGGATACTCTAAAATTTTACGTAAACGTTCAAATTAATATTTTTTCGTCAATGTACAAAAAATCCATTTGCATTCTGTCGCTATGACAGCGTGTGATCGCAAGTCTCAACAATTACTAATCAGGTGCTAACTAACTGACAAGACACAAGGACGCATATATTACTTATAAATATTAAGTCATTAATGTGGAGTGGAGTATTTTTTAACTTTTATGGAGGAGGCCGAGTTTTCTACACATGGTCTATGTTACTATGTTATTGCTATTAAATGATCGTTGCATAGTAAGTCATCTGCAATGGGGACTCCCAATAAACGAATGCTTTCGCATTAACGTAATTAATCTCCACACATATTGATTGAAATATCGTTGGGAAACTCAGTTTTCAAACTAGAAAAAATAGCTATGTTTTTGGAATTAAATTTGATCAAAGTTGATCAAATTGTAAGCTACTAGTTTACTTTTAGTGCTGCACCTTTCGGGGACGATGTATTTTATCATTTGAAAATTGGGTGACCAATGATTTGTGCCATTTTACCATCTGCAAAACTACTTATCGGATTACTGACTACTGTGGATTTACAACAGTTCGTTTATATAAATTAAAAATGGAGTTGGGACAAAATTAGGGCTAGAGTGCACCAGCTTTAATTAATTTAGAATAAAAAAAGCCATCTTAGTAAATGTTGCAGATTTCGCAATATTCTGCAAATACTTTATGGATGATCATTTTTCTAATGAGATCAAATCAATCTTAACCGAGCTTGCTACATTGTTTCGTCCCATCACAACCAATTCCACTGCCCACCCATTCACTGTTCACATAGCTAAATGTAGAACAGTGACATTTGAGCGTGATTCTTCAACAGAATTTCACTTTTTTTCTTTTTAACAGAGTTTTACTTTTACGTGATTTAAATGCCAAGCTTTTTAACCTCAAATAAACCCCTCAAAAAATTCTTCAAATTCTTAATCCACTAACCTTGTGTAAAGAAAAAAAATCAACGCACTAACGTAGGGGTAGGGTACACCATTTTTTTCAAGTATGCAGTTCCAACAACGGTTTACAAAGCTCAGTAGTACGGCTGTTGATGTTTTGTTTCGAAAACCGCATTAGCTATCAGATATCAAATGATTGTCTCCCAATTTGATATATGTGAATGAAAATGGTGGTCATATATTTTGGATAGGACTGGGAGTAAAGCTGTTGGTCTACCACATCTTGTTTTTTTTTGTAGATCGACTGATATTGGGCTTCTTCTAGCACGAAGAAAAAAATACTATAGATTTATAAAATCTGTAGAAAATTTTAGTTAAAGTGAGTGCAAGTTCTTTTAAATTTGCTCGGATTATATGGTTGGATGTTGTCCAGTTTTGTTGATGTTCAACCCGCCTTTAAAATTTTTTTGACAATTTTGGGTTTGAATTTTGAAATGAATTTTTTTCATATAAACTCCTGAAGACTGAATTTGGAGTATTTCTTCAGGAATTTGCAGAATGGTGGTGTTTGAAGCAAAGCGTTTCAAAGCGTCAAGGTCAACAGATTTAGTACAAGGAGTAGTAAAAAGTAGTACAAATAGAATAAGAATTTATGGCATTGTCAACACTTTTCAAATTGATATATTCGAAACCCAGGTTAGAATGAGCTAAGGGACCAAACTTGGACCAAGCTACAGCTTTTGTGGTTCGGGAAAGGTTTAACATTTATAAACGGTCCAAGTTTGAACCAAGTTTGAACTGGTTTCATGGGGCCAAGTCTGGCAAATTAGACTTGGACCATTGGTCTACCAAACCAATGTTTTCCCCAGACCTCCTTTAAATGTGTGGAAAGAGGTTGTGGCATCCAACCGCTTTCAACACTTTTATGTTTATCTTCATTTTTATGAATGTTACTCTTTAGCAACATTCATAAAAATAAAGATAAACATAATATGACTTTCACATGCTTACAATGTATTAGACAGGTGAATAACGCAGAATATAATAAACTAAATCTTGGTTTAGTTTATGCATTTACACATGCGCTTTTTATTGTTTATTGCGTTTTAAAGACAACAAATTCCAAATTCTATAACACTATGTCAGCCATAGTTGAAAACCTTTTTAAAACTGTATAAGATTGAGGGCTGTTTAAAAAAAATCAAATCTGTTTATGTATTTCTGCAATTTTTTGATAACTTGACAGCTCTATCTTTTGAAAAACTTAATTTAAAATAATGCTGTTTTTAAATAAAGTACTTCAGAGTCACTGCCATCGACATATGGGTTTTTTTTAAATTTTACCAAACTTCTTGGACTAGCTGTAAATTTGTTCAAATTGATCAAATTGTTCAAATGAAATAGCCCTTTTTGACTTTAATTTACGAACTGTGTAGTGCAAAATTATACAAAAAATTCCGATGTTACTTAAATTCAAAGCTCTTTCAAATGGCACTTCTTTAAACTGTGTTATGAATGTTGGTTTCATCCTTTCTAAAATTCTTACTTGAGACAACATTGTATTTTTCATATTAAACTTAGTAATTTGTCTATCATTGCAAACTCTAAGTTTTTAAAATAATGACAACGAAGTCGTTCCCAAATACATGAATCCACCAAATGTACCACAGTAAACCTAGATATTGGGTAAAAAATAAGCTGAGGACTGCAGATTGTTTTACCTACGAATGGAAAATAGTTGCCAGAAAAATGCAAAAAGCGCTTTCAGTTACAGAAATTTTACTATTTGCCGAACTATAAATTAAAAAAATAAAAGTGACACATTTGCATAATATTTTAAACTAAAGTTGCAAAGCGTCCCGATTTTGGTGGAACTGTCCCGACTTGTGAAGAAAAGTCCAACGTTCTACTTAATAGTAATTCTTTGCGCAGATTTGTTTAACTCATTTCCATCAAATAATCGGCACGGCCGATAAAGAAATCCCGATTTAAATGGTTTCAGTTAATTTTGGAGCAAAAACGTTAACATCGTCAGTATAAAACAATGACGATTAAAAAGAGAAATCTTGGAAAAACTTCAAAAACCTTTGATTTCTATTTTTGAAGAGTGAAACATTTTGTCGAACTTCGATGCTGTTGTTTTTAGTAAATCGGTTTGTTATTATTAATTATTTAAACATGTTTAGCACACCATTCATTATTTAGACACTTAAATAGCCGAAGATACCATGTCAACTAGAGAAACAGATGGGGAAAATTCATCTGGAAAAAGATTGAGCATCGGGCAAGCATTCAGTTTACAATTTGACCACGCTATTAAAATAATTGGGTTGGAAAGCTATATGTAGTTCCACAACTAGGTCTTTTATGTAATTAGATATTTATCAGAATTTGAAATATTTTGTGTCTTTGTTGGAATTAAAACATGTCTCATGTCATGTAACATCGACTCATGTGAAAACATTTATACATTTTAGGTTTTTTGTATACAAAATTATTAGTTTTTATTAATTATATTAATTTATTTATATTAATTAATTATTTTAAAAAAGTCATGGAATTTTTATCTTTTTGGTCTGGAAAGTCATGGAAAGTCAGGGAATTTTGTTTCGAAAAAAAAGTGGACACCATGTTTTAGCTTATTAAGTGAAGCATAAAATCTTGTATGCACCACTGGCGTTACTGGGTATTACGCCCATCAAGCGACATCCATCCCTCGGGCCAGAGGCCCTCGGGCTAGATTACGTCGCTTTCCGGGCGCAATAACCTACATAACGCCCTAGGTACATAAATAGCTATTTCGTTACAATAGAGTTTAGGCATGACAAAGCCTTTACTTCGGACATATCTATGATTCCACTATAGCATTCATTGAAAACTCATCTTCTGTCACACATCGAGACAAAATTTCATACGGGGTTTCATTTTTAAGAATTTTGTAATTCCGCCATCACCGGAATCACTTTTAAGTTTTTTTGATGTAGATGATTCATGAATTTTATCGATTGAAGTTAAAGTTGAAGCTGAATTTATGATTATTTTATGAACTTTAAAATGATTTATCCTTTACATCCAATTTGTTTACTGCAATGTTAACAGAAAGCCACATCTCTTTTTTTAATTTTTTTTAAAATGATTCCAAACTTCAGAGCGTTTTGACAATGTATAGCCAGTGCTTTTAAAAATTATAAATGTGTTTGTTGTTAAATAAATTTACTAATATAGTTATAATATACTGTATTTATTAAAGCAGATGCAAAATATATAAATTATTAAAAAGAATCCTGTTCTAATAACCTTTAGAAAACTAGCGCACTTCAGATTTTATTGACAGGCTGCATGTTTTTAAAACATTACTTTTTTGAAATCAACATAGCATCAAATAAATATTTGTAACAACCCTTTACACTGCAGATTGACGAAGTGTGTCATAAAATATTCAAAGATTACAGTTTTCATAACATTGAAGTTGTAAATAAATTTTTAACTAACGTCACTTCACTGCACTAATAAACTTTGCAACGCAGTTTAAATATTTATTTTTAACTTTGAAACGCAATTTGATTATTTTTTCTACATAATAAAGGTTTTTTTAATATCCGGATAGTTACAAAAAAGTATCCGGATAATCGAATAGTAAAAATTGGTCGAATAATCCGGATAGTTTGATATCCGGATATCCGGATTAGAAACCCTACTTACAGTATCAATTCGTAATTATTTTTTGATTCACTCTTGTTAAAAGTAAGTCTAAAAATGGTACCGAGTTGTTATTTTCAATTTCCGTTGTAAATTGTATTCTAGGATGAAAGTTATTTATTTGATGTAAAGTTTGATCAACTAATTCAACCGGAATATCTGTAATTATATCATCCACATATTTGTAAATAAAAGTGGGACTATACATTAAGTTTGTAGTTTCGAACAACTTTTCTAAAACAATATCCGAAAGTATTGTAGACAATGGATTACCCATGGCCAAACCAAATTTTTGCCTATAAAATTTGCCATTATACTGAAAGTAGTTGTTATCTTCAACACAAAATTTTATTATATCCATGAAGTCCATACATGAAATTTGGGTGTGTTCTTCTATTAAATGCCATTTCTTTTTTATAATATCGCATGCCAAAACAACTGGAACATTATTAAATAGAGATTTTACATCAAAAGATATTAATTTCCTATCTACTGGTAGAATAATAGTATCAATCTTATTTTTAAACTCAAAAGAATTTAGTTGGATCATCATTTTGCTGATACCTAAGCTAATATTATATAATTACATCAACTTTTCTTTTATAAAATTTTGACTATCAATGTTTCTTTTCTATTTTTTTTGTTTTGTTTTTTCATTGTGAAAATTTCTAAAGCTTTTTGTTAAAGAAAAACATTTTTTCTTATTTATATATAGTTTTTTGAACAAATTTTATTTAAAAAAAGTTATTAAAATATATAGCCGCTCCCAAACAGAAAATTATTTTTATTTCTAGATTAGATAGATCCACAACAAGTACCAACGTTCTTTCACATGTTAAATCAACCTTAGCTGCTAATGATCTAAACAATGACTACAAATTAGTTAAATGTAGAAACATTTCACGGTTTAATGGGCATGTCGCCTCATTTAAACTCACCGTTCCTGAAGCTTTGTTTAACATTTTAACATCACCAGTATCTTGGCCTGACTGAAAACATTGACTCAACTTATATTCAAGAATTTGTAGATTTGGACAAAACTAACAATTCAAGTGGCGTTCCAAAAAACTAAAATGCTTGTCCCTTTACTATCAAAACGTAAGGTGACTTCGTACTAAATCGTATGAAGTATTCTTGAAATCTCAAGATCTCTCATTTGATATTTTTGCTTTAACGGAAACAAATTTAAATGATAATTTTAATAGCAATGAGTACTTTAATCCAGACTTCAATGTTTTTCGTAAGGATGGTTGTTTGGCTACTGAATTAGGAGTAACTGGTAGAGGAGTACTAATAGCTGTACATAGGGATTTCAACAGTTCGGTATTAGACATTCCTAATACTGAAAACAACGCAAATATTGACCTTTTAGGGGTAGAAATAGGCAAAACAGGCACGAGTAAGAAAACCATTATTATATGCTGTTATCTGCGTCCCAATAGTTCGATAGATACATACCAACTCCTTTTTAACGCTATTGATTTTCTTGTTGAGTCCATGCATACTCATGATGATTTTTTGATCGTTGGTGATTTTAATCTTCCCAACCTAATACTACGTTCATATTACGATGAAATCAAGCTCGAAATCACCCAAAATTAAAGAAAAAACTGTTCACATTATCATTAACCTGATTAAGTTTGAAATCTATTTGCACATATTCCAAATCTGTGAAAAAATTTTTAGTTCATCTAAAGAAAAATTTTTTTGTATGAATCAAAATTTTATTGAAATTTTGCAATAGCCATCTTTTTATTTGAATTCAAAACAAAATATTTGAATTATTAAATGTCACTTTTGAAGTAGGGCTGTATTTTTTTTTCGAAAATCAAATATTCAGGGGTGCTTAGCGTGATTTAGAATGGATTTGATTTAAATCAACTTTCGACATGATTTTAGTTTTGTATGGAAAAATTAATCAAAACAAACTGATAATCGAGCTTAAATCAAAAATTGTTTAAAATCATGACAATGTGAACGTAGTATAGCATGGCGGCAATCTAATGATCTTACTCATTTTGTTGCTGCTAATGCAAGTACCCATAAGGAAATAATTTTTGTTGATAACATGTCTAACTCTGGACTACAGCAAGCTAGCAGCATTAAAAATAATTTAAACAGGCAACTTGATTTGGTGTTTTCATCAGATGTCAATAACACAATTGTTTCGGAAACAAGCTTAATCCTCTTCACTATTGACCGATACCATCCCCCCTTACTTATAACATTTTGCTACGGGCACGATAGGGTTAATGTGACTGATAAAACCTCAGTACGTTTCAACTTTCTTAAAGCAAATTTTGAGAAGCTTAATGAATTATTAAGTGAAGTTGAACTCGACGCTGTCTTAAATGACGACGCCAATAACTTTGAAAACCAAACAGTTAAATTTTATTCCGAAATCTTTGAATGTTTTGACCAATCAGTTCCTTACATGTCTATTAAATATATGGGGTCATCTCCTCCATGGTATAACAGACAACTTCGATCACTTCGTAATCTTATAAACCGTCTATGGCATAAGTTTTTAAGGACCAAGTCTGATTCGGACTATTTGGCATATTCAAATACGTATAACGATTTCTCGTCCCTATCGAACGAGCTTTACAATGAGTACATTAATGACATGCGTACGGATCTAATAGCCAATCCTAAGCGATTCTGGCAATTTATAAACTTTTAAAAAAAATCTGACGGTTTCCCGTCAAGTATGGAGCACGAAAATGAACTATCTGATGATCCTAATAATATTACCAACATGTTTGCATCTTTTTTCAATAAGGCTTTCTCCAACAGTGACTTTGAGCCTGATATGAACTATTTTAACTATATGAACAATTGTCCACAAACATCTCTTCGCTATATAAATATCAACTGCGACGCTATTATAGCAAAGATAAAACAACTTAATGATGATTTTTCGTCCGGACCAGATGGTGTTCCTCCAATTGTACTTAAGAAGTGCGCTAGCTTCTTAGCCGGCCCTCTTACAACTCTTTCAAAAATCCCTCTCGTCCGGTATTTTTCCGGTAACATGGAAAACTTCATTTATAATTCAACTCATAAGTCAGGTTGCAGATCGGTTGTTTCCAATTATCGACCTATTGCGAAACTCTCCTGCATTCCAAAGCTGTTGGAAAGCGTGGTATATGACGCTTTATACTTTCATTGTAAACCAGTTTTTTCCCGAAATCATCACGGTTTCCTTAAAGGACGCTCCACTACCACTAATCTTTCTGAATTTGTTTCATGTGCTTTAAATGCTATCGATAAAGGACTCGAGGTTGATGTTATTGCCACTGACTTTAGTAAAGCATTCGATAGGATCTTAGTTCTTACTCAAGGTCATTTTATTCAAATTAAAAATACTTGGTTTTCCACCACTACTCATACAGTGGATCAAGTCTTACCTCCTGGATCGTAAGTACCATGTACTTTTTAGATCAGCAATCTCTGCATCATTCATCACTACCTCTGGTGTACCACAAGGTAGTCACCTGGTACCTATTATGTTTATCCTTACAATTAATGACGTTGATAACGTGATTCACAATTCTTCCATTTTGGCGTATGCAGATGACATTAAAATATTTAAACTAGTTGGAACTACTTCGGACACCGAACTCTTACAGAGTGATCTGACCAGTTTTTCTATTTGGTGCGCTACAAATTATCTTGAATTAAATGTGAGCAAATGTCAGTCCATTACATACTCCCGCAAACGCTCTAATTACCCACATCGTAACTACTTTATTAATTCTGACATCATTAATCGAGTCACGTCCATTCGAGATCTTGAGATTACATGTGATGTTAATCTGGACTTCCGAATACACATCACAAACATAATTAATCGTGCTAACTCTATGCTTGGATTCGTCAAACGGTGGTCAAAAGAATTCATGGATCCGTACGTAACAAAGGCTCTTCTTTATACGACTTTTGTAAGGCCATTGCTTGAATATGCCAGCCAAGTTTGGTCACCACACCACAACATCCATATATATAGAATTGAGAGCGTGCAGCGCAGATTTCTCTGCTTTGCTCTGCGAGGTCTGCCAAGGATGGACAATTTCATTTTGCCTCCCTACGTCGATCGTTTAATTTCAATTAAACTCCAACCACTTGTAAAGCGACGTATTGTTGCTGACATTGTTTTTATTCACCAAGTATTAACTGGCGAAATCGACTCCTCTGCCCTTCTTGAGACGATAAATTTTAACTTGATTCCACGTAACTTAAGGTCGATACCCGCATTTAGATTAGCACTCCACAAAACTAAATACGGCCAGAACGAGCCTTTTACAAGGATGCTGCGTGAGGTTAATCATAATTTCACCTTATTTCACCCCATTTGCTAAAAGTACTCCTCTATTCTATCCCTCTTACCGATGATTAATTTTCTTCCAGCTTTTAACGATATTTATAAACATGTGTGTATTGGGATGTGAATGGGTACGTATATCTATATGTGTGTGTGTGTATGTAAGTACGTGAGTATGTGTATGTATATCTTTATGTTTTATATGTGTATGTATATGTTCACATGTGTATGTTTTAATTGTTTATATATGTTTTTTTTCTTTTTTGTGTTAGTTGTGTTGTTTTCCTTAATTAATTTTACTCCTATTTTTATTTATTTTTTAACTGTTTGAGGTTTTTGACCGAATTTTAATCTGCTTGTACTAAGTAGACCCAACTTCTTGTTCCCTTCATGTCCTTGTTCATTGTATTAAAGTTATGTTTGACACCATCTTCTATGATTCATAGTTGTAGTAATAATAATAATGTTGATGGTGACTCCCCGCGTGCGGGAAGGGAGGGGTAATTGGTCGTTGGGAATTATTATTATTATTTTTTAATACACTGAAGAACACAAATACAAACATACATTAACATAGTGGAGATCGGGTATATCAACTCTACTGTTGTATAGAATTCACTTATTAGTCGGTTACTTGTATAAGTTTTTCTTTGTATATGTTTTCTTGTCAGGTCTATAATATGTAAGTCTATTTAATCTATGTTAGGTTTATGTTTTGTTGGCTCTTCTTTATAGTTTTACCATAGAAAAATTATATAAGAACAGTAATGTCCTAATACGTTTAGTGCTTCGTCACATTAAACATAGTTAAACTTATTTTATCCACTATAAGCGCTGGAACTGTGTGGGCGAGAAAATATTTATACCGATTTTTAACATTTATCTCCCTTTCTGGCTTATACTGTATCTATTGATGAACATAAAATAAACAAGTCGTCATAAAACCCTTCTAATTTATCTGTCAAAATATTGTATGTGAGGTCAGATTTGATCGTTATCGTTATTGTCGATAAAGCATTGTAAATAAACAAAAAAACGAGAAAAATGGTTAAAAAGAAACACCTGAAGATCCCAAACTGATGATATGTGCGACAAGAAAGCCCCAGCAAAACTTCTTAGACAGAAAAATCGCGAACAATTGAAAAACTCTATCCAAAACATCAACCAAAATGCAGCTACTGGAAATTCGAAAGACTACTTTACAAATACTCGAAATCTGACAAAAGCAGGGATGGCAGCGATTTCTCCTAACCGATTTTATCCCCTGGGTTTTATCCGGGTGGCTAATTCATTATATCCTGGATTTTAGCCGGATAAAATCAATTCATACAATTTTATTATCCAAAAGATGAAAGAAATGTTTGTTTTTTCTTATTGTGATTTCTCAGAATGTTCTCTGTGTATGACAAACAGATACATTTTTAATAATTGATCTCAAATATACTAACTTGTTATGAAATTAAAAAGATAGATTATCTAGACTCTAGAGAAAGATCTAATTTATTAGAGGATAAAAACTATATGAAGGGCGCTGTGTGCTTTTCGAATATGGCAAAAAAATCTTTTTTTTTTATGCAAAAACAAATTAACCGGCTCTTTTAGTATTATCCGGATAAAACCGGATTTTATCCACCTGGAGTGGTCAAAATGAAAAAGGCCGGCTTTTTAACCATCCCTGGACAAAAGACTTTCCACCAGAATCCAATCAAGATCCACCAGAATGAATTAAAAATGAATCGAAATCCTTTTTTGTTACAATAATAAAACAATTGAGATCAACAGAAATCCTAATTTAAATTTTGTTGTTGTATCTTTTAAACTAAAATATCTTTATCAAAATATGGTTAACATTTCAAAACAAAAATCAAAACTATGTTGTTGCTGTTTTTTTAAATCATAATAAACAAACAAGTAAAAAGTAAATCACAAACAAAAATAAATTAGTGAAAATAATAATTTCAATCATATCAAACGAATTTGTGTTAAATCACACACACATGCGCAAAATTATTTTCGTTTTATTTGGACGCTTTTTTTTCTTTTACAAATCAACCAAACTACTAATATTTTAAAAATTTAAAAGGATTACACTAATACATCCGCGTACTTTTTGTTTCCAATCATTTTTAACATTTAAAATACAAAGCAGACTGCAGAACGAAAGAGAAAATTTAAATATATAAATTTTGTTATTCTTTTTTTTCGTTTTTTGTTTATTTTATGTTCATCAATAGATACAGTATAAGCCAGAAAGAGAGATAAATGTTAAAAATCGGTATAAATATTTTCTCGCCCACACAGTTCCAGCGCTTATAGTGGATAAAGTAAGTTTAAGCATGTTTAATGTGACGAAGCACTAAAAGTGTTAGGACATTACTGTTCTTATATAATTTTTCTATGGCTTTACATCTTAATAGTATGTATTCTATTTCAATAGTAATGTTTATATTCCGATTGTTGTGTTATATACATATTGCAGCAAGCCCTTGAACATTTACGTTCAAGAACTCTCATTTTCTCCATGTAGCCACGATTCATATTAAAGAAAATCGGGCATCCATATGTAAGGTGTGGTCTGATGAGCATTTGGTAACAAATTAACTTTACTTCTATATTAAGTAACGAAAATTTAAATAGTTTGTGTAGCATCCATATACCTTTCTGGCTTTATTTTGGTATTTATATGATAGTTTATGTATACCTAAATACTTTAATACTTGTTTTTGCTCCATTGTATAGCCTTTGTTTTCCTTTTCGTTAAATAATTTTATTTTGAGCGATTTCCAGTTTTTCTTTGCGTCCAATATTGCTAAATTAAGCGCTTTGCGAAATAGGATCGCTTCACATTTGTTTATGTTTATTTTAATTCTCCATTTATAAAACGTACTTAATAACATTTATTAAAAACAGTTATGCACATTCTTGTTGCTGTCTGTTTCTTATTATGTCTATTGTACGTTCTGATATATAAATTGTCAGGTCGTCAGCAAACCCAATTATTTTAACACCGTTATTTAATTGGTTGGCTCATAATAAATCGGTTATATAAACAGGGCTCCCGCTGAATCCATTTTTTCCATTTTTTTAAAATACATATATACATTTTTATATTAACTAAAAAACTTTTCCATCATTATTGATTCATTAACTAGTTTTATATATAATGCAAATTCAGGGAAATAGTAGGAGAGTATGTGAGTAAATAATTAATTTATCGATATAAACCTCGATAACCTTTTCGTCGATCAATTAATAGTTTTAGTAATTAAACTCAAGTAACTAAGGAAAAAGTAATTTGAATTATGCAATTCAAATATTTTGAAATTCGAATATGTTGAACTTTTGTGAGAGTAAAACTCCATATGTGAAGCGATGCTATTTGACGTTGAAATTTCATAATCATTTATCAGATCTACATAAGTTAGACATTGTTGTTTTTATTCAATTTTCAATTCTAGTGATTTGTTTAGTTTGAAGCTTGCTCTACGAAAACATATTTTACTGTTTTCCAAACTCTACTGATCTACGAGTTTGGAAGACAATCTCCAACTAATTGAGATGGGCACTAAAGCAATGTATATTCTAAATTTTATTTGAATGGATATTTCTGTTTATATAAAAAAGAATGTTTATGTACATTAATATGGTAATTAAAACATAGTTTTAATTCTAATATAGATGTCCATGTAACATTATATTTGCCATAATATATATGTAAAGAGCAAAAGCCGCTACCGAAACGTTGGCATCCAAAAACACCGATAAAGTCGCCAAAAAGTACCTTATTTATTATAAAAAACGCTGAAAATTTAAATTAAAATATTGTTCTGTTAACCTACAAACAAATGTAATTTTGCCTGGACATCTATATTAGCATAAAGGGTTGGGTTGCCAACAACTACAAAACATAAACCCGAATAAATCTTATGCAAACCCGAAGATTTCATTAAATATTATAAATTTCGATAAACAATCTCAAAGTATTTATAAAATATGAACTTGAAACCTCCTACTCCGATATGTCAAAAACTTTGGTCTGTGGGAAGGCCGAAGGGTTTGGTATAGTGAGTGATTGATGAAGACTGAAAAATCTAATTTGTTTGTAGTTTTCAATTTTCCCCAAAACGTTTTAATGGCATACAGACGGACATTTTTGTTTGCCCAGTTAGACTGGTTATGATTCAAAACGTCGAGAAATGCTTGTACACTTGTTGAGAAATAATTGTAAACATCCCCAACCTCAATTTTTTTTAAATGCATTTTATTTTCTCAACGAACGAATCTTTGTGGCCTTTGTTGTGTTACTCTATTTCTTCCTTCTGGTTTTGGTATTTGTTATTTCTCGTATTAATCTGTTAATTTAGCCATTATTTAGCTTCGTTCTCCAACTTCGTAATCGATTTCATTAACGTCCTTGCTATCTCAAAAAACTTTCTTGGCATCCAATACCATCTCAACCAAAACAAACCTCATTTACTTGAGCTAGGTGAAACACAAGTTTCAAATATTAATAATGTACGATTCAGCTGTAAAAATCATTCTCCGGAGCTTGCATTTTTAAACACCGTGTTGTAATGATATACATATATACGCAATGATTTTAAACATACAAAGCTCCCCCAGTATGAACAAGTAGTATTTCTGTATTCTGTCTCAGTATTTCTGTATCTGTCTCAAAGTCATCGCAAATAAACATGACATCTATTTGTGTTATTTACGCCGTAGTTCTCCTTACCACCAGTATCACCCCTTGGAAGCATTTAATTCTCTTAACGACACAATTGATAATATCTTCATCACTGCACCTAATCTAGTCCTCACGGAGAAATAGGGTAAAGCAAATCATGACTTTGGTGAGTCTCATAACATTTTCCTTGATATATCCAAGGCGTTTGATAGAGTTTGGCATCGGCTCTTATCAACAAATTAATTTTATTTTTAGTCTTTTTATCCCAGAGATCTCTTAGTAGTTGGTGCTGTTTCGGATAATTTCTCAATTCAAGCCAGTATTCCTCAGGGTTTGGTTCTTTCGCCACCACTTTTTCTGATCTTTTTTAACGGTTTGTTATCTAGCACCACAAACCCAATATATAGCTCTTCCGAAGTTCTATCTTACTAACATTCATATTAAGAGAATGAAGAAGGAAGAAACAGCCATCTAGTGTACCTGCTAATTATACTCGTAGAAAAATGGTTCAATCCTTGGATCTTGAATCAATTCTGGACTTAAATCTAGATCTTTAATCAATTCGGAACTAGCGTATACTGTATACTGAACCTTATGACATTTAATTCTAGTTTTGTCCTATAAAACCTAGAGATGTTAAAATACCGTATTTAATTTTTTTTGTATAATACAGCGTATTATACATTGTATTATACAAAATAAAATACCGTATATTCTGTACAAAAGTGTATTAGCCGAGATAACATGTAAATGATGTAATATCAAAAAAATGGCTTTCATCATCATTTTGAATTACATCTAGTTCATTTTTTCCTAAATATCTAAATTTGGATATTTTATCGTTATTTTTACCTATATATATTCCTTAAAGACCTATATAATCATCTGACTCTAATTCATGTGGATGGTCTGATCAGCAAAACTATCCTGATGCTTAGTTTCAATTTATTTCACCTTCAGTCGCTGTCTGCTACTGTATTTATGTTTTTTATTCAGATTGAATTCATATTCCTTCCATTTCCCATGAATAAACTGTTAGAGGTCTGAATCATCTTTGACATACACGAGATAATTACTTTTGCTATGATTTAGGCTGCATAACGAAAATGATGTTTCTGTTACAATGAAAGATGCAGAACAATGCAAATTAGAAGATGCTACATTCTGAAAAGCCACAAACTCTATCCCATCAAGTTATACAATAAATACAACTGCTATCGGTTTCATAATGGATATTTTGAGATTTTTGTGCATGGTTGATAAATCTGAACGTATAAAAGAAACGTTCTACATGTTATCTGGGGCTACTTAAGGCTATTAAGTTGAGTGACGAATCCATGTTTCAACATTTTGATTTGCTCCATTAAAAATTTACTGTAACGGTTGCTTCTCAGCAACTATAATCGATTGTTGATATTTTTTTGTTCTGTTGCTATTAGAACAAACTTGGTACAACAGAAATTAAAAAATTAGGTTCTATTCAGTAAAATATTCTACCGAAAGTTTCTTCCACCGAATTCTTCTACCGAAAGTTTAATTTTTTGTATGAAATTTTATAATGGGAAAATAAAATTTCATACAAAAAATAGAAGAACAGCAGAATCTTTCTATTTGCTATTTCGCACGCCATCAGAATAAAAAATATTTTTATAGTAAAATACCTTGTATTTTACAACGTTTTGGACAATACGGTATTTTACGTATAATACCGGGTATTATACAATTGTATTAAACACTTTTACATCACTAATAAAACCTCACTCTATAGCTCCTGTATAGAAAAGTTTTCCAGACTAGCATTATTAAACTCACCTGCACTTAATTATTTCGTACTAATATCAACCACAAACGAAAATGGGATGATCATATTTGTTCTGTGGCGAAATTAATGTCCCAACGACTTGGCTTCCTACGTTGTAGTCAAATTTTTGTCTCTCTATCTGAAATAACTACGATGTATAAAGAACTTTTACGACCAATCCAAGAATTCTACCCCTATTTATGGGTTGCAGTATACCAGAAACCTCTAAATTTTGTCGACAGAGTTCATAGGCGTGTATTGAAGCCGATTGATGATCCAGTAACATCAAGTATAGATTCGCTGCATCATACAAGAGTTGTTGGAGTGTTTACATTGTACTACGCTATGCTCTAAAGAAATTAATCACTTAATACCTCCATTACGTAGATCTTCACGAGTAACAAGCCAATCTTGGCATTCTTATAAGCATACATTAGAGGTCTCATATGTGGAAACATCTATTTATACCAATTCCTTTTTTTCACATTTCGTATACTGGTGGAATCGATTAACAAAAAATGCTTTCTCTGCTACGTACATTCTATAATTCGATTACAATGATATTAAATGTCTACCTATAATTTATTTTTACCACTTGTCGGAATCAACTAATATTCATAAAAACACGGAGAAACAGTCTTAGCTCCGGAGCTCCGCAGACATACCTTCAAACCCAAAGTCTTCGGAGCAACCCTGTTAGCTATGATGTCACACAATTTTATTGTGCAGTTTAACAGTGTGTTTAAAAAAGGTCCTATACGTTTTTTCGTAGCAGCGGTGAAAGAGAAAGGAAACAAAAAGAATTGAAAAGACAAATTCTAATACTTCGTGTTTGATTCTTAGAATAAAATTGTTTTCTAGTTTATCGACAACTACATTTAGCAAGTTTTTAAGTTACAAGCCAAAGAATTTACTATCTGCTAGTAAACTCGCCTATTGTAATCATGCTCATTAGCCTACTAGAAAACCTACCGAGAAAGTTGATAAACTAGCAACTTCACGCGCTACTACTCCGCAAGTCTCGGACTAGCAGTTTGTAAACTCACTCACTCTAATCGACGTTTTTTTGTAAAATTATACGAATGTGTTTCTTTCGTTTATAACAGTATAACGGGAAATTTCATGTTTGCAGAAGTTACTGTTAGTCAGTTTTCGGAAGATATTATTAAAGAAAGATTATTATTATTAAGTAATTTTGTGCAGTGTTATAAGTATTATTTCTATAATTAATAGAAATCATGGCTTTTCTAAAAAAAAGAGTAAGTAGAAGTGGTTTAAAACAATACATATTATTTTTTGTTCGAGTATATCGTAAAATGCAAATGCGTAAATATTTCAAGAAACGTACACTAAAAATTCAAAAGAAAAACAAATACATTATGGTTATTTACAAAGAAAACATACACATAGTTATAGACACGTGGCTTGTGAAATTTTTAATTTCGAGAAAATTGTTTAATATTATCCTTTTTTTCTTTGTTTGTAATTGAATAGACAATTAAAATTAAATAGATTGGTTGCTAAAGAAATTTAGAAAAAAATTAACAAAATATTACGTGAATTAACGATTTTCTTAAAAAATATTTTACAACAAATATGCATACTTTTTTTTTTTTTTTTTTTTTTAATAAAATGTGATGTGTAGTAGGCATTACAATATGTGTCACAACAACACATAAAAACCTTTTAAGACCAAGGTCCCACAACAACATGCGTTCTAAGGATGTTAATGGACGCAAATCTGTTTTTTGTTTGTTTTTTTTTTTTTTTTTTTTTTTTTTTTTTTTTTGAAATACTTTGCAATACAATGGATCAAATACAATAGAAAATCAAAATGTTTTAAATAAATTAATATAAAAATTTAAAAAAATTTGGTTGCTATAGAAATTTTAATCAATTTCCTCAAAAAATATTTTACTATTTTGTGTAAATACATGTATTTTTATTTATGCAAATAATACAGAATCTTACTCGAACGAAAAATCTTGTATGTAATTCTGGCGTAAAGAATATTTTTGTTTTCGAGTGTTTGTCGGCTGACTTCTTAAGCAACAATTTCACTCTCAAGCAAAAAAGAACTACTTTTCGCCCTTAATACATAAATAGCCATTGTTTAGTGTATTACAAAATGTAATATTGATTTTTTACTTATATTTTAGAAAAACCCAATCGTTTTTAAACAAGAGTGGTTAAAAAAAAAAGATGGCCAAGATCATTTTATTGAAGAATGGTGTATCAAACAAAAAGATAAACAAGCGTTTTGTAAGCTTTGTGATAGCTATATCGATACAGGATTTATCGGTATACCAGCTCTAATAGTGCATTCCAAGACAAAAAGACATAGAGATAAAACCACATCAGCATATGATGTAAATCAATTAGAGATTGTCAACGATCATCAAGTTACTAACAGAGAAGCTCAATCATCATCGTCTGGAGCAAACTCATTACAACCCATGCTTAACGTTCGTAGAGAAGAGCAGTTTAAAAGAGAAATATTATGGACTATACACATAGTTTTAAAGAATGATGCATATTCAGCGGCTTCGAAAGATGCTAAAATGTTAAAAATGCTCAATCCACTTTTGTTCAATGACTTCACTCTCGGTGAAACTAAATTGCACTATTTGATAAATTTTGGAATTAGTCCCTATTTTGAACACATTACTTTGGAAGACATAAAAGGTAATAACTATACTATATTGTACGACGAAACAACAAATAAAGGCGGAAATAAGGAGCTGCAAATTCACGTTAGACATTGGTCACAAAAAGTTCATCAAATCAGAACATCGCATTTAAGAACATTTTTTATCGGAACAGCAACTGCTTCAGATATAACAAACAAAGTTCTACAGTCTATATCGGATGCTAATTTAAATTATTTGAATTTAATGAGTTTGTCGTCTGACGGTCCTAATGTGAATAAGGCTGTTTTTAGACAACTTAATCAAAAAATGTTGAATGAAAGAGGGTATGGAATTTTAGATATAGGCACATGTAATATTCATTTATTGCATAATGCCTTTGGAAAAGCACTTAAGGAATTTGGGCATGACTGCGAATGTTTAGTTATCAAACTTTACTACTACTTCAAAGGGTATCCAAGCAGATGGGAAAAATTTAATAGCTTTCAAAAACAAAATAATATTAGGCAACACAAATTTATAAAACACTGTAGTACGCGATGGTTATCCATAGGTCCAGCGTAAGGGCGGGTTATAGAACAATGGCCCGCAATAATAAATTATTTTAAAGTAAGTCAAGACACTCGCAACTCAACAACTGAAATAAAAAAATTGATAGCAAAGAAACTATTGTTCGCTGAACTCCTCTTTTTGTTTAACTCGGTTGATCTTTTTGAAAGGACAAATACATTTTTTCAGAAAAAGGAACCGATTCTTAATATAGTCTACCCGATGTTCGAGCTTTTTCTCAATAAAATTAGTGCAATAATTTGTCGCTCAAACATTGAGAAAGATATTTCGTGCTTCGACGCTGAACGGTACAAAGATTGCAATTTAATTTACTCTAAAGATATTATCTTGAGTGACACAATTTTAAACGAACCTAATTTTGTAAAATCAAAAACGGTTGAACAGATTGTTTTTAAAAATAATGTTAAAAAATTTTATATAGCTGCCGCACTTTATATAACAAATTTTAAAATAAAATTCAATGAATTTTATTATTACGCTCAAGTACTTACGCCTAGTAAATTTATGAATGTTGACTATTTTAATCATATCTTAAAATTACATTCACTTACTAGGTCATTCAATAAGTCCGTAGGATGACACATAGATGGCGTTACTAGAATTTTTTCCATATGATTTTTATTTCGTACTAACCTTCAAACGATACGTGTATAAATTTGACAGCAATCTGACTATTTATTCGTGAGTTATAGCATTTTGTGTGAAGCAACTTTTGTTTTTGAAAAAAAATGGAAAAAAGCGAATTTCGAATTTTAATAAAGCATTGCTTTTTGATGAAAAAAAATACAGGGAAACCAAACAATGGCTTGATAAACATTATCCAAACTCTGCTCCATCGAGACAAATGGTAGAGAAGTGGATGGCTGAATTTAAATGTGGTCGTACCAGCACAAAAGATGCAGAGCGCAGTGGACACCCAAATAAGGCTGTTATTCCAGAAAACATCAAAAAAATCCACAAATTGGTTATGAACGATCGCAAATTGAAGGTGCATGAGCTAGCTGACATTGTAAAGATAGCAAATGGTAGTGTTTTTACCATTTTACACGAATATTTGGGTATGCGAAGGCTCTGTGCAAATTGGCTGCCGCGTGAGCTCACAGTCGCCAAAAAACAACAACGAATCGATGCTTCAGAGGAGTCTTTGGCGCTATTAAACCGCAATAAAAGGGAATTCTATCGTAGATATGTGACAATGGATGAGACATGGCTTCACAATTACACACCAGAATCCAAAAGACAGTCAGCTGAGTGGACAGCAGTCGACGAACCGAATCCAAAGCGAGCAAAGACGCAACAGTCGGCCGGTAAGGTGATGGCGTCTGTATTTTGGGATACGAACGGAATAATATTCATCGACTATCTCCAAAAAGGAACCACCATCAACAGCGAGTATTATTGTGAACTTTTGGATCGATTGAAGGCTGAAATCGCAAGGAAATGGCCACATTTGCAAAAGAAAAAAGTGTTGTTTCATCAAGATAATGCACCGTGTCACAGATCGATGAAAACGATGGCAAAATTGAAAGAATTGGGCTTTGAATTGCTTACCCACCCACCATATTCTCCAGATTTAGCCCCCAGCGACTTTTTCCTGTTTTCAGATCTCAAGAGAATGCTTGCTGGAAAGAAATTTAAGTCCAATGATGAAGTAATCGCTGAAACTGAGGCCTATTTTGACGAGAAAGAGAAATCGTACTATAAAAGTGGTATAGAAAAGTTGGAAAATCGCTATACTCGTTGTATCGCCCTCGAAGGCAACTATGTTGAATAAAAAAATCGAGTTTTGTCAAAATGTTGTTTTTTTCTTACTTATCCTACGGACTTATTGAACGACCTGTTATTAGTAATAATAGATCAAAAGACCAATTTTCCTTAGAATTAAAATTATTACATTCAACAGAAAAAAATATATTTTGTGACCAAAAAGAGCGAATTGATGTTAGTTTTGAAAAACTATTTGAAATTAAGGATGCAGCTTGTTGCGTAAAATACCCATTATTAACGCAGTTTTTGAAAAGCACCTTATCAATTTGCCATGGTAACGCTGATGTAGAAAGAGGATTCTCTGTGTCATCCCGTTTGCTGCCAAGTGAGAGAGCCTCTATGTCAGAAAAAACGCTGAATTCAAAATTACACATTTTGGACAGAATGCGTTATTTGAATAATAATATAGAAAATCTAATTTTGTCGAAAGAATTGATTCTTTCTTGTAAATTGGCAAATTCGAAATATAGAATGTTTCTCGAAGAACAAAAAGCAATTTCGGATAAAGAAACCAAACTAGCTCTTGAAAATGAAACTGATGTCTTAAATCAAAAAAAAATCCACGAAAATGCTGTAAAAGAATTGAATACCATAAACAACATGGAAATACAGTATAAAAAGTTAAAACACGAACAAAAAGCAAAAGAAAAGGCAGCCGAATCTCTACTGGATTCAGCATCTGAGCAAATTCAGAAATTGGAGAACGATCGATGTTCATCAAATTTACCAGAAATTTTAACGGTCAAAGCTCTTTTGAGTGGTGCAACTGATTTGCATAAAGATGCAAAAGAACTTGAGAACAAGGCTGGTGCTATCGGAAAAACTGTGAAGCGTAAAAATGAAAATGTTTTAAAAACATTACTAAGCAAACAGAAGAAACCTAGTTGCAGTAATAATAATAAATAAATAATCTGTCCTACTTGTTTTTTATCCTTATCCTTATTATATGAATTTAATTCTCTGTGTAAACACAATTTTATATATTTTTATTAGTGAATTGTAATTACTTTTATTTATTTGAATAAAAAACATATGAACAAGGTGGCTTCAATTATAACTATACTACATGATTATATAATATGAACAATTATTAAATCGAAATAACAGAAGTGGTTCAAGTGTTAACACGCTTTCCTTTTAACACAAAACACCTGCGTTCTATTTACGGCGAAGGTTTGGGAAACATAAAATGGATCTTAGTATTTTTCTAATTATTTAATTAATTAAAAAATTATCCATGAGATTTGTAATACTATTGCAAATACAATAATATGTAATTATAATTCGGCAACCACTAAATGTGCCGAATGCAACCACTAAATGTGTAATTGAGAACAAAATGTGCAAAGGAATGTATTTTAAAAAGCTTCCGTAATATACACCCAATTCTGTTTTTACACGGTATTCTTTTAGACGGTTTTGATATAACACGGTCTAGAAAAAAAATTTAAATTCGTTTTTACACGGTTTTATTCGAAATAGCACGGTTTAAATTTTGAAGAAAATATGTATTTTTTTTTCTATATACAAAGTTAGGCATTGTTAATTATAATAAATTATAAGTTAGCGTCTCTTAATATCCGAAGATACCATGTCCAACTAGGGATTAGGATTAAGTTTTAATAAATTAAATTTCTTTAAGAAGTTTATGAACGTTATCTTTAAAATTTTGAGGATTAAAGCTATATCAGGGAAAACCCTTGCTGGTGAGACATTCCATAGATGAGAGACTCTGCTGAAAAAATCACGCTGAAAAGCAACACTTCTGAACCTTTTTATATGAAGTGTTGTAAAAGGATGGGCTACAAAATTTACTCTGGTGTTACGCGATAGGTTGCTAATTCAGGTAAAATTGATTTTATCTCAGTGGAAGTTTGTTCATCCACAATGTATTTCTAGAAAATTCTCAGATCAGCAACATTTCTTCTGTGTTGCAAGGAATTTAACTCATTAATAAGAGTTGAGTTGCTAAATAGTTTAACAGTTCTGCGCTAAACAAACTCAATTTACTTCAAACTCCTAAAATCAGATACACCCCATATGTGAGAACAATACTCCATGCAGGGAGTATAACTGATTTATATATTAAAAGAAGCTGTTTGCTATTGAAAAACTTACGAAATCGTTCCAAAGACCCCAATTTTTGAACAGCGTTCTTAGCTAGGTTAAAAATAAGAGAATTTCATTTCATATTGTTTTCAACTTCTATTCCTAGAAGTATGTATGTACAGTTGATCAATTTTCTTTGAAGATTTTTAACGCTAATCTTAAAGTTTGGAGGAAGAAAATTATTTTATCTTATCATACTCTTATTGATACTCTGGTGTAACGTGTCAAGTTTGCAGGCTTAGGTAAAATCGATTTGATTTAGATAGAAGCCCGTTTATCCATAATGTAAAATACCGTCAAATCAGCGACATACCAGGAATCAAGCTCTTTAGTAAGATTTGAATTGCTGATCAATTTAACAGCCCTCTGTTGTATAGATTCAATCAAGACCTGTATGGTACACTCCGTATGTAACAACAATAATCCATGCAGGGCGATTAAATAACTTCTTTATTAAAAGAAGCATTTTGCTATTAAAAACCTAACTCAACGACCCAAAAATATTAGTTTTTGAACAACTTTCTTAGTTAGGCTAAAAATATGAGAATTCCACACTTAATATTGTTTTTAATCGTAGCAAACTTGAGTTTTGCTCGCGTTGAACTTAACATTTTTAGCAATACCCGATTCCATTACTGTTTTTAAATCAATATTTAATGACTCTATCACATTTGACCTAGTGTCATTAAACGCTGAGTATATATTAGGTATTTCAGGAGAAGCATTAAGCGTGCATCATTAGCAAAACTTTTGATTTAATGAATCGTTGAGTGCAACAAGTCAATATAGACAAGAGAAAAAGTTAGGGATAGAGTGGAACTTTGAATAAGGCCTGCATTAGTTGAAAAGATATCTAATGAAAAACCGTCGACATTGACTTGAAATTTACGCTCAGATATAAAGATCTAAACTCAGGAAATAATTTGCTCGTCTAAGTCATAGCATCTCAATTTGCATATAAGATTGTCGAGCTATACTTTGTCAAATGTTTTGGCAATATCAATTAAACAGCACTGAAAGTCTCACTATGATTTTTAATTCCCTACAACATCGTCGCACTGTTGCTGACCTCGTTGTTTTTTACAAATATCGTCATCAGCAGTGCTCAGATGAAATCAGCGGCATCATGCCTCAAAATTATTCTTACCCCCGTTCCACTCGGCAATCGGCTGCCGCAACCAGTGAAACGGTAAAGATCCCGCGCTGTCATACTGGCAGATCGCAGAGAGACTTCTTTGTCCGAACTGCGTACAAATGGAATAGTTTGCCGGAACATTTAGTCTCAGGTGGCTTCAACCCACAGATGTTTAAAAAAAGCGTTAATCTACACCTCAGAACGCCAGTTGTTGTAGGACCCAGGTCTAGACCAAGGTCTTAAAAGGTATTTATGTGTTGTTGTGACACATATTCTAAACCCTATTACACAACACATTTTATTAAAAAAAAAAAAAAGTGACTCTTTCAAGATATGTTTGACAAAGAAAGTAAAGTTTTCGTCACTCTTTCTTTCGGCGAAAACCGCATTGTCTTTAAGTATTTTTGACCAGTTAACTAAGAAGCTCATATTTTTAAAATTAATGTGTTTTTCAAATATTTTAGCTACAATCGATTAGTTTGATATGGGTTTGTAATTTGTTGTATCCGTTTTCGTACCTTTTTTGGAACTGGCTGTACCTACACTAGCCATTTCCCAAAA
This sequence comes from Diogma glabrata, assembly GCA_963693315.1. NCBI lineage: Eukaryota > Metazoa > Arthropoda > Insecta > Diptera > Cylindrotomidae > Diogma > Diogma glabrata. Next base: position 267,414,915 of record OY856187.1, on the reverse strand, counting down.
AAACTAATATTTCAAATTATATACGAAAAGCCTTACTCATATAAACAACCGATCTATATTGAACTATGTAGCCCGTCGTTGGAACAGCATGTTTGATTGAGCTTGTGAAACGTACGTTATCGCATAAACATCTGAAAAGCATATGATCGAATCTACCATGCCAACTTCATGTAGACGTAAAGCATATTCAAAATTGTCTCACCGATCAAAACATTTCGGTATCCATCGATAGTTTTTCTTCTGAGTCTAAATTAATCATTACTGGTGTTCTCCAAGGCTCAGTTTTATTCCCCACTCTATTTTTAATTTATATCAACGACCTATTGAAAATTATTAGTAACACGACAAATAGTTTTGCAGATGACATACAGTATATTGCACAGGTCATTCGTTCCCCTATCTTCAAAGGTAAAATGAATGAAAAAATAAATCTCGCCCGGAGAAACGTTGTTATAAATGTAAACGAGGACCTTGAAGCAGAAAAGGACCGAGGACCGAGAATAAAGTCGCCGATTGGGGTAAAAAAAATTTAGTCAATTCTAATTCCACTAAAACACAGCTATTGATTGTTTTCAGATCACAGACCGAGTTCCCAATGATACTTCCATTAGTCTCTATGACGAACAAATAGCATCCTAAATAGATGTGAAAAATATTTCATTCCGTATAATTTACTCCACATTTATAAGTTCTACATTCGTCCATGTATGGAATATTGTTGTCAAGTCTTGTGTGGTGCATCTATTTCGATCTAGGCTCTTTTAGATTATGTTGCATGCTTTATGAATTGTTGGCAACTGAAATTTAACATCAAATCTTGATTTCCTACAACATTGTCGCACTGTTGCTGATCTCTGATTTAGTTTTTGTTTTTTTATCAAATGAACTGTGCATACATGCACAAAAAATTTAATTTGGCTTTTATATAGTTTGTTTGTACAAATCATTTTACCTATTTTTTACAGAAATAAAGGGTATGGAACCAATCCCCTTTTTTTCTATGTGCTGCATGTCTTTTTATGCACGGTTTTTTTTTACACGTCTTTTCCTGGAACGTATCTACCGTGTAAAAACAGAATTGGGTGTATTTCCATATGCTTCCTAGTGGAGAACGGTTCATGATTATGATGGTAAACCAGACTTGCAGTTATTGCTTTCACTTCGGATAATATGCAGGTGTGAAACTGCAAGCTAGTAAACTCTGAACTGTGTGAAGTCCATGACGATAGAGAGCCTACGTGTTATATAATGATCAACTTATGCTAGATTTAAATAAATTATTCATAACTAACAAAATTTCACCAGAAAAATACTAAAAAGAATATCGTTCCTATTAGGAACAGTTTATAAATAAAAAGTTTATAATTATGTATTCCACTTGTCGTGACCTAATTCATTCACAAGTGCCTCGCTTTGTCCAACACGATGAAATTTTTTTTAAAAAGACGGTGTTACATTGTGGTATTTGATCTTTGTAATTAGGGTTTGATGAAGACAATGTTGTCTGTCAGTGAAATTGAACGAAAATTAAAACTAACTAAATTCCAAGGTACCGGTACAATGGTTTACAGAATTAATAATTATATCGAACTGAATCGATTCGATTCAAAAAATATATTTTGTTGTAACTTATTTTCATGAGAGTCTATAGCAGCAAATTGATATTGTTAGAATGATGGTATATAGAATGGTGATAAAAACAAATCACGAACGATTAGATGTTTCATATTATTCTATTTGGGACATACTGCTGCCGCAAATTTGTAAGAAACTTTCATATTATGTAGCCCATGTACCAATACTTCGGTTCAAGTTTCGATGAACGGAACTAATGTTAACTTAAAATCTATTCGACATCTAAAGGTGGACTTAGCACATGATTCGAGTAATAAAGAAATTCTGAATCTGGGCAGCTGCGGCTTACGTACAATTAGTAATGCATTTGACGCTGGAGTTAAAGCAACGAATTGATCTGTGGTTGAATTATTTGTATGATCTGATTCGCTTATAATTTATTTGCTTGCTTTTAATGCTCCTAATCGTAAAGCCAATGAAAAATATTATATATTAAAAATATTAAAATATTCCTCATGAAACTTTGTTCAAAATGGTTGAACAAGTCTCTTTACTCTTACCTGGTTTTAAGAAATATGTTAATGAAGTTACCAAAACTAACAATTTAGTTTCTGAAACACATAAAGATGAACTACTGGATTAAAAATTATCTGTTTTTATATTGTTTACTTATGAGATGCAACTATTTTGTACTCTGATTCAATCAAATAATCCTTTAGTTCCATTTCTTCATAAAAACAATTCATTTTATTTCAATTTTAAAAACAATATGTACGAGAATCATTCAATCTGATATTTTCGAGTCAAGGTTTTTGTTATTAAAAGTGATAAAAAATGTTAAAACGATTAAAAGTGTTAAAAAATGAATAAACGTACACTTTTATTAATTTTTCTATCAATTACAAAATATATAGTATAGTATAAAAATTTTCTGAAAAAATTAAAAACCGAGTATGGATAACTTGAATAAAAAACGGAATTTTTTCACCGTAATATTCTAGATACCCTATCTATTACACATTTTAAATTGATTGTTTTCCATTTTTTCTATTTTTCTAGCGAAAAATTTCCATTTTTTCCATTTTTTTCAATCTGACTTTAAAACGGGAGCCCTGTATAAAAATTAAATAGAATCGATGCTGCAATAAACATCATTATTATGTATTGTGCATATTAGCATATAGAGTAATAATAAAGGAATAACGCATTCAAAAAAATTGTGTATGAGAATTAAAAAATAAAAAAAATTAGAAAATTTCTATTTGAGATTTTAACAAATGAATAAGATATATATGTTTTAAATGTATTTCTCTTTTTGGCCTGTTTTGTATGTATTTAATATACATATTTATAATAAAAATAAATAAAAAGTATATATGTAGAATTTTTTTGCCAGGGAATTTTTGACAGATAGGACGCAGCAAGAGATAAAAGACGAAACAAAAAGTAAAACAGAGATGTATTAATTTTGAATTTTTGAGATCAGTTAAACTCAAGTAAGTAAAGAAGTGATTGGAATATTTTCAATTCAAAGGTATGGTTTGAAGTTTCTCAGAAAAAACTCCACTTCACATTTTTCGTGTTTCGGTTGGGATTCGAACCTACCTCGCCAGTGCCCGGCTCGAATTCTTGGGCAGACACGCTATCGATTACGCCGTTGAGGCGATGACAATTTCAAAGATGAAACTTCTTCATCACTTATTTATTTTTACTTAAGTTGAATTTTTCCACTGTCGTTAGACTCCATATTATGGAAATGTTTTTACATTATATGGGATTTGTTGCATTAAATTTCTAGACAATACTTTGTGTGAATTCATAGAATGGAGAACATTTCTATTCTAATTAACATCCTAAGTCACGATTGTATTGTCATTATTGATTGTTTCCAATCAATGTGAAATCAATGGCTGACACTTGGTGAATTTGTAGTCCTATATGTATTAACATTAGACTACATTAAGGGAATTTAAATTAATTATTGTATGTATTATTTATTTTGGAATAAATTTGTTTTCAAAACAATTAAATCAGTTAAATTTCTACTTCTAGTTCGTACCATTTGTTTGTTGTGATATTTGTTTACATAGGCGTCGTTATTTTTATTATAATTATTTTTAATTATCAAAATTTTGTTATATTTCCCACAAAATCATTAATATTTCTACTAGTTTTTGGGTTTCTATTATAATTGGTTGAATTTCAATAGTAATTTATAAATTTTATGCGTTATTTTTGTCCATTTCAATAGTTTTTAGGACCCCAATAGGACCCCAATAGTTTTTTTAAATATTATAATCGAGACACTGAATATTCCGCGCATGTGCAAAAAATATGCGCATAACAAACAAATTTCGTGTTCGCTGGCAAAAAATTCTACTATACGTATTTGATTTTTCTCTTTTCTTCTGCTTAAAATTTTATTTATTTTGTAAATAAACAAAAAAGTAAAATACACGTAAAGAAACACGATAGAAACACGATAGAAAATAAAAAGTTTTTTATGTATGCATGAAAATAATCCCTTTAAACTATTTTTTTATTCGCCTATATATTAAAGTGTTGCTTTATTACTGTGATTTGCGGCTTTAAAGTATCACTTTTCAGCTATTTATTTTGTCGTCATAGCTACGTCCAAAAAAGTAAAAAGCATTTGTATTTGTTTAAATTCTATGAAAAATAAATTTTTTTATCAAAGCAACCCGCAAATTCAAAATTTCATTATCCAATTAAAATAGTTGTTATCATTTGTTGTCATAGAATTTGGAAAAAATAATAAATATTTTTTCAAAGGTTACTTGTTCCACATATTTTGATTTTAAAATTTATGAAAATTTGTAATTTTAATTTAGAATAAACAACTTTTCTTACAATATTTTGCTTGCGGCGAATAAAAAATAGTATATGATGCACGGACGTAAGCTATTTTGGACTTAATGTGGGTGCAAATCTCGGCTAGCGGCTAGCAAACTCCACATCCGTCCAAAATCTTTAGCTTTACGTCCTAGCATCATAATGTACTATTGTTTACTATTTACAAATAATAACTCTCAATCAATTGTTTTTGATAATTTCTTTAGTTTTAAATAATATTCATTTGGTTTATGATTTTTATGTTGTCATAGGTTAGTACGAATTTTGATTGGAATTGGTTTTAATAATTGAGAGATTGTGTTACATTGTAACTACTTTTAAGAAAGAATGTTTATATTCAAAAGTTTGGAAATTAAGACGCTTGAGCCTATGTTTAGGTTAAATTTTGATAAATGAGACGTTTGGTTTTGTTGGCGTTGATTAGGAAAGTTTTATGGTTTTTATTGTTATTGATAATGGAGAGATTGTTTGTTGCAATGTAACTATTTTTAATTAAGAATGTTTATATTAATATGATTTAGTTGAACGATTGGGTTTGTGTTTGTATTAAATACATATTGATAAATGCAACGTTTTGTTTATGGTTTTGGTACGCGATATGTAGTGACTTCGGTTTATGACCACTACAGTACCTGTTTTTTAAAGATCTATTACATTTGTGCCTGAAAACCGAATTGAATGGAGATGGCAAGACAAAGACTTGGTTAGTTTTGGGGTGACATTAGGATAAGTTGTATGGGGCAGGCCTCTTGAGCACCTATTTATTTCAAACTTCAATAACATCAGTTTCTGATATTGGATTTTGAGTAAACTTTTTAAATATGCTAATATATTTTAAAGTATGATTTGATATAGTTCTGCATTTCAATCCAACTATCGGTTTGGCAATTCCTACAAAATGTTATTTTTTATTTTGTCTATTCGTACAATAGGTTTTATCTCTGTTGTGATACTACATATTTCTTTAATGAACTATAACTAAACTTAAACTTTACTACTAATTTATTTAGTAGCAACGACGATTTTCAAAATATACATTTTTGAGACTGCTACTGGCTGATGATTTCAGACAGATATTGGCGGTCATTGCTCGTGCTACATATGCAGATGAAAGAATCACACATATGGCGAAGTGTTAGTAAATTATCTCTTACAATAAATTTGCGTGTTCATCTTCAAAATGATCAATTGGCATTAGCATTCAACGAACAATTGCTTAAAATTGGTAACGGATAAATTCAATTACAAGAAAATACACAATGCATTCGATTCCCAGACAATTTTTGCAATATGGTGGCTACCAAAGATGATTTGATTGAATGTATATTTCCAGATTTACAAGTTAATTTCACTAATTATGCGCGGCTACGTGAACGAGCTATTTATAATAATATAGGTGTCTAAATATAGGTGTCTACGCGTGTCTACGTCCATCAACACCTTTGAACGTATGTTGTTGTGGGACCTTGGTCTTAAAAGGTATTTATGTGTTATTGTGACACATATTGTAATTCCTACTACACAGCACATTTTACTAAAAAAAAAAATTAATTTTAAAATATTGACAAAGGTCGTTGAACCAATTGGCTTTCAAATATCGTATACATTTGAATAAGTTTTGATTTATATGCATGTAAATTGAGCAGAATTGGAAAAAACACTGCGCGCTTTCTCTAAATTTGGCTGGTTAGACACGAAACCCCAAAACCGGCATTGAGCGTGTCTTCTCTAAATTTGGCTCGGTAGATACGAAATCCCAAAACCTATTTGGTACGGAAAAATCTGAAAAAATAGTTTTTATTATCTACTACATTTGTAATACCTATGTGAAACCGATGATGACGATAATTAGTTTTGAGTTTTTTAAATGCAAGTATATACAGCGTGAACCATTTAACTTGGCACAACCCAATATCTTCCAAACAACGCATTTTTGAAAATTTGGAAATTTTTTCTTGGATAGGCTTCATAATGTTATTATATATGTTTTATTAAGATGAAGATTCCAGATCTTCTAATGGACCACCACTTTTTCTTAAATTGAGACCTATTTTTGTGCCAAGTTAAATGGTTCACCCTGTATATTAAATTGAAATCAAAATATATTACTTGTATGTTACTATTAAATTGAAATAAAAATATATTACTCTCAAATTCCAAATTTTGTTATTTTCAATAGATCTTTTGTTATACTGTAAGTTATACTGTTACACCTTACCAGCCAATATTCTTATAAAACTATTCTTATATAACTTTTCCTGTATAACTTATTCTTATAAAACTATCATACTGACGGTAACCTGTAATTTACAAATCAAATTTTTCACCTATTTCCCAAAATCTTTTCAAGTTGAGATATTTAAGTGCATCAGGTCATTCCGGAATCACGACATGCATAGGTCACATCATTATTCAAATATCTAAGGCAATAAAGACAAACATGCCATTAGATTAAGGGATACACTACGCTTGGGTATCTGGGACAGGTATTTGAGTAGCTTCTGAGAATATTCAAGAAATCTTGCGAATCTCAATCGAGATTCTTAAGAATCGTCACAAAATCTTGAGAATCTTCGAATATCTTGAGCATTTTCAAAGAATCTTGAGAATATTTGGACGTACAGAGTATTTTCAGATAATCTAAAGAATGATGGGAATCTTTTAAGAATCTTAAAATCTCTAGAGAACCTTTAAAATCTTTAGAGAGCCTTTAAATAATCTAATAATATTTAGAACACCTGTTTTCTTTGTGATTTTCTACTTCTTTTTATTTAAACCACAAAATAAACGAATGATCGTATTAAGTAAATTATCAATAAATTTTACCAAAATAAGAGGATTGTATGTTAATCTTCATTCAGTTCATCTTTATCTTAAGAGATCAAACCCGGATAGTCTATTCTTAACTGAAACGATTATTAGTGACCGAGCTGTTACTCTTGATCGTAATAAATATCTTTGTCCTCATGAACTAGATTCCTGTTTTTATTTTAAGCATGTGTTTGTGTGTACATATATTAGAAACACCATTCCATATGTAAGAATTAAAAATGTTGAATTAAATTTAAAATACCACAACATGGTTTCCCTTAAGATTTGTTGCTCAAATCAAACGTTGTTTGTTTTTGGTCTATATCGCTCCCCTAATTCACCTGAGAACATCAACCTTTTTCATGGCCTATCTGTAAAAATAGATAGGTTGACTGAGTAACCTAATGCGATATTTATAGCCATACATCTCTACACAGTTAAATTTACAAATTCCAAAACAATTTAAAGCCAATCCTCGTCTTGTTTGGGACTATAAAGCTGCAAATCTGCAGGGTCTTAGAGATTTTTTAAGCGATTTTCCTGGAGATGTAATTGTCTTACCGGCCAAAATCCTAACATAGCTGCGTTAAATTTTTCGGAGGATATGCGGAAATTTATTCCCAATAGAATAACCGTTACTAAGACTGATCTATGATTTTCCAAAAAATGCAAAATGGTATTTAAAATTAAGAAAAGGGTGTTTCAAAAGTTTATTCAAAACAAAACTGATGAAAACCTTAGACAGCACCGAATTGAGAGAAATATATGTAGGAAACTAATAGATGCAGAAAAAAATCTCTTTAATAGGAAAAAATCGTCTAAATTTTCTGAACACCCAACTGGTTCACGGAATTTCTATAAAGCGGTTAAGGATGTCCAAGGTAATTTTTGTAAGTCTTCTCTACCTCCCCTAATTGATAGAGATATGCCGGTCATAGACCCAAAAGAAAAAGCTAACCTTCTGGGAAATTATTTCTCTAAAAATTCTACACTAAAAGAACCCAATTTCTTACCTAAGCCAATTCCTAGAGTTTCGCACAAAATGATGCGCATAATTTTTCGTAATATCATCCGGAAAATGCTTTTACAAATTAATACTAACAAAGCATCTGGGCCAGATCGTATTCCCCCAATTCTTCTGAAAACCTTTGCTAGGGAGTTAGCGCCAATCCTCACTAAAATCTTTTATTTGTCATATAAGAAAGAAATTTTTCCCGAAATATGGAAAATAGCAAGCGTCCAACCAGTTCCAAAAAGGGGTAGTAAAACTGATCCAACAAATTACAGGCCCATTTCAATTTTATCGGTTGTTTCTAAAAATTCTTAGTTTTCCAAACTATACTTAATGAAAGACAATACGGGTTTCGAAAAGGAAGAGCGTTTGGAGATTTATTTTCCTTTGTCACTCATGTGTGGAACAAGTCACTTGAAAATCATGGTGAGCCAAGGTTGGCATGATATATATCAATGATATATATCCGATATATATCATTGATATATATCAAGATATTTATTCCCTGATATATATCATGATATTTATAAAAAAACAAATAATTAACTATTCCTGCTTTAAAGTTAGAAAAACTGTTAACAGTCGCAGAACTGCCCACAAAACGCATGCTTTGTAATGAAGCGCTTTCCCATTGGCGAACCAATGAGAATGGCATAGCAGGAAGCGTACCTAGCGAGATTGATTGACAAGCCCCAAACTAGCTTCAGTCCATGGGAACGATAAAGTAACCCTGCTACTTCAGCACAAATACGGACATGTACGCTATTCACGAAAATTTGCAGAAATGGAAAAAAATACAAGTGTGAAAAAAAGAGACTCTGGCGACCCCATTGGCGAAAGACCCACGATCAACACGTCCAACCCCTCCACAATCACTCTCAGACGCTCACGCACTCACACTTCACGCATACTATCGTGCGCACACACATTCACACTTCACACATACCAACATTCACCCAGACATTCAATCACTGACTCGCCCTGTCACACACATTCCCACTTCTACCTTATACAGCAAAAAAAAATAAAGGTAATAAAACAAGTCCACTCACCCCATGATTAATCCTCCAGTCGTCCAAGTCCTTCGGCCTTAGCCCTCCATCAGTGATGATTCATCCAACAGGTATGGTATTACAAAAAAATAAATGTACGGATAATCCACTGGTGCGTGGTCAGTTCGGCAGCAATAGCAAACCAGTTGTTGTAAATAAGGAGTTGAAAATATGACCGTATCAGCACAAATTGTATATAAATAATCAGTTGCAATATTCCGAAATTTTGTAAAAATGTTGTGTTGAAAATACGATTATATCAGCAAAAATTGTATATAAATAATCAGTTGTAATAGCCAGAACTTGGTAAAAACGTTGTGTTGAAAATACGATAGTATCAGCAAAAATTGTATATAAATAATCAGTTGTAATAGCCAGAACTTGGTAAAAACGTTGTGTTGAAAATACGATAGTATCAGCAAAAATTGTATATAGATAATCAGGTGAAATATCCAAAAATATTGTAAAAATGTTGTGTTGAAAATTCGATAGTATCAGCAAAAATTGTATATAAATAATCAGGTGAAATATCCAAAAATATTGTAAAAATGTTGTGTTGAGAAGGCGATAATATCAGCAAAAATTTTATATAAATAATCAGGTGAAATATCCAAAAATATTGTAAAAATGTTGTGTTGAGAAGGCGATAATATCAGCAAAAATTTTATATAAATAATCAGGTGAAATATCCAAAAATATTGTAAAAATGTTGTGTTGAAAATTCGATAGTATCAGCAAAAATTGTATATAAATAATCAGGTGAAATATCCAAAAATATTGTAAAAATGTTGTGTTGAAAATACGATTATATCAGCAAAAATTGTATATAAGTAATCAGTTGTAATAGCCAGAACTTGGTAAAAACGTTGTGTTGAAAATACGATAGTATCAGCAAAAATTGTATATGAATAACGGTGATATGATAATTGATAATACGGTGATAACAGCCAAAATTTTGTAAAACAAAAAAAATGTCGCGTCGAAAATACTGTCGAAATACGGGTTAATTGTAGCTTGGTGATGTTAACATAAGTGACTGATTGATTCAGTTAATGGCCGATATAAGTTAGAAACAGTTATTAATAATAAGGTGGCCAAATCCAGTTGCAGCTTTTAGGCAGGCAAGTGTTAACACAGCATAGTGCACAAGACATACATATCTCCCCAAAACCAATCCGTCACACTCTCAACTCCAACGACCACAAGATTCGCCACTCCTTCTATGGTAATGCGGTGCGAATTCACTTAGCTCAGCTAACAATCAAGTTCTACTCGACCGAGAACCCCTTTCACAGAAAAATTGTGTGATTCAACACGGTTCTATATTTTAGTATGATTCACCAGTTAGCGGTGATCAGTTACCCAATACAAGTTTAACAATATCACCTTGGCAATGCTGAAACTAATTTCATTCACCCATGAGTAATTAAGGTATAGTTAAATTAGTTGACTTAATTGTAGATTCGATCGTTACTTCTGTTTCTGAAATTCAATCAATGACCTTCTACCCCAAATAAAAATTCAAATCGTGGCAAGTGATTTTGACAATTCATTATAATTCTATATTTATGATTTTACACAAAATGTACGGCATTTATCCACTACACACTAAGTTCAATATATTCTTATTTTATAACTTAATTGTTTATCAAAATTGCGCTAAATTAACTTAACGGCGACTACGTCATTATTCCTTAGTGATAACGGAAAATAACAAGACGCACATCTAACTTATATACATATATTAATTCACAGATATATTGTTCGGTTATTTAATTATCACAGAACATTTTGGGGGTAACCAAAATGATTATTCCGATTCACTAGTCAGACAAGCAATTAGATTTTTATAATCTGATTTTAGCAATTAAGAATTTACTATTAATTTACCTGGATATGACATTCATTGAATCTTCGTGGATGCGATCGAAAATCATCATCACCTACACAGATATTCCCGGAATTCTGGGTTTGAATTTTTTGTTATAATTGGTTATTCTAATAAATTTTACTAACTATCACAGATTTAGTTATCACAGAGAATACTAACACATTTCATTTGTTTTGTATCTTTTAAACAACATTTCAAATTTGAACAAAGAAAAATAACACATGTTGTTTTGCTAAAATAAATCTGACAGTCTGACAACACGAAGATCCACTGAAGTGAATCGCAAAACTCATGGTTTACACCGATAGTACATTTTTTTTTTGATTTCTTATGATTTAGTTTAGACAAAGAAAAACGGCACAAACATAAAAATATATTTTCTTGTGGTTTAAATTCCACTTATGGCGGAGACTAAGGAAGTCAACCATTTATTCACACGTAGCACTATATTTCTTGTTTTGATTCGACCGATCTAACAATTTTTTTTTTTTAAATAATTGCAGGACTACGTACCCACATAAAAAAACAAAGAACTAACACCGAATTTAACTTTAGAATATTTGATAATTTTTTTATATTCCGAAACAAAACATGCACATTGACAATCTCCACCAAATCCAAAGAGACGTCAAACGCCCGAATAAATGTAATAGAACTAAGAGAAAGAATAAGTTACCGTGCTCATTATATAGTCAAATTTTTAATCTCGCAATAACTCGAATAAAGTATTTAGATGAGAGATAATTAATTTACATCAGATTTTCAAATTATTGGGAACTTATTATAGTTCACAAAACCGTTTGCTACTTGATAATATTGTACTAAAAATAAGGTTGGGATCCCCAATATTTCCGACACATTCATAGCACGTATAATTGAATTTCAAAATGAATCAAATACAGATTCGATCAATATAGTGGTGTTTAGACATTTAATAACTACATTCTGCAATATCAATACCGTGAAGTTCAGATCAATCACGGAAGGATTGTTTAAAGCAAAACACTCATACAAAGACAAATCAAATGTTTAACCAAGCAGAAATAGTAATTCGTTGTATGTTGACGATTGGAAACAAAATACACGTAGCTGTTGTGAGGTTTTGAGATTTTCGTTATTTCATTACGGTTTGTGTTTTGAAACAAAAAAAGTTCAAACTCAAGTAGTGAGGCGAGGAAAATCGAATGGAAGCACAACGCGCGTCAATTTTAGTGCGTTGTAAGATTAAATTCTGATTAATTCTTAGTGATTATACGGATGATGATTAAGGAAAATTATTAATTAATTCAAATTAACCAATATTGTGTTATATCAATGAATAAATAATTCAAGGTAATTAGTGCAATTTTCTTTCTCCCATACGTTTGTCCGGCTATTGCAGATTTAGTAGATTTTGAGAAATGTAAGGAAACTATGGGTTAAGGAAACTACATGAAATATGACTATTGATGACGAAGGGATGAGAATCTATTCCAAGTGGTACAGATCAATATAAGGAACAACAACTAAGGAAACTGCGACTGTAATACACTGCGTGCTGACGTTATGCCAGACTATCCATTACAGAACAAATGCTTTTTGGACGAACACCCACGACCAAAAAGAAGTTGAAAAAGGCATAGGCTGGTCGCCAATAGACCTTGTATATACAAATTAGCTTGGTGAAGCACCTCGACGTACCACAGATTAGCAATCAAGGCGATCGGTATTACAAACTCAGTCTTAGCAGAAACAAAGTAACAAAGTATCTATGAATATACAAAAAAAACTTTTGGGAGGGGTATCGATAAAATCAGTATTCTACTCTATTGCAAGCGGTGGATAACCAAAATCTTCCAGACCCAATTTCGGGCAGATCTGGGGGTTCCCGAGACTCTAAAGTCACAAAAAAAATTGATTCAATCTGCTACAGATCGAAAGAAAAAACACCGTAGGACCGACTTCTTTTGATCCGACTTCTTTTGAAATAATGAAACATCCGACACAACTCCGTTTTTACGTTATGCAGGCTCGCAACCCACACCTGAACTAACACGAGTCTCATGCTCTACCGACTGAGCTAGCCGGGCCACACTGTTGTACGCTTCCGTCCAAGTGACTCGGAAGGTTGTTCATATAGATTCAAGGTAACCAACTGAACCAAATTCAAATACGTTCAATCACGGAATTTACACTTATAAATAGTTAAAACAGAAAAAAAATTTTTAAACAAGACCCGAACACCACAGCTGATACACGCTTACTGAACTGTGAATTCAAGACGAAACTACCCTCATATGGTCGTCGATACTCTTGACTTACAATGGCGGTAAAAAAAAAAAAAAAAAAAAACACAAGCGAAAGTTACTAACATAGTGACAAAAGAAGTTATCACCGATATTAGGCACGAATGTCCTTGGAATGGTAAACACCTCTACGTTTAGAAGCCAGGTCCTCCAGTTCGTAAGCAGCGCTACCTACCAACCTTATTACTCTGGCTTCAATAAACTTCTGCGCAAGTTTAGCCGATAACCTCTTACCGGCGTCACTCAAAATAAAATTCCTTCGGAACACCGTATCACCGGGTTTAAACAAAGTTAACCGAGCTCGTAAATTGTATCTTTCAGCACTTTTGACAAATGCTTCGGCAGTTAAATCAAGAATTCGAATTCGAATCTTATTAAGATAATCCGGTCGCAGAATCGTTTCACCTGGATCATGAAGACTATTCAATCGTCTCAGCAGTTCATATGACGAACCATGAGTCACCATAGGTATTCCAAACATTGCGTAATATGGGGAACATTTCAGTGTTTGATGCAGGGAACAACGTAGTGCACAAGCGATCTCGCTCAAGTGCATATCCCATTTAGAATGTTCCTCCTTTAAATAGGCTCTAATACCAGATAAAACACTTCTATTTACCCGTTCCGAAGCGTTAGCTTGAGGTGAATATAGCGCTAGTAATGTATGTTTCACACCGTGCTTCGCCAAGAAATCTCCAAATAGTTTAGACTTAAACTGCGTCCCATTATCGGACACAATAACTTCGGGACAACCAAATACGTGAAAGACATTGGTAGCCAATAGATGACAAATTGGTTCAGCGGTTAGCTTCCGTAAAGGAAATAAAAATGGATATTTAGTAACATGATCTAATACTACAAGGATAGCGATATTCCCGGCCTTTGAACGAGGATAAGGGCCAAGAATATCGATATATAATCGCTGTCCAATTCGTTCTGTTTTCATTTGGGACACCATGGGAGCACGAAGTGGAACATTAGTCGCTTTGATTTCTTTACAGGTCTTACAATTTCCTATGTAAGATTTAACCTGGGTATACATACGAGGCCAATAGTAAAATTTACGAATGTTATACAAGGTTTTTGCTAGACCTCCATGAGATGAGGTAGGAGGATTGTGGGCCCTTGCAATACACTCGTCAGTGTATTCCTCAGGTAACCACAATTTCCAGACCTCACCCTCTGAAGGAATATCAAGATCTAGACAAGCCAATCGTTTATAAACCCGACCAGAAATTACTTTCAGATCAGGCAATGTACCGTCTGCTTCGGTAACCAGATTTACCAACTCCAAATATCGAGAAGTGTTGAAGAAAGGGGAATTAAGATCTAACTCAGGCACTGGACATAATTCAGAAATGACGTCAACAGAGTCACGTCTTGATAGAGTGTCTGGAACTATGTTTAAACTTCCTTTTCGGTACTCAATATCAAAGTCATAACCCTGCAATTTCAAGCTCCAACGAGCCAATCGACCAGAAAGGTCTTTTTGTTGCATTAACCATTTTAATGAAGCATGGTCAGTTATGATCTTAAAGGCCTGACCCTCGACATACGCTCTAAATTTCTTTACTCCCAGTACGGCGGCTAGACACTCTTTCTCACTAGTTGAGTAATTGCGTTGCGCAGAATTTAGTTTCTTGGACATGTACGCTATGGGATGTTCCATACCGTCCATGTCACGCTGAAGTAATACACAGCCTATACCGTCATTACTAGCGTCGCACTGGAGAGTAAAAGGTTTAGTATAGTCGGGGTTTATGAGGACTGGTGCTGATATGAGAGCATTTTTGAGATTTATAAATGCTATCTCAGCTTCTGGTGTCCATACGAATTTATTAGAATTTTTCTTCAACAAATCTGATATTGGAGAGGACATAGCAGAGAAATCGGATATAAAACGGCGATAATAACCCGCCATACCCAGGAATCGTCGAATCTGTTTGGACGTACGCGGTGTAGGAAATTCAGAAATAGCTTGCGTTTTATCAGGATCAATTTTTAGCTTACCACCTCCCACTACATATCCCAAATATTTTACATCCGGCAAGAGAAACTTACTTTTTTCCACGTTTATCGTCAAGTTCGCACGTCTAAGACACTGGGAGATATCTTCTAACAGTTTCAGATGGGCCTCAAAGGTATCAGTAACTATTAGAAGATCATCCAAGTATACGAAGACGCACGACTTGAGATGTGGAGGAATTACTTGGTCCATCAATTTGGTCATTGTTTGCGGCGCATTGCACAGTCCGAAAGGCATTCTTACGAACTGATACAATGGCCGCCCTGGGACCGTAAAAGCAGTTTTCTCTCGGGAGTGTTTTTCTAACGGTATCTGCCAGAAAGCGTCTTTCAGATCCAAACTGGAGATGAAATTACTTTGTGGCAGCCGACTCAAGATTCCATCTATCTGTGGGAGGGGGTAAGCATCCTTCTTAGTAACTGTATTGACCTTTCTACTATCCAAACAAAGACGATTCTTCCCAGGTTTGCGAATTAAGACCACGGGACTCGACCAAGGACTGTTAGAAACCTCTATGATACCCAGAGATAACATCCTATCCAGTTCTTCCCCCATCAGTTTCTCAATGGCGGGCGAAATTGGATAGTGTCGTTGCTTGATGGGAGCTGCAGTCCCCACATCAATAACGTGTTCCAACAAATGTGTTCGACCCAGACCCATTTTTGAAAATGATGGTAGAAGCTGAATAGTGTTTTGTAGACGTGCTTGATTGTCCATAGACAATTCTGAAATTCCTGACTCCGTAGTCGAAAATGTAGGTAAGTTAAATATCGGGTTAAACAAACCAAAAGCGTTAAAGAAATCTATACCTAGATATAGATTTTGAGTCAAAGACGGGATAATGAAGACGTCCAGGGTTCTGACTTGGTTCATAAATGACATCTTTGTTTTTACAAACCCCAAGATCTTCTGTCTTTGGCCATCGGCAGTACGAACTACGGCAGACGAATAAGTCAGAAGGTCTGGAGTCTGTACGATTTCTTTAGCAAAATCACCACCAATTACAGTCAAGGACGCTCCACTATCCAACAGTCCAGTATGTTGTTTACCCAATATTGACACTGTGGCATAAGATCTCACATCGTTGGCCAATTTCACAATAGAGGAAATGGTTTTAGTTTTAAACAAATGACGTTGTTGCCAATAAATACGAGAACGGAGCGCAGAGCGCGATGGAAGTTTCAAGGATGATAATGAATCGACAAATATGTTTGAGCGCACCTTCAGGTATTCGTTCAATCGTTGTTGGAACGATTTGATTTTGGTCCATAATGGAGGTGGTTCAGTATGAACGGGTGTTCGTTTCAATAATTTCATATCAGTATCATGAGTGGGTACCAAATCATTAAAAGTCGCATTTGTAATCGGTGTTTCAGGGGTGGCGATAATGGAATTATTATCTGTTTCGTCTCTGTTTGAAATACTTACAGGTAGAGTATTCCAAGAGTGTTCTATCAAATTGGATGTTGAAGCTCGGTTCAACATTGTATTGTGCACTAATAGGTTATTGGGACTAGTTGATGAAATATTTGAAGGATCAGGAGACAAACTATTTTTAGGCTCAGATGGGTCTAAGATGTGTCCTGGGAGCGAGAAAAGGTGTTGGGATTCTGGCCCCCCCTTCGGTTTCCCCGACAATTTTCACAATTAGGACACAATACATCATCCTTCCCACATCCCCAACAAAACAATCGCTGTGATTCACGACAATCGTGCCACCGATGACCAGGTCGTTTGCAGTTCCAACACACCGTTGAACTGGTTATTCGTCTCATATTAGAGGCAGGCTGTATTGCCGCAAGTTCGTTGGATGTAATTGGTAACGATTCAGTTGGCAATTCGCTAATTTGTATTTGTGAAAATTCACGTTCTAAATCCACCTCAGACACCGGTCTAGATGGTCTAATATTATAATCGCGCGGTCTGGTCATTGACTCGGCCCATAATTTTTCGCGGTCACGACAGAGCTGGCGCAGATGTTCCAGTCCATAGATGGTGACATAAAGTAGCTCCCTTCTAATTTCCAATCGTAGGTTGTTGCGAATCAAGGAGAACAACTCCACATCCGGCATCGGTTCACGTAGTTTATCGCCTAGTCGATAAATTGATTGTAAGAATTCATCAAACAATTCGGTGGGCCGCTGTTTCCTGGCCCTCATCCGCTCCTTTACCTCTTCGTCCGTCTGTCTGTCCTGAAATTCTATTCGAAGAGCATGACATAAGTCAGTCCAAATAAGCTGTCGGTTCTGGCGAAAATATCTCCAGAACCAATCAGCTGCTCGATCTGTGAATAACAGGTACAGACAGCGGGTGACAATAGTAAAATCGTTATTTAAACACATCTCTGTCAGCCGCTCTATTCTGAAGATGAACGCTTCAACATCCAGACCATCGGGTCTGCCTGAGAACGTAACATTCCAATTTCTAACGGTGGTAGAGTGCTGATCGAGATGTGTTCGTGATCTAGCCGGAGCAAGAGCAGGAGGAGGTTCAGCAAACATTGGTGGTACCGGTACGTTATTCCGTACATACGCATTTACTGGTGTATAATTTCCGGAATGGACCGATTGATGTCTCGGGGTGGTGGGCGAGACTACATTAGGTGCTAGGGGTAACAACACTTCAGGTGCCGGAGCACGTGATTGCATCATTGAGTGATTAATCCTTGAAATTTCCTGATCGATGTGGGCATTAACAGCTTCCTGAAAACCATGATCTTCCGCTGCCGTGGCACCATATATGGGAGATCGTTGGGCTATATTCACTCGCACTTCATCGGCGAGTCGGGATGGTGGAAGACGGTTTGCCAAGGGAGTGGACGAGGGTTGATTTCCGGTACTGGAACGACGTTGCCAACCTGCGGTAACAGATCGAGTCACAGGTCGCGGTGGAGGTGGCACTATTGTATAATTATTTTTATCTATCCCTCGAGGCAACCTTTGTAATTCTGCACGCTCACAAGCGGCTCGACAAATTGGGCAGGTGCGATTCTGCAACAACCAGTCGTTGAGGCAGATGTCATGAAAGAGATGGTTACACCGAGTGAGAAGTTTTACGTCGGCCGGCACAATTTCGTGTTGACAAACAGCACAAGAGCTGGACCTATCTAGAACGTCAATCTTATCAGCGGCAGACATTGTGAATCTCAAACCGCCGCACAGGACCAGATCAATAAATGCACGTATATGGAGAGCGAAACGAAAATTATTACACTATCGATGTGAACTTTGAATCCAAATAAACAATTTTAATTATCAACAGAAAAGATTACTTTATTCCAATATTTGATCACTTTGAATATTTTAAGGCAGAATTTAAAAAAGTATATGGAAGTTTAGCGTTTCAAACCTCAAACAGCTGCGCAATATTTTCCTCCAATTCGACAATTATATTAAATCAGATTGATTATTATCTTGATATTATTTTATTACTATTTACAACTGTTTTCCAAGGTGCTGATATATGAACAGAATAAAAAAAAATAAACGGTGAGATTTGAGAAAAAAGGTATACTACAAATATGGCAGAAGATGGCAATTGTGAAAACGTTTCCAGACCCAATTCCGGGCAGATCTGGGGGTTCCCGAATCTCCAAAAAAAAAGGTCGCAAACCAAAACCGAAAGAGAAAAAAAAAATTCGTTCCTATCACAACCGGTTCGACAAGAAAGTGAGATATAAAAAAAATTTCAACAAATATAAGTTAATGCATCATGCAAAATAAATCTAATACTAAATATATATTAACTCTAGATACTTGTTGTTTTGTTTCTTCGTCCTATTAGTTAATCTTGATGTGAAGTCTTCTGTGATGTATGCTGGATACTGATTTATTTCCTGCTATTTATTCTTGAAATTTATATTTTTTGTTTTTCTGTTATTTATTCTTGGAATTTATATTTGCAATGTTTTGGTCAGACCTAAAATGTGTATAAAAACAAATATTAGAATCTGATATTATCAGCAGTTATATTTAACCATCTATTTATTTATATATATAAATATTTATTTATTTATGTTTTTTTTTTTTTTTTTCTTTGACGGACACAGGACGGACGGACCAACCACGGGGTGTTCATCGCACTGGGGTTGAAGGTGGTGATCGCCGTTCTTTCATTTTTATTGGTT
Organism: Diogma glabrata; assembly: GCA_963693315.1. Lineage (NCBI taxonomy): Eukaryota > Metazoa > Arthropoda > Insecta > Diptera > Cylindrotomidae > Diogma > Diogma glabrata. The sequence continues at coordinate 267,395,263 of OY856187.1, read as the reverse complement.
GATTGTTTTTAATTTATTTTATTTTTGGGACCAAAGAAAAGTTAAAATAGGCTACGTTAACAGGATAGGGATGGAAAAGGAAAAGGAATAAGAAGGGATGGATAAGGATGGGAGAAGGTAGGGTGAGACAGGAATAAGATTGGGGTAGGTGTCGTCGGCCTGTCACCCGGATGACAAGTGTCGCCGGAATGGTCAGAGGATAAATCCTCTGCACCATTATTCAATCGACCGACACCCCTCATCCGCGATCCAGAACGACGAAACATACGGGGAGGTGCTATGATCTGAGTTAATCCAATTAACTCACGACATGAAGGCTGAGCGAACATCTTCCCTCAGCAGTTGATATCGAACTGCTTTGGAAGATGTTCCCCAGTATCATTCGCGAGAACCGGACAACTCAGATCATAGGGTGCTAACGCTCCAGGGAGGGGACTCTAACGTTATGGAGTCGTTAGCCCAGCTGAGAATCTCGCTGCCACAGCGAACCCAGAGCATAACCAGATGACCAGGCTGGATGTGATAGGCGTATACACCATTTCACAAATATCTAAGCCTGGCATCTGGAAACCTCTGGCATTCCCTGTGCCAGTAAGAAACCCAGCCGTTACTAGGGTCCGTGGGTTTGTAAAGCCCATTGAGAATGATCCCGAAGAATCATTCTCACCCTTGCGTTTTAGAAAAAAGTACAAAAGAGGAGAATATTGCTGGAGGCGTGGGGACGCAACTCCCCATCAAAGAAAAGTCTGAGGGATCTCAGACTTCCTTTGCTCCTGCGCGTGTGAAGCAGGGAATTGCTTCCACGCCGCCAGAGTCTTCTATCTATTGAATGGTGGAAATGAAAATTAATTTTGAAGGAAAAATTTTAAAAAAAAAATTTTCCAAGTTTTTTTTTTTTTTTGAAAATATGGAGGGACTCCTCCAGAGTCCTACATTGCTGTAGGGACCCTTAGAGGAGCCCCACGTTGGGCGCCAATTTGTAATGAAGCGCTTTCCCATTGGCGAACCAATGAGAATGGC